>JWPT01000027.1:0-257184 GCA_000812245.1 Onygena corvina | reverse complement strand
TTCTTTCTATAATATATAATAATTTATAAATAGCTAGTTTAAATAAATAATTTTTTATCTTCTAAATACTATACTATATAGTTAAACTATAGAGTATTTTTATAAATATAAATAATAATAAAATATATTATAATAAAATAATAAAAAAAATATAATTATTTATATAAAATTCTATATAAAAAATTATTAAAAATTAATTTTATTAATTTTATTAATTTTATTAATTTTATATATAAAATTATATTAAAATTTAATTTAATAAAATTAATATTATATTTTTTATTTTATTAATTAATAAATTAATTTTTTTTTATTATTTTATTAATTTAATAACTTAATTTTTTTTTATTATTTTATTAATTTAATAAATTAATATTTATTATTTTATTAATTTATAAATTATTAACTATTTTAATTAAATTTATTATATTTTTATTAATATATTTTTAATATATTATTATTATATTTTTATTATATTTTTATTATATTTAAATTATATTTAAATTAATATATTTATATTAATATATTTTAATTATTTTATAATAAATATATATATTATTATTTATTTTATATATTATAGAATTATTTATAAATAATATATTTATTAGAAAATTATAGTCTATTTCTAAATCTAATTAGAAAATTAAAAATTTATTCTAATATAAAATATAGAAAATTAAAAGTCTATTTTAAAATTTAAAAAAAGTCTATTCTATAGAAAAAGTCTATTCTACTAAATCTTTTCTGATTTTTTAATATAGAGTAAGTTTAAGTCGCTCTACTATCTATTAAAGTAATATAGATATAGAATAGTTGGCTAGAAATGAATCTTGGCCAAAGTCTATTCCGTTTGAAAGTCTATTCTGCAGAACATAGTAGTAGAGTTACTTTGCCCCTCCGGTTCCTCTACTCGTCTTTTACCGCCGAGTAAGCTAGTCTATGCTGCTTCGGCTATTGAGGTTCTTCCATTACAAATAGCAACTCGAACAGCTGATTCTGGAGTTGAACCTACTCGATACCCGAAGCATAGTCAAGCCTATCCTATAAACAATTCTAGCGGCGAGGCAAATGAGCTTGAGGATATCCTTTGTGACCCTTCAATCAATCCGAGTTTAGCGACGCCACGGGAAGCATTGGGCCAATATCTAGTAAACAACTTTTAGTCAAGGTAGAAAAACAGGCGCAATAATGCAACACGAGTCCTTTTTCATCTTCTCACTTGACCAACTCGTATTCTATTCCACAGATTCTTCATCATTGTAGCCGTACAACCGTCCAAATAGTTCTGCTTCCATCCGGTATGCCGCGAGTGGACCTTCTCTAATCTCTCCCATCATATCAGTGCCGGGTGGAAAGTCGAAGTCAAACGAAGTTTCGCCGGCACCCCGCATATTAAAGAGCACAGCTTGTTCATAATGCCAACGGAGGAGCGCATCAAGGACGTGGTGAGGATTGTTTTGATCTCGACAGTTTGGGTGGAGCACAAGGTTATGATACTGCCGTGTATTTGGTTTGAAACTCTGAACCCGGTAATTGTCTACAGGGTTGACGGCGATTGCATAGCCGTCCCAGTGCTGATGGATGTCGGCCCTGAGGAGAACCCCGTTACTGGGAGAGTTGATTCCTCGGTCATCTTGTATGATATTTCCAAACCCCAGTTGAGTAAAGAGCGAAGACAGCGCAAGAGGGAATATATGAGCTGATTCAAATGCACGCCAGTCAGGGACTTCCAGATTCATTTCGTTTGTAATCATGCAGCCACCATCACGTCGCCGTACGTCAATCTTGAATGTATTATCTCTTGAAGTATCGGACAGGGATAGTGTCCGAGGGAAGCAATGCTCGTCGCTTCGGGTAATGATTTGTTCTGGTATCTTAGGATAGAGAATATAATTGCCAGGCTCTAGTATCTCGTCGTTTGCTTCAATAGGCATCGTCGACTCAGCTTTGAAAGCAAGGAAGCCACCGTCAACCGTGAATGCTATAGAAAGGGTATTGAAAAACTGCTTGTTTGTCATCGTGTCGGCCGCAAATAATCCTCCTTGGGTAAGTCCAGGCATTGAGGAAAACTCAACCCAAGTGTTCCGGACGGGCATGGCTGAGGATATTGAGCAAAGTGGCAGTAGCAGACAGAACACAGACGTGGGTTTAAATGAAGACGCAGTACACAGATGTGATGATGCAGTCGTGACGATACGGACGTGTAGAAAAAAAAGTGGGAGGATATTCCCGCTAGAACAAAATATATATACAAACTAGACAGGTTAACTAGTTATTAGTCAGTCTACGCGCTTATCTAAGATTATAGTGACTAGTTGTTAAATGTTAAAGATAAGGTCTGCCGGTGCCAAGTTCCTGCCGCCTACATAGAGGAATCTGCTGAAGCCTAGCAAGAGGCTCTTCATGAGGAGCTCTTTCTGGTTGCTTTCCACTGATGTCCCCTGGTAAGCTAGCTATCTAACGAGGGCAGGGAAAGTCAGGAAGAACATACAATCGTTGAATCTCTGGATTGGATCGTCTGATTGCCCGACCTTCCTTGCAAGGACCCTGGCGTCTCTGGCATTGGCGAGACGCTCAATGTGACTTGCTTTCGGGGCTGTGAGCTTGCCCTCCGGAAGTATGGGACTCTTCTTCGAACTTCTGTACTTGGACGGAATTTTCCTGGTGCTTTGGCGCTCTTTCGAACCTCCAGCGGCGTCCGCTATAGCCCTTGCGGCTTTCCTGCTGGCCCGACGTCGTGACTTTCGCTCAGCCATGACGGAGATGAATCAGTCTCAACGGTATGGTACGGGTAGAGGCAGGAATAGGATGTCAGGTTAAGACGAGAGGCGAGCGGAGAACAAGGTCAGAATGAGATGTCAAGCAACTCGAAGGAGGGTTGGAATAATTTTGGCACGGTGGGAAAGGAACAGACGCGACGCTTTGTTTTGACAACTACAACGCGATGCGTGTTTTGACAAATAGCAGTGCTGGCCTCGTTGTTCTGCGACGCGTTGTACGGCGGACTATACGTTATAATCGACTACTATATATCGTTTCACAATTTTATATACAATAGACTAGCAATGAAATATTATACACTTGCTGCTTCTATCTATCAGTATACCCGTGTTACTAGCCTCTTGTACTGAGGACAAGGCTTTCTTTCGTTCAGCTAACCATTCAAGGGACTACTCCATGTCAGCCCAAACATCCTCTACAAGCTCAGTTAGCTCTTCCCTGGTGAAAATGAAATCACCCTCGCCATTACTAGAATCGGGGGATTGGCGGGTTTCCCATTCTGGCCTCTATATATCTTCAATTCATTAACCACCTTAGGCTCGGGCCTGGGATGCTGCCTGTTTGGCGAGGCACCGCGCTCCCATATTGTTATATAGACGTTGCCAGAGGCCCTCTTGATGTCAATCGAAATCACCTTCAACACGTCCCCGTTGGATCGATAGAGCCACCAGCCCGCATCGTCTTTCACCTTTTCTCGAGACTCCGAGAATTGCCGTCTCTAGGACAACTGAAGGCCATTTGCTGTTTGTGTCGGTAAATCGTTTGCGAGGCTCCCACGAGGCGTCTGCCTCTTTCCGCCTCTCATGAGTCTTAATAGTAGTGCTAGAGGGTTTATGTTAGAAGACCTTGCTACTAAGGCGGAAGGAGATATCTCTACCTAGGTCTTTTAATTAGGGGATAACGTGTCCTTGAAATCTAGGACGGCCTCGCAACCAGTGACCGGGTACTGTCCGAAAGAGAAAAGGGGGTTAGACTTTGTAGTCCCAGAATCAGCTAGATGCCAGTTTGCATACAAGGCCTGTTATAGAAGTTGGATGACATTTTTCTTGCGTAGAGTCGAAGCGAAAACAGCTCCCCGAAAATAGTCGGGTTGTTAGACGATAGTAGTTTGGTACTTGCTGCTCTTATAGCTTCAATAAGGGCTATTCGCCCTTTATTTTGGTTATTTTATAATATATTCGGATCCATCTTAGAATGGTTAGTGGGTAAAAGGTTGTTAGGATGGCGTATCGAATGTTGTATCTTGATCAGGAGGAGAGCTATAAGCTTAGGAGATGTCAATGTGATGGTAACCGAAAGCCCGAGGAACGCAAGGAGAGAAAAGGAAGAGAAGGAAGAAGAACAAGAGAAAGGAAAAAAAGATGGGAGGACGCGGCGTTTCCGCGCGGCAAGCGCGTCAGTGAGAAGGTAAATACGGGTAGACGGGAAGTTACGCGAAGAGCTGCATTATCCAACGTATGTTAGGCAGGTTTCCAGAGCTTTTACATATGTCTGCTGCGTACGAGGTGTACTCGCTTGATAGCGCTATTGACTCGCTCTTCAAATCAACATCTGCTACCCAAGAAGCCTGTGAAGAGAAAGCTGCGGGACTCGTGGGAGGAAAAATTATACCTGTGCCAATCCAAGGATGCTGTAGCTACACAGTCTACGCTGGTGCTCAGTCTGAGTTCATTGTACAGTTCCGTCTAGAGCTGCTCCAGCTTAGACTCGAAATTGCAGCACTCGCACACGAGATCCATGGTAACCTGGCTCCTCTTACAACATATCATGGGCAACTCGGGGACATTGATGACCGACCGGTCTACGTGTATATACTCAGCAGAATCCCAGGCGTCAACTATCTTGAGTATCATCTTGCAAGTCAGCATGCTGAAAACTCCGAGGAAAGGATGGCCATGCGTGGAGCTCTTATCGAGGATCTTGCCAGGTGAGGCTTCAAAGCGGAATTATTTAGAATCGATGCTAACAACCTGCAGTTTCTTTGCTGTCTCATGGAATTCACCACAACCTATGGATTCAAATGCCAAGGAGCAGCTGTTGCAGAGCTATTCTCGAGATCTCAACCTTCTGCTTCAACATCTGCCATCCCGATTTCATCCATCCATACGGCAATGCCTAGATTCCCTACCGTTGATTTTCTCTCTTCTACCAACCGTCCTATTACATCGCGACTTTAGTCACTTTAATATCATGGTCAACGAACAATCTGGCCGGCTGACTGGTGTCATTGACTGGGCGGAGGCGGAAATCTGCCCATTCGGACAAAATTTACACGACCTGCAAGAATTTTCCGGTACACTACATCAATTACATGGCCGGAGACAATACGAGGATCATGAAGATCTTCACGCAAGGTTCTGGCGAGTTTTCAGGAAGGAAGTAGGAAACCTTTCAACTGAAGTAATGCAAGCCATTGGGTCTTCTAGGACTCTAGGTTTACTTTTGAGTCGGGGGTTTACACCACGGCTGGCAAACAAACTTCCGCCTATACCTATTGAAGACAATGAAGCCGGAAGGTATAATATGAAACTTTTGGATATTTATCTTATAGACGCGAAGACAAGGTTCGAAGATCTGCGCTGTTTGGGTGCGAGCTAGACTAAAGCAGGAGTCGACTATACTTATCAATATATACAGATGCACTTATACAATATGATAGTTGTTACGTATTCCATGCATCTACGTATCAACCAACCGTCTGCATCTGAAACTATACTACTTACCACTCACTACTATGGAGGAAGATTTTAGTGCATCAAGTATGCCTTCGACTATTCTAAGGGAATAAATAAAGAAGCCAAATTGCGCGGGAGACGCGCCGAAAGGCGGAGTGTAGTCAAGGTAGGCTTTATAGATAGTAGATATTCTGATATCCAAAAAAAGAGTAGAAAAGAGAGAGAATAACTAAATAAGAATCTTGGATCTACAACAAATCCTATCAATCTTCGATCCATTTATCAAGGATATTGAGCATGTCGCTTCGCTCGGAAAGCTGATCGTACTCAAATCCTCTCTTTCGCATCTTCACAGCCTCTTTCTTGGTGATTCTCTTTCTTGGCTGTTCAACGCTAGGCTTAGGGATGAGCACCTTGGGTGGGTGATCCGCCGAGAAAATTTGAGACCGCTCAAAATCTATAATGATCACCCCCTTATTTTGATAATTCCAAAACATATTCCTCAATTCTGCATCGCGGTGCGTTGCACCCAATGCGTGAATAGCATTCAGAGACTTCACAGCTTCAGACATGATCAGCTCTTTTTCAACACCACATCTCATGAGATGGACACCAGCATGACCAAGAAGTATGAAGTGAGGGATCTCGGCAATGATATCGTATCTTCGAGGTTTCGCGGAGCAATCGAGCGGGCCGAGGCAAACAGGAACGTGTAAGCCTTGGATCGGTTTTAGATGATCATAAAAGGCCAGTTCACGCAAGAAGTAGCGATAATGATTCGCAGGAAACCCTTTGGCAACAAGCGTGTAACCGTACTGAAAAAGAATCGTTTCGAAGAGTGCCCCGCGGGCCCCAAGGAAAGGGAGCGACTCGCACCCGTGGGAGACCCATGGATTTGTGACCTTTTTCAAGATTTGGGCCTGGAGGAGCGAGACAAAGGTCGCTCGGTCAATCCGATGGTGGGTTGTTCCATGTTCCTTTACATTTGGGCAGGTGTGGTCTAGCGGTCCGCCGTTTGCCAGACCAAGTAAACATTTTTGCGTGCAATAACGTCGTGTCCCGTCTCTGCACACGGGTCCTTGATAAGACGAGGATTCTTTGGGACGGGGCACCACGACCATGACATTTGAAGATGAAGATTGAGAAGGCCCCTTGCCCGGGGGATCAACGTTTGGTTCATCGTCAGAATGCTCTTCGTTATCGATGTTTGGTGTAGGGGGCTTAGGTCGACAGGTCGATCGGGTGCGCACGGGGGAGCGCTTGGGATATGTCTTTGGGCCTCTATATGCTGGAGACAATTTTCCTTCACGTTCGGGGCTTGAGGAGTATGGCTCTTCTTCCTTCACCGTCACCCACACACTTAATTGCTGTGCTGCCCAGTCTCTCCATGTTTGACTAAGCTGAGGTGTCCTCATCGCCCTCACCGTAAAGGCAAGGAGTTGTCCAACTGCAGTCAGATTCAATTTATTTTCTTCACCGAGGTTTTGATCAGTGGCGATGCTCTCGCCCACGTCTTCCATAGGATTGGATGCGTAGTAAAAGAGAGTCCCGGGGTCATGTTCTGTAAAATGAAGAAAGATGAACACTTCGCCAGTGCTAACGTAGCCGTATTCAATGCCTCCGGAAATCATGTAAGAGTAAGCCTGTGTGATAACCGCAGCCACGAGGCAGCAGGCGTCAAGCTTCTTGCCCTTAAAAAGATTGGGCATGTCATTGATTTCCATTTCCACAAGTCCCTGTTTGATGGTCTCGGCTGTGAGCTTGTGTGGTGGCTTAAGCTCGCCGACCATCACTAATACTTTGGCATTCCCGTTCACGCTATATATGCAAAGCTCATCACCATGAGTTCCCTTAGACTTCGAAGAGGGCGAAGGCACCGCAACACCTGTGGCTGCTTTGAGAAGTTTTGCAGGGCGTTCATTGCTGCCCTTCTCCGCCTCTTCGCCCCCGTTTTGGGGTCCTGGTGTGGGCGTACTATTAAGACTATTTCCGTGACACTCAAACTTCACCGTTCCTCGGATGTCGAGAGCCTTGCGGACTGACTCGTTCTTGAAGGCAAGTGCAAGGATATTGCGAACAGCATTTGTAGTTATAATTTTCTGAGCCACCACAAGCTCCGTCTCTGCGCCAATGACCTTTTGACCTATCTCCGTGCTCATCATCCCTAGCATGAAGCAAGGAGAAAATTGCCTGGGCCGGCTGAACTCTTCCACAGCTAGTTTGTCCCATATTTCTTTCTGTTCTGTCTCAAAACTATTCCATTTCTTGAGGCGATCGGGACGAAGTTTGCCTTCAGCCCTTTCTGCTGGGCCTTTGGTGCCTCCTGTCGTAATTTTCCAGTCGACGGAACAGTAGTGCTTGGAGTGATAGGCCTCGATGTATTCGAAGAGTCCTGGTCTTCACTTGTTCGGCCCTGACCTTCTCTTGTTCGGCCCTGACCTTCTCTTGTTCGGCCCTGATCGTCTCTTGCGCAGCCCTATTCTTCTCTTGTTCAGCCCTGGTCTTCTCTTGCTCAGCCTTTGTCTCTGCTCTTGAGGCTTCGAGAAGCCTGACAGTTTCCTCCAGCTTTCGCCGGAGTTCATCGGTAGTCTCCGTCGGAATGTCAGACATCTTGGTGGTAGATAACAGTGTTCGATGGGTGTAAATAGAAATGATGAAGTGCTGGCTACCGTATGATGCCTTGTCGCCGGCGGTTAGAGTGGGGACATCACCAACAGTCGCAGCACGGTTCGCACGACTGAGAATTGAGACGCGACTGGGATCGATCGATCGACTGCAGCCTAACCAATGAGTCACCGCGTCTCAGCCACAGGGATCACCCCCAGCTTAGCGCCGCTGTTGACTGTCAATACAAGGTGTTTTCTGTCTCAAGCAGTCTTCGCCCTCCGTAGAAGGGTTAGTCCACGAAGGACCGACAGCCTGCGAGATGACCGCGCAATGATGACTGCAGACAGACCTTGCCTGGCCACGATGGACCTGATTCTAACCGTGGGAAGCTGTGGATATCGCTCTCCGCAGCCGACTCAACCTAGTCGGCCAACTTAGCCGCGCATCGGAGGAACAGCGACCTCACGATCAAAACCCGCGGCAGATGGACTTCACTTAAGACTACTATGTGTCGATGAGCCCGCGAGTGAGCTCCAGGCATCAGTTCGTCCAGCCGTGCATCGTGTGAACCCTTGGAAGAACCTCGCTATGGCGTCTGAACCGCCCTCGGAGACCTCTCCGCTGCTGGCGGACGGTTCTCTGGTAGAGAATGGCCCCCCGAACGACGACGAGACTATCAATTCAGGCGAGCCGCTGGTGAAGGAGGCTGGCTTCTACGAGCTGGTGGCCATCCTGGCCAGCACCTGGATCGGCGTGTTCTTCGCAGCTCTCGGTAACTACAAGATCGACTCCCCGTCGCTACAGTATCAGGCTGACTGACTCTCCCTGGACAGATGGCACCATTGTTGCCACGATCTCTGCTCCCATCTCGTCCTCGTTCGACTCCCTGTCTCTCATCTCGTGGCTCGCAACGGCCTACCTCATCTCGAGCTCGGCATGCCAGCCCATCAGCGGCAAGCTGACCGATATCTTCTCCCGCCGGACCGGCTTGGTCGTCTCCAACGTCCTCTTCGGGCTGGGCAACCTGATATGCGGTCTCGCCACGGAGGAATGGGTCATGATCGCGGGCCGCACCATCGCCGGCATGGGCGGAGGCGGTCTGACGGCCATTGCAACGTTTCTGACCTCCGACCTCGTCCCCCTTCGAAAACGCGGTGTCTGGCAGGGCATCGGTAACATCTGCTTTGGCGTCGGAAGCGGTCTTGGTGGTGTCTTTGGCGGATACGTGAATGACAACTGGGGCTGGCGCTGGGCGTTCCTCGCCCAGGTTCCCTTCGTCCTCATATCCACCATCCTGGTCTGGATCTATGTGGACGTCCCGGTGAGGGTCACGGACAAGTCTCGCTGGAAAAGAATCGATTTTCTCGGTGCGGGCACCTTGGTCTGCGCCCTCGTCCTATTCCTTCTCGGCCTCAACTCCGGCGGCAACCAGGTGCCGTGGACGCATCCCTTGGTCCTCACTACGATCCCGCTCTCTGTCGTGCTACTGGCAGCGTTCATCTACATCGAGGACCAAGTCGCCTCCGAGCCGATCATCCCAGTTCGCCTGCTTCTAGATCCAACGGTGCTGTCGTGCTGTCTGACCAACTGGTTCGTCACCATGACCGTCTTTGCCCTCTTCATCTACATACCGCTCTTCCTCCAGCTGCAAGGCTACTCCACGACCTCGGCAGGGACAAGGCTAATCGCCCAGGCGCTTGGTACCTCCATCGGCTCACTCGGATCCGGCTACCTGATGCGCATGACCGGCCGCTACCTCTATTTCAACTATGCATCTGTCCTCCTAATAACCGCAGGTACAGCCTTAATATGCACCCTGAACCTTGCAACGCCAGCTCTGCCTCTCTTCGGCTACCTGTTCATCTCGGGCATAGGCTACGGTGGAATGCTTACCGCTACCCTGGTGGCCATCATCGCCGCCGTGGACCACGAGCACCAAGCGGTCGTCACATCGGCATCCTACGCCTTCCGCAGCACGGGCAGCTCCATCGGTATCTCAGTCGCTTCAGCTGTATTCCAAAACCTTCTCCGGTCCGGCCTCTGGTCCCGACTTGGCCATCTAGACAACGCGAAAGACATCATCCGCAAGGTTACAGAACGGTTCGAAGAGATAAGTCGCCTTCCTCAGGGGCTGGCCGCGCTCGTCAGAGAATGCTACATGGGCGCCATCCATGCAGTGTTCCTGACTACCCTGGGACTCGCCATCATGGGCGTGCTCGCGAGTTTGGCCATGAGAGAGCATAAACTCCACGTCGATTTGGCCAGGAGAGAGCAATAGGTTCATCAAATTGAACAGACCATGCATATATATACACCCGCCAACACTTCCATCTGGTAGTCAAGATACACTGTACATGTTCATCTGCCGCAGTCTCATACCGCTTGAAGATGGTAGATAGTCAATAAAATACTGTAACTTTGCCACTGAGCTCTTCCTAGAATTGCACCCATCATAAACAACCTAGGAAGTCTACCGTGGATAATCAAATCAGCAACCACCACAATGAGACTCCAAAAATCCCTGATTTGGCCGCGTTGAACTCAGCGAAAGCGCGACAGGTTGCCCCCGATGCCCATGCAGCTGGCGGTCGGGATTCCGCGGCGATTGGGCGGACCACGTCAGAACCCAAGCGCTACGTCGAAGTTCAAGACCATGAGCCCTGCGCATATTATAAATGCCAGCTCTCGCGATGCGAATACACCTACCACCTCGAGACCCGGCGACGAGAAGTACGGGGACAATAAGAGGCCGGTCGAGGGCATGATGGACGGGATCCTGGATGCGCCACTGTTCAGGCAGCAGCCCGCCAGACGCTTGAAACGAGTCCTCCTGTCGACCAGCACCCCCTCTGCGGACACAATCGTTCGCTCACTCTATCGAGATCCCGATGTCGAGCTCCGGTTGATAGTACCACAGGGCTTGGTGCTCGGGCATGACGAGCTGGAGAACGTGAAGTACTACGACGATGCACCGCAGCGAGTCACGGACACAGCCAGCCTCCCCCTGAGAGGGCAGTTCAACACCACGGCAACTACACTGGCAGACTGGGCTGACCTGCTCATAATCAGCCCTATGGATGCTGGGACGCTCGGGTCGATGGTCTGTGGACTCACTACGAGCCTTACATTGACGCTGCTTCGGGGATGGGATGTGTCTAAGGCCGTTATTCTCGTTCCAGGTATGACCGCTCGCCAGTGGGTTGCGCCCATCACTCGGAGGCATCTTGACGACATACAGCTGTTCTGGCCCTGGGTGAAGGTGCTCCCTCCTATTCTCAC
The DNA here is from genome assembly GCA_000812245.1 of Onygena corvina. Taxonomy (NCBI): domain Eukaryota; kingdom Fungi; phylum Ascomycota; class Eurotiomycetes; order Onygenales; family Onygenaceae; genus Onygena; species Onygena corvina. Next base: position 245,842 of record JWPT01000027.1, on the reverse strand, counting down.
CAAACTCGAGGCCCCCGATCGCCTTGTCGAGCTGCCCTGGGATGGACGAGAATCATTCTACGATGAAATCAGGAAGGTATTAGGCTGGTCTGTCAGGATAGACGGTGAAAACATCTCGGTACTCGGGCAGTCGGCTGCGCGCGACGTGGAAACCAAGAGGGAACAGAAGAGATCTCATAAAATCAAGCCCTCGTCACTCGCCAGCCTTCCATCAAGCCCACCGCAAGCCACAGTTGCCCAAACACACTCTACGGAACCTGTTCTCCCCTCCGAGTTATTGACCATGATCTTCGAGGAACTTGACGACTGGGAAACCGCTACGGCGGTAGGAATATACACCAGGATACCGCTACCCGAACAGTGGAAATCTCTAATACCCCGGCCCCAAACTTCACAATGCACACTCGAGTACGCGATCCTCAGAAGACCCTTTCCCGAGATCCAGCAGTACCTTTCGTCGGCTTCGCCATGGAAACCGCTCTCCACCCTCTCTGCGCATCTTATACTCAAGTTTTCACGGACAGACATTCTAAACTTCATAATCAACTCCAGATCAGATATATTCTGGTCCACCCCGCGCCTCCTTAATCTCCCATTCCGTGCGTCGGCTATATATGGCAACACAACCCTTCTGGACTGGTGGCTCCATTGCTCTGAGCTGCCGAAGAAGGACTATCTTACAGACGCGATGGACTCGGCTTCACGCGCCGGGTTTGTCCATATTTTGCAATGGTGGCGCAACTCAGGTTTACCACTTCTATATACAGAGCGAGCTCTCGAATCAGCTTCGGCAGAAGGCCACATTTCCGTTCTGGATTGGTGGAGAAACGCCTCCGAATGCTCTCCAGACCATATTCTACCACTTAGAGTGGGCAAATCCGTACTCCTGGCCGCTCAGTCTGGAAAAACGAACTCAATAGCTTGGTGGGATCAATCGGGAATCCCGTACTCGTACACTGAGTCGGTGGCCCGCATTGCCAGCACACATGGCCATGTTTCCGTTCTAGAATTGTGGTATAAACTAAAGGGCTCCAAGATGATATTTGATAACCAAGTGTTGGTCGGCGCTACCAAGAACGGGCATGTGGACGTCCTTGAATGGTGGCGAAGAAGTGGACTGCATGTCGAGTTCAAAACATGCGATATTGAGGAGGCCCTAGAAGACGCCATATCCGGTGCGGAAGAGAGAGTGCGTCGGTGGTGGGAGCGAAACGGTCTGAATCTGGGTGTTGGAACAAGTGAATGGATGAAAGTGAAGGTTCTGTAGCGTTGACCTTCCCTCAGCAGCACAAACCTTGTCACCTATAATATCAGAATATATCGATATGTACGGAGTACTACATGCGGTAATTGGCGTGATATATGAACAATATAATACATTTGCTAATTACTTGGATGAATACCTCAGTGTCAGATGACCAGGACAATAAGGTCTAAGGAAACCAGTCCCTCGCTTTTTACTCGCTTGAGCAATATATATCAAGCTGTAACTTAGCAATAAGGCGCAGTTTTTCAGAGGTATTTGTCAGGAATAAGACAAGGAATAGTAGGATAACTCTAGGGGAAAGTCAATGTCAAAAGCCGACATGCGTAGGTATTTTAGGTACCCTATCACTTCAAATCATACGCCACTAAGTTGTATTTATCATGCCCATGATGAGTATAATATATGGATTATGCTTATCCCTCGCACTAGCGTTCATTTTTACCAATTATTCCCCAGCTTCTCGGTAAATGGATCACTTCTATGGACATTACCCGCCATCGTAACGCTGTGCTTTTCCAATTCATCTATTCTGTGATACTATACCCGGTCTATTTTACACTATATAAAGATATACAAGTTCCACCCGTGAGTCGGGAAGGGGGCCTTTGTTAGAATACGATGGGTTATTACGGTAGAGCCAGGGTAACGCGTAACGTAGTGTCCTATTGGTATAGAGACTGATTATTGCTTTAGATATATGGGGGCCTAGAGGCCAAATATAATATAAGATATATATAGGGCACGTGATAGGCACGTATCCCTAGCTAAGCTCTTTTTATTCTACTACTATCTATTAAACCCTCTTGCTAATAGGCTATTCTAAGGAAGTAACTAAGGGATTATATTAGAATAAGATACTATCTACCGTATATATTATAATTAACTATACTAGGGCGTTCTTATCGCCTATTATACCCTTCTCTACTACTATTACTCTCTATAGATAATAGATAAGGGGTAGAGTAAGAATAATTATAATAAAGGGATAAGGTAAAATAAGTTTAGTAAAAGTATAGATAATATATAATAGATATTATTAATAAGATATATAAACTAGTAAGTCGTATAATATATTAGTTAGTTAGATATTAGATATAGCTAATAGTTTAGTAGATAATCTAATAGATATAGATTAGTTTATTAATAAAGAATAGAAGGAGTATTATATATAATACTAATTAATTAAACGGTTAGTATTAGAGATCTACTTAAAGATATATAGTTATTTATATTAACTAGAGAACCCCTCTAGTAGATTCTATATTAGAGATATTTATTCTAATACTATCTTAAATTTAAAATTTTATATATCTCTTTATTAGATAGATTATTAAATATAGCTACTATATTTTATAAAGCTTAGTAAGTTATTTTATATAATTAGAGAAGTAAAATATAAAATATATTATATATATTAAAGAATTATAATAGATCTAGCTAGTATACTTATATACTAATCTTCTTATAGACTTTAAATAGATCTAAGAATTTATAGTTAAGTTTTTTATTTAATCTTTAAGTCTTAATATTCTTTATATTTAGCTATACTATATCTCCCTCTATAAATTTATATAGCTTAATAGAACCTTACTTCTATATTATATTTTAGAAGTAAAGTAGACTTTCTTTAATAAAGTTCCTTATTTCCTCTATATACTTTATTAGAGAGTTAGCTTTAGAGTTTTTTTCTATATAAAGTAGATTAACGAGGTTTAGAATAATTAAATATATAGTAATATTTATAAAAAAGGGGGTATTTTCTATAGCTAAGTAAATAGTATTATTAAATATAAACTTAGTTAGGGGTAGAAGATTAATCTAGTTATTTTAGAAATAGTTTAAAAAAATATATAAATATATCTCTATTATTTAGTTCTAGTGCTTAATCTAGCTATTAGTTTATAGATATACTATAGTATTTATATAATAATTATACTATAATATAATAGTAAGATACTACTAAAAGTAGCTTATAAAAAGATAATTATAGTTTAATATTAGAATAATAGATATATTATAGAGTTATACTATATCTTAAATAAATATATATATAAGTTATATAGTAGAGATATCTTTTCTTATTAGAATATAGTAGATTATTTTTAAGAATTTATCTATAAAAATTAATATTAAGTTATATTTAAATATATTTAATAATTAATCTAGTATATAGTCTATTAAAAAATATAAAGATAGAAGATTAATTATAAAATCTAGAGTTATATATTTTTATAGATATATTAGTATTAGAATTAATATTAGATAATCTAAAGAAATATATATTTAGAGTTTATAGTATATATATATATTATAGAAGTTAATATAAAAAATTATATTTTTATAAATAAACTATTAATAAAACTAATATAGTATTAGTTTTTATATATAATATATATTAAAGTAATCTATAGTTAATAAATTATATAGAAAGTATATAATATAGTTATATAGATTAGAGTTATTAGAAATAACTAGATATTCTTTATAGAATAATAGATTTTTATTAATTACTTAGTCCTCTAAGATATCTATATTAATTAGTAATTCTAGATTATTAGATATTATAGATTTTATCTAGTCGACTAGAGAAGAATTTATATTATTAAATATATTAATATTAGTAGTAATAAGGTCTAATCTATCTATAGAAAGTAGATTATAGTAGAAGTAGTAGAAGAAAATAAAAATAATAGTTATAGTATATTTAGTATAGATAGTAGTATAGCTTTAGAAGATTATAGTTTATAGAATATTCTTAAGTTTAGTTATTTCGGCTAAATAAGAGTAGTAATCTAGATATTAGAATAGTTTATTAATAGAGTTAGATAAACTAAATTTATAGATAATCTAGAGGTTAAACTTATCTAGAAACTATATTTAATATATCTAGTAATATATTAGAACCTTTATATTAAGAAAGGGCTATAGATTATTATAATTAGTAAAGATAATAAATTCTTAAAATATATTTTAAAAGAAATATTACTATTATTTAACTATAGTAATAATAGCTAATAGTTTTTAATTATAGATAGTATAATTCTACTCGATATTTATTAGTTTTTAGCTATAAAATATAATTAGATATAGATAATTATTATTCTACTTTTAGATTAGAATTACTATAAATATAAATCTACTAGTATTATAATATATATTATTTTAGTAGATTAGATTATAGAATATTAATAAAGGAGCTATAGAAAATATATTATATAGTACTTTAAAGCTTTATTAAATATTATTATTTTAAATAAAAATAAATAATACTTTAAAGAGGTTTATAAGGAGTAAAGTAGTCTAACTATATATATAGATAAACTATTTATAGAAGTTATAAAACTTTAAAAATTCCTTAATATTATAAATAGATTATAGTTATAGCTATTATAGAATAGTAATAATATATTCTAAATCTATTTTAATATTTTTATTTTCTAAAATATATTCTATAAAGTTAATTTTTAATATATAAAATCTATATTTTAGAAGATTATATATTAGTCTACTATTTTTTAGTAGTATTAGTACTTTATAAATATAAAATTAATAATATTTTTTACTAGAATTTTTTATATATATAATAATATTATTAAAGTAGATAACTATATATTTATTAATAATTAATAGAAGTACTATATTAATATATTTCTAGAAGTTAGCTAGAGTATTAGTTAGACTAAAAAGAACTACTAAGAATTTAAAATTATTATATTTTATTATAAATACTATAAAGTATTTATATCTATCTATAATATATATTAAATAATAGATATTAATAAAGTCTAATTTAGTAAACTAATAGACTCTTTAAAAGCGTTTTAGTATTTAATTTATTAGAGATATTATATAATAATTATAGATAGTTATAATATTTAATTTATAGTAGTCTATATAGAAATATTTAATACTATTCTTCTTAGTAATAAATATAACTAATAAATATATACTAGACTTTAATAGATAAATATATTTTTAAATAATTTTCTTCTAGAGGTAATTTTTTAGATAATCTAGTTTATTCTCTAATATATTATAGGGTTTAGTCTATAGTAGCTTAATATCTAGTTTAAGGTTTATCTTAAGATTAATAAAAGAACTATATAATAGTAGTAGTTAGTATATAATATTTTTATTAAAGATATTTTGGAATTTATCTAGTTTAAGTAGTAGTTCTATTAGGGCTTCGCTATTAGTAGTAGACTTCTATAGCTAGATAATTATAGATAGTAGAGTATTAGTAGTATTATTATTAAGGTTATTATTATTATAATTAATTAGATTATTAATAGATATAGTATTAATAGTTTAAAGAAATTCTAGTATTCTAGTTAACTAATTAATTCTAGAAGGATTTTTATACTTTAGCTATAGTATATTTAAAACGATAGAGAAAAGTATATTAATTAGATAGAAGAGGTAATCGTATAGTTAATTATTATAATCTATTATTATAAAGTAGAAGATATAGTTAAGAGTAGAGTAAATAGTTATATAGAAGATATCAATAATAGTTTTAAATTTAGTAGTAATATACTATATATAGAGAGTAGATATAATAAAGAGATTAATAAAGTTATATATTAATCTAGAGTTAAAAAAAAAAAAGATATAAAGTAGTAAATAGAGTTATATTAAAAAACTATTAGTAAATAATATATAATAGATTCTATAGATAAATTATTAATTAAAGTTAGAATAATATAATTATATATTATATATATATCTATTCTAATATATATAGCTATTAGTTTTTTAATTAATACTTTAATAACTTTAAAGAAGCTATATAAAAGTATAGAGTAGAGTTATAATAAAATAGAGGAGGGGTCTAAATATAGTTAGAGAGACGGCCTTTAGAGATAGCTTTTTAATTAGATATAGTAAAATAGATATAGTATACTATAGTAAAGTAGCTAGTCTTACTATACTAGATATAAATACTACTATAATATTATATCTAGTAGTTAGAGTTAAATATATTAGAGTTCTTAAGTTTAAGAATAATAGATAGGCTAGAAGAGAATTATTAGAACTAGATATATATCTTTAGATACTTTAAGGTAGATTATAATAGCTATTTAGTTATAATAAGGTACTATTCTACCTTAAAGGCTACCTTTTTCTAGAGAATAAAGATTTATAGCTAGTTATTAAAGTAGATCTAGAAGATATAGTTAATAATATAGTTAGCTAGTTTAGAGTAGAATATCGCGTATACGGCTATATTATTCTATTCTAAATCAAGTAGTAGGGTTTTAAACTAGATTAGAAAGGATAAGATTGATTTCTTAGAGTATATCTATAAAATAGCTATTTAGAGCTTAGTATTAAGAGTAGTATTAGAGATAGAGTAGTTATTCTAGAGCTAAGCTTTAAGTATAGGCTAAGTAGTTATATAGATATTTTATTTAAATTATATATATTAAATATATTAATATAGAGAGGGGGATAAATAGCTAATTATATAGATTATTTAGAATATATCCCTTTAGATATATTATTTATATAGTTAGTTCTTAATATCTATTAACTAGAACTATATATTAGTAGATCTATTATAAAGCTTAGGTTTTTTTAGCTTAATATAGTAGTTCTTCTCTTTATTAGTTATTATTACTAGGGGTAGTAATATAGTATTATTATTAGTATAGTTATTAAAGAGCCTATATAAGGTCTCGATTTAAATATATTACTCTATTAAATATTCTTTAAGTTTCTTGATATAGTCTACTAGTTTCTAAATAGTAGCTACTAGAGTAATAGTTTTACCTATACTAGAACTACTATAATAGATATTTAGATAAGATATATTATATATATTATATTAGGTATAGTCCTAAAGAGTCTATATTTAAATATCTAGTATTATTATTATATATATTAATTAGCTAATTAATTTTAAAGAATAATTAGAATATTAGAATATAATAGATTATTATAATAGAGCTAGAGTAACGCGTAACGTAGTATTCTATTAATATAGAGACTGATTATTGCTTTAGATATATAGGGGTCTAGGGGCCAAATGCAATATAAGATATGTATAGGGCACGTGATAGGCACGTGTCCCCGGCTAAGCTCCTTTCATTCTTCTTGTTATAACCGCAACGACTTACTAACATCTTTAAAAGGGCTGAAGTATCTGGAACGGCTATTCCAAGGCTCTACTTACAAAGGCTTAGGGTGCTTACAGTGCGAAGTGAACGAGTGAGATTCCTAATAATGGGCTCATTTGTTATTATCTTTTATTTAATGAAGAGAAACTACTCCTCACACCAACTCAAGCTTCTGCAGATGTTTTGATTCATAGAACATACGATTTCTAATACCTCGGGTTGTGGTTGCATTCTTAAGTAGATTGTGGGTATTGGTGTCCTTCTTGCTAAACAGTTAACCATTTTTTTGGCCACTTCCTCTTAAGAGGAAGATAGAGACTATAGCTTATGGGTCGTCTGTTTTTTATAAGAAGGTATCTATAACAAGGAAAGGAGATGAACCTCTTACTTAATAAGCAAAACAAACAATCATTCGCGCATTATATAGATACTTATTTCAAATTCTTATCGGTTGAAGGACCAAATACTTTAAAATATTGAACAACTCTCCTTATAGTTCTAGCTAACTTAATTGTAATACTCATCCCTAAAGACCATCATTCTCTCTCGCAGTTTGCCATGAGAATCCTCCTCCGTCCAGGCGCGAATCATACCTCCACCATTAAAGTCAAAGACTACCTTTCCCTTAATCAAAATTTCACCATTTAATTCCGCATGATCAGACGGAAGATCAGCCTCGATGCCGATGATCCCTCCTGAGCCCTCACCCGTTTTTCCCCATCGGGGACCAGCCGACCGCTGGAGTTCTCCATTTGGTCCGGCAATCGCTGTGACAGCGTCGGCTAAGGAAGACTTTGCACCTAGTTTAACTAGGGACGCGGCTGAATGAGCGGCAGCAACGCGAACGAATGAGTCACCATTCCCCGTACAGGACATTCCAAGAGCTCGACGTGACAAACAGCCCGTAACATTCCAGGATTCTGCCCAGAAACCGGCACCTAAGGTGGGTGTGTCGCCAATCCTACCAGGTAGCTTATTAGTTAAGCCTCCCGTGCTTGTAGCGGCTGCAATGTTCCCCCATTGATCTAGGCAGACACATCCAACAGTTCCCTGGCTGAGGTATTTGCTGAGGTCCTCAACCGACTCCGGGAGCTCGTCGTGGTCAATGCTTGGTCCTTTGCCAATCCCTCTCAGGTGTTCATCCCAACGTTTTTGCGTGTAAAACCATTCGTCCGGTTTGAATTCAAGACCCCATTCCTTTGCGAGGCCTTCCACGTATGGCCCGCAGAGGTGAGAATGCATGTTTCCCCCCCGCCCTCCAGCATCATCACTGGTCCCGTTTCTCAGCAGCACCTCTCTCGCCAGCTGCACCGGGTGCCGTACATTCTTGATCATCATTACGCCGGCACCACGTTTGACCTCTGCTTGTGCCACATCTTTGCAGGGCTGAGAATCTGGTAGCAACGAGCAGACCATGACAGATGCTTCCATTTCATGGGTTCCGGTAAGTGTAAAGACACTACCTCTACCACAGTTGAAAAGCTCGTCATCCTCCATCAAAGACACAGCATGGACTGCTGCGTCTAAAGCAGAAGCTGGTTTGCTCTTCTTGTCTTCTCCGTTTCCCACCACTTGTTCACCATTGAGCAGGGCTAGTGTAGAGCGGAGATATTGTAACAGCGAAGCACGGTACCTCTCATAGAGCTCTGGCGGTACTTTTGAGCGTTGAATATTCCCGGCTCCTCCATGCATAATGACCGCCGGATTAAATCGCGGACGCGGCGCGGCGCCCTCGACAGGAACAAAGGTCATGGTCATCGTGCTATTGAAGAGGCCCGCTTGTTGGAATTGGCTAGGTACACTCCAGGCGTATGATGATGCGGTCTTTCACTCAACCCTCCCGATTGATGAAAACGCAACGTCCTCCACCCTCGTCTCTTTTGCGGGGAAGAAACTACCTCCTAGAGGTATACCTAGTGGGGTGTTCTCGGAACGGTGGAACCTTGACTCCATAGAACCAGGCCTGGGATTTATAGGCTCAACTAACCGCATCATTATCGAAATGTCTGTAGAGACAGCGACGGGACGACGACTATCCAGAAACTTGGGCTTTTCGCTACATATGTAGGTGGTGTACGGAGCACAGGGCGCGGATGCATTTGACTCCGTAGAGGAGAGACTTAGGTGAGCCTATGAAAAAGTCAAGCCTGTGTTGCCAGGCTTCTGCTTTACAAGTCCGTCTAGCACACACCTCTGCGACCATCAGGCTGAAGACTTCGGGCAGGTTATGGGCTCGGGGAAGAGTGATAGAATATATACCTTTGGGCTAGGGTTGTACGCGAATATAGGGGTACGAGAAGGAGGGTTGGAGATGAGGTTGAGGCAGATGGTACCAAGCCGCCTCGGGATGGAAATAATTTCCACTGACTAGAGAACTCTGGTTAAAAATTACAGACATGATATAATGTGGTTAGAGAGCTGAGGGAAGGTAAGAAAGAGTAACGCAAAGGGCTAGCATCTGATTTTAAGCCATGTCCCTAACAAAACCAGACCTGATAACTCCAAATGAGATGGAAAGCGGAGGTGTGATATACATGGGTGAGACTCGATCCAAGACCAGGATAATGTGTGCTGGTTGGGGCCGAATTGTGTAGGAAGAATGTGCGGAAGTTGGATTGGAGGATATAGCGTAATAAGGCTAATCAGGCAGCCATTGTATTTGGGGAGCCACTGGGCGGCGGTGGAGCCTGCAGATGGAGCAGTCAGTCATCATAGAAACGGCAATAAGTATTGGTTAGAACTCACGTCTAGTCTAGTGTTGTCGGCCATCATTCTCTGGAAGCCGATACCTACGCCTTCAATGACGGCCAAGAAACAGGCGCACATAATAGCGGAGTTTCGAGCCGCTCTCATTCCACCACGAATTGCAAGCGCACCGCCAGTGAAGAATCCGGCAATGACTAAATCCTGGTCAGTTGATAGTCTTCAGATGTTTCATGATTCTCCATTTTTTTCCCTCGCTGCGTTCGGAGTAGTGGTTGACGTACTGGCGTTGTATGGATCCTCTTTCTTCCTTATTCCCTTCACGGTGCAGTCAAACGTCGAAAATAGACCACCCCAAACACCAAAATTACCACCTAAGACGGGTGCGCGGGCCTTGATAGCTGTGAGGGCGCCTATTCTTCGCTCGCCGTAAGGACTATTTCGAAACCCTTTCACTCCGTGCCAAACAGCACCGCCAATAGCCTAAAGCAACGATGTCTAATCAGTCTCAAGTTATAGATGAGGAAGGTATGGAATCATTTTGTAAAAAGGACGGAGATTGTAGCGAAATGGACGTACACCCATGCTAAAAGCACCACCAAAATCGCTGAGAATGACGTAAGGACACGGGTCGCGAGTGTGATCCATTGTGCCAGAGTCCGTAAATAAATATTAACAGAGGTTTTAAGGAGAGATAATCGTGGAGTCTGAGCCGACTTGCAGTGTTAGGCCGGCCTTGGTTGGTTAGTGTACAGATTTAGGGTATGCCGAAAAGATAATGAACCAGCGTGGTGATTTGGACGACAGCTGGTCCTAAGACGGAGAAAAAGAGCAACAAATATGTGAGGGAAAGAATACAAGGAGAATCTCTACTCCGTCAGGATAATGCACTTCGGCTTGATTCTCTCGAAACTGCGAAATATTTTATCGATCACGTGATCAGTGGTCTAACCAATCATGACTCAGCAGCAGCCCCGGCCCCGAGGTGAGAGTAAATCACAGTGCAAATGTTAGGCCATAGGAGTATACACTCATTAGCAGATAAGTGTATGTCTTTGAAGTATTGACCATGGTCATTCTGCAGTTCACTTTCCGATGATCTTCTTCGCCCATCCTCGCCCATCCTCGCCTGCTACAGGCACCCGCTGATCTAGAACCACCGCCACCAAAGCCAACACCCAAAGGATGCGATTCAACCAGGAATCTAACATGAATGGACCATATCGAGCAAATATTCTTGAAGAACAAAAAGTAACAAAATTACCGATAAAATCCAGGAGCAATAGCACCAGACGTAAAAACAATTCTCAAAAGCAAGTAGACAGGAATATGACATCAGCTGCTAAACAACTTTCTCAGAGGAGATGGCTTCTTTTTCTTCTTCTCCTTATTATTCTTCTCATCCTTTGGCCTCTTGTCTGTGCTGTCACTCGAGTTTCTTGATGTCTTGGAATGCCTAGAGGACCGCGAGGTGTGCGAACGACGCGAAAATTCAGAACTAGTCTCATGGACACTTCCGCCGACGTACGACACCGCTCGTGTAGGTGCAGGAAGCTTCCGGGTACTTCTTATTTCGCTGACACGATCATGGTCACGTTCGTGGAGCATTACGCGGGACATTGCCGCGGCAGTTGGCGTGATGAACTCCCCATCAACTGACGTCCCAATGCTCTCAGCTTCAGACTCTGCAACGCCCCTTCTCCACCCTTCAATCCTGCTCATGCCTGCGTTGATCTCTATCAACTCATCAGCAGCGGCGAGGGTTTCATTTCCGCATTCTGGTTTTGGCGAGATCCGCTTGATGATCTTATATCCTCCGAACATCACGACTGTCACGCCGATGCCAACGCCCGCCGCAATCATGAATTGCGGACTCGCTAGAAGGGCAAAGACGGCCGGTGCGCTAGCCCGTAGGGCCGCAAGCGCTGTAGGACCATGGTCCGAGATAAGCTTGCTGATCTCCGCCAAAGTTAGGGCCACGGCAGCCATAGCGTCTGGGTTTCCTTGTAGGTGGGAGATCATGGCGGACACTGAGTGATGAGCGCAGTCGGCTTCGATGAGAAGACTCTTGACTCGGCCAACCAATCCAGACATATCGCTTGCCTCGGGCTCGACGTGTTGAAGGGCCGACGGATGATATTCACCGTATGCAAGGTCCATATCGACCTTAGGGAGTGTGTGGGAACGCGCTTCGTACGAAGGCCGAGGAGGAGCCGCCATGGCGAGGTTGTGCGAGGTATGACGCCGGGTTAGCTGGGTGTCATGCTGGTAGCTGCGTCCGTCTGAATACTGCGATCGAAGTTCGAACGAGCGGCGTTTCTGTGGCCCGTTCGAGTGGTGACTGTGGCGTCTGCTCCGTCCGTCATCCTCATCGCGTCGAACAGACTTGGCTCGACTTAGATGCGGTCTGGAAGTGGTGGACCGGCCATCCTCGAGGGTATATGCTGCAAGGGCTCGGCGAGAATCTCGCTCTGCCTTCTTGAAATCTTCCGCCTGCCGGATGGCGGCTTTTCGCTCGCGATAAGCAGATCGAGCTTCCTTAAAGACGCCGAACAGATGTTTGCTCTGTGCCTTCTGTCAACGGCCATATCATCAGTGCGAGTGTTGCGGTACTTACAGTGCTCACCACCTTTCCGGATTTATCTATCACGGAAATGGTTTGGCCAACAACAGCGGCCATTTTGGGCGTTAAGGAATCGGTAAGTAGGCTATGGCAGGACGGAGTGTTTCGGGAGGATTCGATGTACGGAGTAGAGGGTCATGAAATGTATTTCAGTATCGGTTTATATATATCCAATATATCCGTATACCGTACGAACTTGGGTAAAGTCCAAGCTATCTCATGCCAGCTCAACGATCAGTAGGGATAACAAGGAAGAGTTATATGGGGAATGTGGTATCCAGAAGATTTCCACTTTTTCCCGGCGAGGCCTACGCGCCCACTCTCAGTTGGCCAACTGGGCTCCATCTTTTCCCTCTCATCCTCGAATGGCCGACGTTGGGCTGGGGAGAATGAAGCGGTTGGGCTGCTTGATTGGACGTTTCAGGGGGAAAATTCGCGATGTGGCGGTGAGTCGAGGCGCAGCAGTTCTCACCAGCCACTTACCTTTGACAGACGCGGGCGCTCCGTAAGTTGCTATAATGATGGTGAATTTTCATCGAGCGAACCTCGATCGATGCCTCTCCGGGATCCATGGTGCCCGGCAAGTACGGACCACCGGATTGAGTAATGGAAAGGTAACGTCTGAAGCTGGAAGGCGAGATTACAGAACATACAAGTTTCTTCCCCTTGCAAGTACACTGCCACACCAACGACCTTGTGTGTAGACTACGCCATACTATGTCTGATCTCGATGAAAATGTTGCCTCACGCGCTCCAGACGATCCAGGCGATACCATTTTTACCCCCACTATCGATGTAGGCTCCCTCTTCCAAGTATCGGTTCGAATCTTCTGACCTTTTTAGCCACAGAGCAAAATCAATACAAACTCATTTCCCTTAGATAATATCGACCTCAATGATGTTTCAAACGAAGACCTCATGCGTCTTGGCGAAACAAGCCCTATTATTTACCAAATTAGTGAAAACAAAGTCGTCCGACTCTCACGTAGCCTCGCAATGAAATGTGGCCCTACAACTTTGGCCAGTGAAGCCGAGGCCCTTAAATTCGTTAGAGAAAAAACGACCAAAGTTCTTGTTCCGCGGGTTTATCGTTCCTTTCAGATCGACGATCCCTCGCAGTATTTTGGAACAAGAGGTTACTATGTCATGGATTATATCGATGGCGACAACCTTGGAGATTGTTGGAAGCGCCTTAGCAAGGACGAAAAAGTCGATGTCATTCGCCAAACAAGGGATATCATCCAAGAACTTCAGTCTATCGAGTGTTCGACAGTGGGCCCTTTCGGGGGGGGTAAGTGTCAGGGTCATCTCTTCACAGACTACGCTGCTGGCCCTTTTGATTCTAGATCAGACATGGAGGCCTGGTTTAATCATAAACTCGCCGTGTGCAGAAGGTTCAACCAGGCTCCAAAAGATATGCCCTCCTTCAAGTTCGAAAAATTCGTACTAGTGCACCAGGACATAAGCCCTAGGAATATGATATTAGACGCTTCAAGAAGAGTGTGGCTGATAGATTGGGCCTTTGCTGGTGCTTACCCTCCTGCATTTGAACGGGGAGCTCTCGCTTGGCAGTATAGATTTCCGGAATTCAACAAGATGCTGCTAGAAGCTATACCCAAATTCGACTTTGAGGAGCAGCAACTACGCTCTATCGGATATGGACTCACTGTTGCAGCCTACGCTTAATCAAATACTTTGAGTTTCATTGTAACAAACGTTCAAGCCAACCTATTTCAGTCTATATGATATGGAATTCAGTCAGTTGCTTTCTATATCCCTAATTTTCAATTAGGTCTATGTAGGGAGTAGATTACAGAAAGACTCATCCAGAAGAACCAAGGATAGAGTGCAGACAGGGAGAATTATAGGTAGGAGGGACAGGCAGCTATATATACTAAAGAGTGTCCTTAGAAGTAAGAGATTATGTCTAGAAGAACCTCTTTGAAAAAAACCTTATAACTAAGGAGACGGTTACTAAATAAGTAGTCTACCTACGCTAAGGAGTCTATCTACGGTAAGAGAGAGTGGAGTAAAGCTGTTATTCACAAGGCATGGTTCTCTACACTAATTATAACAGAACCATAAATCTCAACCATAGAAGGACGCTAAATCAACAGACGCCCCCAAAGCCGTCAACTACTGATAGTATGCACCTTGATCTAAGGATAGTGGGCTTTCATCGGGCCAAAAATAGAGAATCCCAGCCTTCGCTGCCGTAACTTCTTCGGAATTGACAATGATTCCCGTTTCCGCGAATAGATCTAACTGGTTGCTGATCCAGTATCTGCAACCTACACTATTAATATCAAACTCGTATTTGTGTCTTCCATTCTGAATCAAGACATTACAGACATCGCCAACGGTCAAATTGGCCCTGCAGGTAAGGTCGAATGACTTGACGATTTGTCCAGAGAGATTGTATGGGAGTCGAGAAATGATTAGGTTGGCTTTGGAGCCGCCGTGCGAAACAGTACTGGGCACTGAGTAACTCGGGGTGCAGTCAATTCTGACAGAAGTATTCGGACCAGTGACTAGGTAGAAACACCAGTGATTCGTGTTCGCATTTGGAAACTGGCCGGCAGCACGAATAGAGTAAACGGGTAAGGACAATATTAGATCCTTTTCGACGGCCGGGATAAAGTGGACAGGAGTAAATTCCATTGTGACTAGATGGTAAGTCAGATTGGGTATCTGATATTACCTCGATTGTGCGGAGAGTATAGAAGTGTGAAGCACTGTATCAGACGCTGGTCATCAACCAAAAATGCGTGTTGATTCAAAGGTTCTAAGGTTTCTTGACGTGCGTTTTATAAAGTAGGGGAGCGGGGCCGAGTACCTTTTTAAAGAATTTACCACAGAAGTGCGGTAGTTAAATATCTTTGTGGCTTTGGTGAATAAATGTATTTCTTACCAATTGATTCACCAATTGATTCACGATTGAGAAATTGCAGCCCGCTTGAATCTCCCCTCTCTTGAAAACGGGTCTTGAAATTCTCTTAGTATCACTGTGATAGGAGAAGCACTAAAGTCCCCGTAGGTGTATCAATCTACCAGAACTTAGAAGCTGACGTGGCTGCTAATTTGTAGGTAGCTAAGATTGAGCGCTTGGGATGAAGGTTGGTCCCAACTAACCAACTAAGGTAGTTATACTTAGGTCCGTCGGGTCGCGCCGCGATCGGATCGGTTAAGTAGGTAGGTACTTATACCCCTTTGGCCACCGAGTTTCGAGGCGACCACGTCGCCAACGCCCCGCCTCCCTCCAGGATCGGACTGTTGGTTCGCTGGTTCCACCTGGTGATTGTCCTCGAAACAGGCTCCCCGCGCCAGCGAAGTGGAGATCGAAACTGAAACGATTGAGCCCACAGGAGGAAAACGGCAGAGACACCGTTCCTGAGCTTGTTCAGCACGTTTGGCGCAAGGAAATCGGGATCAATGGTCCCGTATAAAGATATGCCTAAGTCCTTCAATTTAAGGTTAGTAGCTTCTGGTAAGGGGGAAGACTGCTTGAGTTGGACATGATAGTACGTGGCGGTCACTGATACCACGGTGGGTTCGAGTCCGCCTCACTTTACCTTGCCATGGTCTATTGGTGGTCATTGAGCCCAGGCCACGCCGGCCTTCTGCCGCAAGTCAGAAGTGGCCGGCGATTCAGTAAATACAGTACTCCGCGGGTATGGAGCTAAATAAGGCGAAGTTGAGCCACGCTTCATATTCTAGTTTCTTTCCCTTTAGCTAGTAACCGCTGTGAAGATAGAAACAATAGGGTGAAGATAAATGAATGAGATCGAGTCCGCACCGTACGGAGTACGACCCTTTGTATGTACTCCATCCATACCGCCTCATGGCGCTTTGCGGTGAAGATGGACTTATGCCATAGTTGCTACGGTCGGAGACTTTTGAGACAACCGTATCCCTGCATTGCTTCCTCCATTGGCTTATCGGTAGCTCAGCCTGCAGTGTGCATAATGAGGCCAAAGATGGTCGAGTGACTATGTCCTACCTCCCTCCTTACCGCTCCCCGTATCGTCCCGCGTGGAAAATAGTTATGAGTCGTTAATCTTAGTCGACTTCCATACCAATAAATAACTAATTAGGTATTGACTACATGTCCTCTCCTCCTTTCCGCAGGCTGCTTGAGGAAACACTTAGCCTCCAATCGTTAGACAACGAACATCCACGATGCCGCCTTCAATTGCGCGGGCGACACTGCGGTACGGCATTAATTATAGCCATTCTGAAGCAATCGGTAAGTCTATGACAATCTACCTACTTCTACTAGCAGCGTGGTGTGTCGCTGCAAGCAGAAAAGGGATAGAGGACGAAGTGATGGTTGAGAGAAGAGAGATGGCGAATTTTAGTGATGAGGTGCACAGCCACACGATGTCGACATTGTGAAGAGCGAAATAAATAAAGCTTCTTGCTCGTGCATCTCAAAATTCAAAGAACAACTTGTCTACGACTCAAAAACTATCACAAATTCGGTCGAAGTATTTCTATTTTGCTATCTGGATTGGAGTGCCTCCGCGAGTATATCTTGGGGGAAATCTTCACTGATCGAGAATTAGTCGACCAAAAAACTAACGCTATGAGTGCTCTAGACCAAAATAGAGGAGATGCGGACAAAAAGAAGCTCTCAACGGATGGGAATGACAATGGTAGGGCACGAGATTTCGAATCATCCCCAACAAGAGGCTTTAGGACTGCCTCGGGAGTGGCGCATCGGCTGCAGGCGAGTCGCTCGGTTCTCTCCTTAGCTATAGGTGATGATTGTGTATTTGCTGGGCTGCAAGGGGGCAATATTGTTGTATGTACTTACTTAGCCCCTAAATAATGATTCTTCCATTGACTAACAGTGATGTAGGCTTGGTCTCTTGAAACTTACGAGTCCATCACTTCAGTACCGGCTCACCAGGAAAGTGTGCTTGGACTTCACTTGTCCCAGGATGGAGAGCTTTTGTTTTCCAGTGGTGGTGATTCCACCGTAAATGTATGACCCTACAATCTTATGACATAAGTTACTTTTACATTGACTGGCCATACAGGTTTGGTGTACGAGGACCTTGGAGCAGCTTCACTCGATCGAGTCCCATCATGATCCTGGTGACATTTTCACAACCGTATATTCGTCTAATCTAGGCACTGTGTACTGTGGTGGCCAAAACACAAGTATCCAGGTACGTGTTTCATCTCTTGCCTTCTCAATGCAATGGCAATGCTCATGTTCATTTTTTGGTAGTGGTGTGATCTTCAACAAGTTGACATATCACATTCTCTCACGAGAAACACAAACAAGCCGCATAAGTTCTTCGACTCAACGGGACCTGGTGATACGGGGCCAAAATCTAAGAACTGTCATAATGGCGAGGAACACCATCGTGGACAAAAGCTGTATTTCAGAAAAGACCAACACAAACTTTTTGCTCACAACGGGTACGTGTACTGCATGAGACTTATTAAAGGGTTGATTGAATGCAATGGCCGTGAAGTCCTATTGACTGGGTCCGGTGATGGGACCGTCAAATTATGGGAGCTAGGGCACGACCCCGGCGTTGCACCAAAGGAAATCTTTACGCTACAAAATAAGGACGAGTCCGTCTTGTCGATTACCAACGACGGTCCGTTCCTGTACTGCGGTCTTTCTGGGGGCGCAATCAATATCTGGAATCTTGAATCCAGACAGATCATCAAAACAATCCCCAACCATACTGGTGATGTGTGGGCAATTGACATTGTTAAGGGATACATACTCAGCGGTGACTCAGACGGTATTGTGAAGGTAATAGGCTATTTGACCCTCTCTTTCAAGGCAAGCGGCTAATTTTCATCAAGAAATTCAACTCACGGTTTGAGGAAATTGGTTCTTGGACTGCTCATGATGGGAGAATGCTCACGTCCACCTCTGGGAATGTCAAGGATAGACGAATATTCGCCACTGGCGGAAATGATAACACTGTTGCTCTCTGGGACGTCACAGACGAGAAGGCGGATTCTCAACAGATACCTGCTATCAGTAACGGTATGATATATTCGTATTCTTACACTAACTAAATTTTGCTAATTGGCCTAATGGTTAAGACGAGATGGTAAATGTTCTCGCAAGATTTGTTGCCTTCAAAACCATCTCAGGTCGTTCAGATTTTGCGGGCGAATGCAACCAAGGAGCAACATTTCTCCGTAGGCACTGCAACTATCTAGGTGCTCAGACTCAGTTGCTCGGAACAGGACAAAGGAGGAATCCAATAGTTTTTGCGAAATTTCCCTCTAACGCAGCAACAACTAAAGGAAAATCTATTCTTTTTTACGGTCACTATGATGTTGTGGGAGCTGAGGCAAGCCATCCTAAATGGAATACCGACCCTTTCAGTCTTACCTCCCTCAATGGATATCTTTATGGACGTGGAGTCTCTGATAATAAAGGCCCCTCACTTGCTGCTCTTTATGCAGCCGCTGAATTATACCAACAGAAACAACTTGCGTGTAATGTTGTATTTCTTATTGAGGGGGAAGAAGAATCGGGTTCACAGGGATTCGCGCAGGCTATTCGAGAGAACAAGGGTCTCATTGGCCCCGTCGACTGGATACTCCTTGCGAATAGCTACTGGCTTGATGATCATATACCTTGCCTAACGTATGGTCTGCGAGGTGTGATACACGCAAATATTGTCGTATCCAGCCACCAGCCGGATCTTCACAGTGGAATTGATGGTAGCTCTTTACTTGACGAACCTCTGAAAGATCTGACGATCCTGCTTGCGACAATCGTCGGTCCCAAAGGTGCCATACGACTTCCGGCGTTCCATGATCCCGTTCTACCCCTAACACGAGCTGAAAAGTCACGCTATGATGCTATTGCCGAAGCTCTCCTCCCGCATCATCCCGAGATAGAGAATTTTGACTCATTTACAGAGTCTCTCATGCACCGCTGGCGCGAACCATCGCTTACTATCCACTGCATTGATATACCCGGCTGCAAGAATTCAATAACAACCATATCGAGAAAGGCAAAGGCCTCCTTGTCCATCCGTATTGTACCAAACCAAGAAGCAGATAAGATTGCAGAGGAATTTATTAGTTACGTACAAGCCCAGTTTACCGATCTAGGGTCTCAAAACACATTGACTGTTGAAATAACCGGAAAAGCGGACCCGTGGCTTGGAGATCCTAATAATGAGTTATTTAAAACCCTTTCTGGAGCTGTGACATCGGCCTGGTCAACCCAAGGGAAATCCAGCCTGAATCACCGTTACTCCGTACCGGTTACATTACAAGCACGACATAGACCTGGGCTTTCCGAAAGCGACTCTACAGATAGCATGTCACAATTCGGCCGTACCCTCGCCTCCTCGTCTTCTTTCAAAAACCCTACGGCCTCACATCAAAGAATTACCACCTCATCGACATTGGTAGAGTCCTCAGTCCCGCCCACAACTCCGGAGCACACTCCAGCCGCTTGCGAGTCAGAAATTCAAATTAGTCAGATCCATGCCCCTAGAAAGAAAGATCATCATGACCTTCATTCTGCTGTAGCTGCTAAGCCCAAGGCACGGCTTGACCTACACAAAACCTTCAAACCAATTTACATTCGCGAGGGAGGCTCTATTCCCACCATTCGTCTTTTGGAAAAGGAATTCGGCGCTCCAGCCGCACATCTCCCCTGTGGACAGGCAAGCGATAATGCCCATTTGGACAACGAGCGTTTAAGGATTCAAAATCTGTATAACAGCCGTGAGATTTTCAAGGAAATGTTTTTAAGTATCTGAATGAGTTGGCACCCCCACCTAATTTTATACAATTGTGACGCTTTTTTGGGCGAGATGACCGAGTTAGCCGAGTCAGCTATATCTTGGATTTTTCATTTTGGGAGCTAGATTCAGTGGCAACTTACTCGTCTTTTTGTATCTGACAAATTTTTGCAGACGCTAAATAGGTTTTCAGTTTAACTTGGTTACCTTACGATGCACTATCAAGCGAGCGGGCGTAGAAAGATGTGTGGTGTCATGAAAATTTGTATTATTAACTCGTTTTTAGCTCTTTGACATGGCTTATTAGAATGTCCACGGGTAGAATGAAGACAGCGCCATTGCATCCCATGCTCCCGTTTGCACCCTCTTCTCAATTACTTTGAACCTGTGACAGGATTTTGATTACCATATCCTCTTTGCAACCATCTCGTATCTCTTCACGTTTTCTAGCCCATGTGTTCCGGTACCTGACGAACTGGATTTCCCGTTTCTGTGCTTCTCTTCTCGATCCCGAACTCTTTTTAAGCCTTCAGGATCATCAGCATATATCCATCTTCTTCTATCCTCTCCAATTTCAATTGCGCCCCATCCACCAACACGCCGGCCTCCTTCTATCAGATCACTTTTAGTACTAGATGGTGGGATGTCAGTAGAGGTCAACGGCATCTTCGAAGAGGACTCCTGATGTGTTGGAAAGATAGAGCTCGAGGGATATTGCTGCTGATGATGGCGCCGCGACTCCCGTTTCCGCTGAGCAGCGGACTCTCGTTCTCGATATTTCATGTTCTTGTATCTTGTGCGGGAGTACCCTAGAAGTATCATGCCCAAGACAAGCTTTGCGAGTAGCAAAGATATATAAAGGAGGAGTACAAGGATCAAAGTGAATATGGGTACGAAGGATGCAGGGGATGGGGTTGCAAGTGATACAAGTTTCTGCAATAGCGAAGAGGCTGTTTGAGCGATTCCTGGTAAAGAAAGGAAGAATGTGAGATTTGAGGAGGGAGAAATAAAGGTAGCGAACATTTCTGACGAAGTGCCAGGTGTAGAGGTATAGTGGCTACGAATTTCAGAAAGTGATGTTGTACTAGAAGTACTTGGGCGAAGAGATGATGAAGAAAGTTGTGGCAACCAAGCGGTCAAAAACATTTGATAAGTTTGAACGGAAACTCGGAAAAAGAGACAGGCAAGCGGTATAACTGGAAGCCCGAGACGACGGTTTAGGTTTTGGTCCGAGAATGCATTGGTGTAATAATCTTTTGCTAGGATGTCCAGAAATCGACCATACATTGCTGGTCTGAGATTATTGAACTTGCTGATGTATGCATGCTTGAGCCAATCTACAACCATTTCAGATCCAAGAACAACAAGGAAGGGTGCAAGAAGATGTCCGATTTCGGGTAAGATGGAGTTGACACCGTCCAGTGATAAAAATACTGAAGACGGTATAAGAAGGGTGAAGGACTGAGGTAGGATGGAAGTCGATGGCCGAAAGGCAGTCGTACCGTTAGCTGTGTTTGATACAGCCCCTTGAGAGATGAAGGAGTTTCCAAGCTTGAAGCCGCCAGTCTCAACGAAATTTCTCGAAGCTATGATAATGAGCATAAGCCATAGCTGAAAACGCTCGACTACGTCTGCGCATGTGAGCTGGAAAAGGTTCTCTCTCTCAAACTTTTTGAAGACAGTCGACTTAATCTCAACAAATTGATTGGATAGCAGTAAGGTGATGAGAGCGTTAGAGTATGAATTGACGGCGACATTCAAGGTCATCACTTGGTAAAAAAGTGCCGTGGCGTGTATCACAGTGTATATCAGAGCAAAGGCAAACATCCAGAACGGGCGTGCAACCTTGCTTCGACCGTCTGGTTTGCGCTCTAGGGCTTCTTGAGAAAACAAACACTCTAAGATATCTTGACCAATGGCAGACAGCAAGCGATCTCCAACCTATACAAATATTTTAGCGTGAGTCTCACTCTGAAATCAAATACTTTGACCTTACCTCAAGAACGTTATAGATGACATAGAGCTTGATCGCTGCCTGGCCTCTGATCCAGTGATACATCCTACTGGCGTCAAAGTACATAAGGATGGTACATGTGAATACCATTAGTAAACCTTTTAAAATAACTGCCTTATCGTTAGGTGACAGTGTGGAAGGAACGGATTTTGATCTGCGATGATGGCGAGTCGAGGACGCACGACGCGGGAGGAGTACCTTAGGCACAGGAGTGGTACCAATTATGGGACTGACATCGTCTAGGTATAAGTTCGATGATGGAATAGCAGAGATTTTATCCCCAGGGCTGATAGGTTTGCTGTCTGTATTTACTTTGTTGACGGAGTCTTGACTTCTTCGGCGTTTCCACATCCTTCCAAGGCCATACACAACATATGAGGCGACGAATTGGATCTCGAGGCCCAAGTTAATGGCCCAGGAGTGTGAGAGAATGAGAACGGCTTTTAAAAACTGTAATGGTAGTATAGTAAAAGTGTGTAGCCATGAGTCAAGGCAGGCAAGTGTTCCAAAAGACAATGCCTGCTCCAATAATGGGGGAAGAAGGAAGAAATTTTGTAGCCTCTCCAGCATGACTTTCGAGCTCTCATAGGGATAATCTTGAGCCCCCGTGCGATGGATATATAACGAAGATGGCCGATTAGAGGATAGTTCAAGCTGGAGATAAGTAGGAATGGAGAAAGGCGGTATAGGAATAGATGCGGGAACAGGTGATACACTTCTATCTGCACCGGATGATCGTCTCAGATTATCTGCATCTATTTTCAAGGACGACTTGACGCGTCTCAACTGACTAGTTGTACCATCGGATTTGTGGGTAGCCCTCTCATCGGCGGCTAACTGTCTAGTCGCAGAATTCGTCAATCGCTGGCCGATAGTGGTAGGGAGCGGCTGACTTGGGTCGCTGTTAGCGTGGCGTCCCTGGAATTCTAACGGGTCCTGTAGATGGACATGTTTCTTCCCATTGCTGGGCCGACGATTTCGAGCTCGACTTCTATTGAATTCTCTCAACGGAGACCCATTCGATCCGATAGCCATACGGGCATCGTACGCACCTTCGTCTTCTTTCAAACACGATAAATATGGTGGGGGTTCTTCTGTTTCGGGAGGAGAATGGTCTTCAGGTGGTTTTAGATTTGATTGCACCTCTGGATGTTCACGCTCTTTGGTGCCAACCTGATGCGAAAGAACTGACTCTGGGGGAGAGGGTAGTGCTTGTAGTTGTGTGAGGGATAGCCTTCGAAGCTTATCCTTTTTCTGTTGCCTCTCGGCGGCTCCTGGGTTCAAATGTGGTGGGGAGATAAATGAGCTATCCTCATAGTCGTTTGACGACATAACATCAGCTGCTGTAGGGCCTGGTATTTGGCCAAATGTCCTCTCCTCAACCATCAAGTCCTCCTCAGCAGTGCCTTCTGATTTTCCGCTTCGCATACAGTCAGATCTGATGCGTGAGGCCTTTGGCACAGCTTCGTTGATGCTGCAGGTTTCCTCACTCAATATGAAGTCTTCCTGGCCAACCACCCTACTTGCACGACCGTTGGCGATGTTAGGGCCTATTTCTTCAGCTTTCTTGTCTTTTCCCTCGCGAAAAATCACGCCTAAATCTTGATCTTCACCGTCACGATTGTCGAAATCTCCTGTTCTCCGTCCATCGTCGTGATATACAGTATCATTCGAAGCAGTTGAGTCAACCAGATCGTCCTGGGTGGCGTCGCCCTGCCTTTCTCTATTCTCGATCTCACATCTGTTCGGTTTATTTTCAAAACTGGTCATGCTGCATAGTTCGAACCTTTGTGGGCGATGAATTCCGCCGTTATCCTGACTCTCTCGGAACGCCGGATTCAACCAGCAGCGGGCCTTAAAATCGATGACACGAGCGAAATCGGTGCGTGGACAGTCAGGAATAGCAGGTTCTTATGTAGGGATGCATCAGGAGGTGATGCGGGGTTATAATACGCTGAGGAGCTCCGCGTAGCTGGTATCTACGCTGTCCATGACATTTTTATGTAGTTGGTGAGGTAGCAACTTAGCTCGAACCACCAAGCTGGTTTCCTATCCGGGGCACGCCCCGCCCGCCGCTTTAACGCCCTCCAACTTGCGCTCAGAAGAGCTTCTACGTATCTGAAGGCCAATCAGGTATGTTTGAAAGGCCGACTTCTGTCCTGTGGTATTACATATGTTGAACGAGGGTGGAAAAAACGAATTACGTCTTCATTCCAAATGTTATGTACCGTAAATAGTTCCCCATGTCATCACAGGGTATCACTTGTTTTTAGAAAAGGAAGAAAAGAACTGCCCAAGCCATCAACAGTTCAAAGTAAAAGAAACAAAAGAATAGTCACTTTACATAGTCGTAAATTTCAAAAGTGCAAGGGCTTTGAAGAGGAAGTATAAAGAATGAACGGGTATTTAGGAAATATGTAAGCGTAGTGCACAGAACATGGTCGTTAGTTGAGACAGGAAGAGCAAAAATATGAGTATGCGATAAGAGCTTGAATAGAGAAAAGATTGGGAAGTCAGGTATGCTCCCGAGAAGCTTAAGACTTAGATTACCTATCGCTCTGCCGGTTGTAACTGCTTTGCCCTTGATCTTGACTGTTTGATGTTATCGGTGCAGTCTCCGACCTCACAGGAGTACCGTGCCTCCCCTGCATTTCATACGCGCTAGGCAGTGGGCGCGCGAAGTTCCTTGGGGCCACATTTGACATAGGCGTTGGAGCGGACGACATGGAGAGTCCATCGTCATATAGACCATGCCTTTCGTGTTCCCTATCGCGATTATGTGATGGTGCAGGCGTAGGCATAAGTGACGGAGGTGCAAACGCCGTGGCTGGTCGAGATATCGAGGGAAGAGTTGGCATTGTCGAAGAGCGAATATTTCCAGATGGAAGGTTAGGTACCTCCGTTGCTTCCCAGGTACCGTGATTTCGTATAAATGAGGAAGGCGTCTGTGGCCCTGGCGTAGAGCGGCCCTGACCTTGGCCTTGAAAGCCAGTGGAAAGCGACAAGGGAGTTCCATACCTTTCTACAGGTGGAAGCATTGGTGTTCTAGCGAACTCGCGTTGCATTGGGTCACGTTGATACTGTTGTTGAGGCTGGTGGGTTTGGTAGTGCGATGGCTGCGAGTATGCGATACCACCTGCATTATCCACTAATGATGCAGAGACGTCTTCCGTGTAGTACAACGACTCGGACCCAGGAGTATTGTGCTGATAATAGTCGTGATCATGGCC
Organism: Onygena corvina; assembly: GCA_000812245.1. Taxonomy (NCBI): domain Eukaryota; kingdom Fungi; phylum Ascomycota; class Eurotiomycetes; order Onygenales; family Onygenaceae; genus Onygena; species Onygena corvina. The sequence continues at coordinate 220,144 of JWPT01000027.1, read as the reverse complement.
ATGGCCATGCTCGTCGTAGTCGCGATCACAGTGAGTGTAGTCATCACGATGGTCACCCCAGTGTTCCTGAGGCAGAGGGTGTTGTTGATGCTGGTAATCCACCTGCCTATCCGGGTTGGATGTATGTGACCTATACGGAGGCAGGGTCGTTACGGTTGCCTGGCGCGAGAGAGGGTGCATATCAGGCAGTTTTGGTTGCTGCTTGCTATCAATGGCGGACGTGAGTATAGGTAGGGTTGGGTTTCGCTTAATACCAGACTCAGGATCGGTGTTTGCGCGATACCGATCCTGTAAGACGACTGCTTGAGCGAGAGCCTTGTCAACCTTTTTCGAAACGATGCGCTCGAGTCGTCTATTGATCTTTCGACGGCAGTATGCGGATAGCGTGCCGTCCTCGGACGGAATGTGATGCCACAGAAAGAGCAGATACATCAGCACGGAGAGGCAGAAACTTATGAACTCAAAGACCCAGATGACAAGGGTGAAGAGCATGGAGAATAGAATGAGAGCCTGCAAAGTGTTCTTTTCGGCCAGTGCCTCAATGTTGATAAAGAACTGGGCGATGGCGAGAGTACCTTTTGGCGCGGCGTGCTCGCCAACTGGAATGAGGTTAAGCTGCGCAACAGAGTAGAGAGTGATGCCGTTTATCACTTGGCGGGGACCTTGGGCAAATATGACTCTTAACCATGCTAAAATATGTGGTTAGGAAACATGGCACCAATAACAAAACCTGCAACAACTCACCTTCAAAATTAAAGTATGTGAAGATAGCAACATAATCGGCCCCTTTCCTACTCTTGGTCAGTTCAGCGAAAACTAGAAATCGCCTCCAACCCGAAGCGCGTCTGCTGGTCCTGATGCTCTGGACCCTAACGGCAATGGGATCAAGGTAGCATTGAGCTATTCCACCAGATTTGATGACGCGAATGGCACGTAACCAGCGGTAGACGAGAAGAACAAGCGATAGGATGATACAACCGGCGAATATCCACTTAGAGATATACAGGGGTATTTTTGGCTGGATCTGGCTAGACCATCGGGAGAATGCAAGCAAATTGACAGCTGTGAAGGTGTCGAGGGCGTAGACGGCAATTGAGAGTAACACGTTGATATATAGGATGGCATATGATATGGGAACCCAACATGAGTATGTGTTAAAGTCGTTCAAGTTCTACGATTGAATGGGTCAGCGATAGGAAGTGGCATTGGGTAGTAAGGACTCACGATGTAGTCCCATTTCTGCTCTGCCTTCAGCCTAAGCTCCTCCTCTCGGCCTCCACAACAGCCCATCCTGATGTAGATGAGAGGTAAAGAGGTGTAGACGCTGCCACGTAGAGACTCCTCTCACATGCCCAAAGGTCCAAAGATAACAGCTTGAGTGTTCTTATAAGAGATGTTTCCTTGTGTTAGGAAGTATAGTACCACCCGTCCGATCCAGCAGACAGAGCGATACCGCGTGAGAGAGTGTGTTGTTTTATAAGTGGGACTGGACCAGCAGCAACACAGATCGCTTTTGTAGACGCGATTCAACTCGAAGTGTCGATCGCAGCGCCAAAAGATAATCGTAAAGGCTGCGCGCGTGCTATCCAGTCCGAATCTGCAAGCGATCGGTGAAGGAATGGATGAATGTATAAGTGAGTGAATGTGTCTTGGTAGTGAAGCTCTCGGCGCGAGGTTCCGGGCAGCACATCAAGCGCGGCCCGGTGAGAAAGAGAGTGTAGCGGGAGAGCGGAAGTGAGCGACTAATACACCAGAATCTCGCGAAGCGCCTTGAAAGAGCGAAAGACGACGACGAGGCCGAGCGCGGGGACGGGCAGAGGGTGGGAAGAAAGGCGAAGTTGACGTTGGACGTCGGCGAGATCGAAGGAGGAGGACGCGATGCCAAGCGCCAACCAGCCGATCTCCCCGGCGGGACTCAGGGGCACAACCTTAGTCGCCTACAGTCTGGAGAGCACGACGCACCACTGGGGAGGAAGAGTCTGCGTGTCTACGGAGTATACGAGTACTTGACGGCTGTGGCCATGCATCCCATCCCGCACGACGTCGACGGCGAGGGGGCGGGTCGTCCAGTTATCAAAATGCGAGTGATGCCTCACCAGGGGCTGAAACACGATGGAGAATGTGGCTGAAACTTTGCTTATTGGACGACGTGCTTGAGCATTGAATTTGGTGCCCCGACGGCTCTTCGTACCTGTAACTATGGGACGGACATGGGAGTGGTCAAGGCCTATATATCACGGCGGTGGAAGTCCAGTGAAAGGCCACATCGAGTTCTTTTTACTCCGTACAGACATCTACCTCCCAATACTTTCTATCCGTCCTACTTTTTACTCGGTAAATGTATGGAGCATAAATATAGAACTAGTAACTATTTAACTGCGGATCAACAGTGAGGCCAAGTTTGAGGAAAGTTTTCCAAACACAATTACTCTATGCACCGTCTTCCTCGCTATCTTTATTTTCCACTGCTATTGCTATCGGTTTGCGCCAATCGTAGCACCGGTAGAGGGCACAGAGTGGACTGTAGCATTGTGAGCAATAACCTTTCTATCCCTTTCAGCAACTGCTGTTGTCGTTACTGTCACCGATGCTACTGCTTCCGGAGGCCGGGCTCTTCCTTACTCGCCCAGTTCAAGATCTCTTCCTCGTTGGCGCAGCCTACCTTACTAGTTAGTGTTGAATCCGTTCTCCTCAACACTCCTTTTCAACTAAATTATCTACGCAGCTTCTGAATTTGAATTAACTAGGGCCTAGTGCAAACGTCGGGAAAGTGGTCTGATAGAAAGTTCACCAGTCCTCTACCGGAGAATTAGCAGTAATAAAACGTGATACCTCCGAGGCCCATAGCGAGTCATTCATGTAAAGATAGAATATGTTTGCCCACAGTGCATAATTCGGATAGGGCCTATAGACACAGCAGATATCAAAGGGTAGCTTTTGTTAGTAATTGCAGGTACAATGCTAACTAAATATATATAAGAATTCATATTGGGTAAAAGTATATACGGAATATATATCACAGAGAAGCGAAGGACTTGACCCCAGGCTATACCTAGAGTCCACTATGTACATCCAATCTCAACACTCACGACCTCACAACCTCACTACCCAAGGGCACCTTTGTGGACACCTCCAAATTTAGTATGGAGCACGGAACGCATTCCAAACCTGGGCAATGCGGTTGGCCTGGCCGCGGGTGAACTGGTTCATGCAGTAGCTGTGAGAAAAATGTTAACAAGTGCTCCTTTTAAGGTTATAAGAGAGATAGTTCCTTACTCGTAACTGTAGTCCATGTAGTTGTGGATAGAGTCAACACCGCCACCAGGGCAAGAGTCCTGGCTGCTTGGGCAGCCGCTGGTCTTCTTGGATTGGGCTGGGGTATCAGCAACCATATCGGAGTCCTGGCAGGATCCGTTCTCGCTGAAAACGTGGTACAGGCCTTTAATTCCTTGTTAGTATTAAACCCCAGATGACGAGATAATGAAAGGAGAAACAACATACCGAGGTAATGGCCAACCTCGTGAGTGGTGGTCTTGCCCTGGTTGTAGTTGGTGGTAGAGCCACCGGGGACGGTACCGGAGCGGACCATGCATCCATCCATGATGACAGTAGACTGAGTAGGGTTGGAACGAGGGAAGTTGCAGATCTATCGCCCCATTAGCTTCGCTGCCAAGTGAAATATGTACGAGTTCAGCAGAGATGGGCTTACTCCAAGAAGACCATCAGAGAGGTTAGGAATGAAATAGACGTTGAGGGAAGAGTAGGTTCCCTGGTGGAGAGCACGCTTCATGCCAGCCTCATCGTTACCGGAAGCCCACTGGGAGTTGTTGGAGCGGGTGGCCTTGATGAGTCTGAACTGGACACCAGCTGGTCCATAGTGCTGGTTCATAGCGTTAATCTGGGCCTGAAGGGTAGAGTCCTTGTGTGATTGTTAGCAATTTTGAACCCTCTTACGGAATTTTTCACGCTTAGTCCTTACAGAGATGCTACCGGTAGAGCCGCTGGTGATAACGTGGAAGTAGGTATCGATGGTGAGACCGGCCAAGTTGGTGACGTTGGCCTTGTCACCAAGGGCAGCAACGGCCTCGGTGAATTCGCGGTCATATCCTCGTGGTGGGTGGGAACCACAGCTTCGCTCAGCAGAGGCAATGGAGCCAGCGGCAGCGAGGCCGGAGAGAAGGACAGAGAGACGCATGGTGTCTTTTGGAGGTGGAAGTGAAGGTGAGGAGGCTTGGGGTAGTGAGTGGTTGATCGTGGAGAGAGCTTTTCCAGTGGTCCAGGTGGAATGTCCGCTATCTTTATATCTTCTTCACACTGGGTCCTTGATATTTCCAAGGGGTCACATCCAAGAAATTAAGGCGGACTTTGCAATATGCATGCCCCCCTTCGAACCCTACAGGGGTACCGGAGGGGGGGGTAGGAGGTTTATCCCCTCGCGTAGAATTTGGCCTTCCGTAAGTAGAAAAGTGTTTTGAATCCGGCCATAACCGCGAACATGGAGGAGATAAGCTGTAGTGAAAGGAGTGTAATTATGTAAAACAAGCCGGGCATTAACTGCCGTGTGGAGGATGAGAGAGGGTTGACTGGATATCACCGCCGGACAAGCCCTGCCTGTTGAGCGCCAGGTGACCCGGCTACCAAGGGCTTGTGGAGCGCGATACGATGTGCTCCGGGACCAGTAAAGATCATACTGGCAAACATGATGAAGAGACAGACAGATTTGGTGAATAATATCGTGGTAGAACAGCCTGGAGCTCGCGCGTGGTTTTATAGAGTGAGATATTCCACAGATCGTCAGGGCCGACCATCCGAAAGAACACCACCGTGCTTCTCAAAGTCGATCCCGAGACGATCATCAAACAGAGGAAAAGCACTCGATCGGACAGTAACATAGTTATCGGGTGGAAGAACACCGGCCCTGGCAGAAATTGTTCTTCATGACCTTATCCCCTGGTTTCATGCCAGGTCAGAGTCCGGGGTACATATCGCCCCTAACGTTATCTGCCAGTGGTTCGTTCGTTCGTTCGCTCGCTTTATGCTTTCGCCCAGGCCCTATCCCAGTCCACAGCGAGAGGTGACATCGGTCGATCAGTTGTCTCCAGCAGGGCCGAAAGGGAGGCCGGTGCCCAGCTCGGTTTCCATCGATCTTCTCGCGGCTTCACGGACGGGCCTTTGTCGCGTGCTCTTGTTGACTCGCCGGCGAAGCAGTCTTCCTCGAAGCGACATTCCGCATTCAATCTCACATCATTTACTGACGTCCTATCCGCCGATGTCTCTGTTCAATCTATCGCGGTGGAGGACTTCATTGTTTCATGCCAACCCGGCCAAGCCGGCTGGCTTTTTGGCCTGGCTTGGCCTGCATGAGCATGAACCTCGGATGCAGATACCAGGCCGTGTTTTTTTCTTTTTTGTCTGTCTTTGCTGAAATGCTTGCTTGGTGAAGACAACTCGGATTGCGCCTTGCTTGGTTGAAGAGAGACAACTCAGATTGCGTGTCTGAGGGTTTTGTGCTGGCCTCACAAAGTGCAATTGAGTCGAGATATCCAACTAACTACGAAGATGCGATGAATGAATCCTTCATGGGCTGCGTAATCCGGCTCCGGCTCCGGCAAGGGGCTGTCGCACCCCTAAAGATTTGTCCTCAACAGATCATCTTTTTGCACTCGACGTCGTTGGTCAGATACCTGCTGCTGTCTTCGCCATGAGCGCACGTCTTAGGAACAACGGCTCGAACATTGCCCCCCCTGCCGTCGACGGGAGTAACGCGAAAACCCATGCCCAAGCCCACTTCGTCGATGGCGCCTCGGATGAGTTCGAGTTCGGCGGCTCGCTGGGCGCCATCGCGTTAATGACAGGCTTCCCATTGCTGATGTGGTATATGTGGATTGGCGCAACTTACTACGACGGTGCACTGCCTGTGCCATCCGACGACCAGTCCTGGCCTGAGTTTGGCCGCCATCTCGTCGGCCTGGTCTATGAGGGAGCCTATCCGACGGCCAAAGCATGGACAATCTACTGGGTCTTCTTCCTTGTGGAGGCATTGATGTACTGCTACATGCCAGGAGTCTCCAGTCACGGCCGCCCCCTGAAGCATGACGGCGGCAAAAGGCTGCCTTACTACTGCTCTGCGTACACCAGCTTCTACGCGACTCTTGCTGGGGCTGCCCTGCTCCATGTGTCTGGTCTTTTGCCGCTGTACACCCTGATCGACGAATTTGGGTCGATCATGACCGTGGCGATTCTGTCTGGCTTTTTGAACAGCTTCATCGTGTATGGCCAGGCCATCCTCCGCGGCCGGACGCATCGGCTAACGGGATATCCCATATACGACTTCTTCATGGGCGCCGAGTTGAATCCGCGCATCGGCATCCTGGACTTCAAGATGTTTTATGAGGTCAGGATCCCATGGTTCATCCTCTTCCTCATCACCTGCTCCGTGGCAGCTCGTCAGTTTGAGACGTACGGCTATGTCGCGCCCGAGGTGGCCTTCCTGGCTGTTGCCCATTTTCTCTACGCCAACGCCTGTGCCAAAGCCGAGCAGATGATCATCACCAGCTGGTACGTCGTATATTAGTTATCTTATCTCGAGAATGCATTGTTAAAGGACAGATAGGGACATGTACTTCGAGAAGCTAGGCTTCATGCTGACTTTTTGGAACATGGCCGGCGTACCCTTCACCTACTGCCATTGTGCCCTGTACTTTGTGAACCATGATCCGAGCGAATACCGCTGGAATACCCTGCCTTTAACGGTGCTGGCGGTGGTATACCTGTTCATGTACTGGATGTGGGATAGCTCCAACGGACAGAAAAACGCATTCCGACACCGTGAGAAGGGCCAGCTCATCCGACGAAACACATTCCCACAGGTTCCCTGGCAGGAGATTGAGAACCCCAAGACCATCAAGACGGACACGGGCGACCACATCCTAGTCGACGGCTGGTTCGCCTTCATCCGAAAGCCAAACTACGTCCCGGACATGTTCTTCTCCATGACCTGGGGCCTTCTGACCGGGTTTAGGTGTGTTTACATTCTTCAACTGCTAACTATAGAATTTGGGACTGATCAGCTATCTGTATTTGATAGGAGCCCTTTTCCGTGGTTTTATTTTGTATTCTTCATGGTGATGATTATCCATCGTACACGTCGAGACATCACCCGCTGCCGCCGAAAGTACGGTGAGGCGTGGAAGCGGTACGAGGCGACGGTTCCGTATATTTTCATTCCGGTAAGTTGGGGCCTCGCCCCCGAAACGTGTCAAAATGACCACTAACGGTTGGAAGTATGTGATCTGATTTCAGATGCCGCGGACTGCCCGGGGCCTGTGCGGCCACATTCCGGTTTTCCGCTTTGAAGTAAGAAGGCTAGTGAGTTGACTTATTGCGCCATGGTGGAGAGAAGTGGGTACGGTTTTACTTAACCTCCGACTGGATGTATTCTATCTCGAAGAGATGTGACTTATACTAAAGGATAAAATGTTTAGAGTAATATAAGGCGGATGTTTTGTTCAAGTCTCGGCCTACATTTACCACCACCAGGATGTTATGCCCAGCAGTCTAAAAATGATCAGTCAAGTAAGGCGGACTGCGTATAAGACAAGATGAAGCAATTGAAGTTTCTCCTTGCCGTGCGGGTACATTAAAACCGAAGCTATATAGCTACTTGGGCCATTCCCTTTCTAAATTAAAGTCTCGGGAAATTACCCGGAGCACTCGCTTTACTTAACGACTACTGGCCTTTCTTCCAGTTTTATAGATAGTACATAGATAGTCTCTCTGTCAGATTGTTAACTCCAAGGACTTCCAGCGCCCTAACACGAGACCGTCTAGAAAAGAAAAGTATCAACTGAGTGAGTATACAAGGAAAGGCCCCATGCTCGTGAAACCATATCGAAATTAAGCGGTCTATGAACTTTGATCAACATATATACAATGGGCAATCAAACTAGAGAATGGGTGCATAAAAACTAAAGGATCCCGTCGGATCATACTTCTTCTTGAGACTCTGAAGCCTGCTCTGCCTCCAGCGCTCGGCACCGTACCACTGGGCGGGGGTCTCGGCGCCGTATGCATAGTTGACGTAGGTGTGCAGCTCCCTGCGTCCGGACGCACGATGCAGGATGTCGCGTAGCTCCAGTCCAAGCGTGGCGGCCTTCTTGTCGAGGGCAGCATCGGCGGGCTCGTAGCTGATGAGCGGTGCGGCGAGACAGTTATCCTCTCTGAAGGCGAAGGCGGAGAAGCGTGAATCGACCGCCTTGACTCCCTGCGTGGAGTAGCCCTCGAACATGAAGATGGAGTTGTGGAAGGGCGAAGAGAGGTTAGCTTGTGCGGCGAAGAGGTTGTAGGCGTGCTGCATGGCGGCCGGGTTGTAGGACTCGAGGTAGATGGGGAAACGTGGGTTGGAGTGGCCGTCTTTCTGGCAGGGCGGGGAATCGAGGGCGATTCCGGTCCACGCGGCAAGATCCTTGTAGGTGCCGGACATTGGCTCGACGGAGAGAGGGCCAACCTCGTGGAAGGGCTTCGTGATGGCGGGGTCGACCGCTTTTACGCCTTCTTGGATCAGGTAGAAAATGACAACGGGCTGTGCGGATAGTTAGTTAAAGAGAGCGTACGGAGTACGGAGTAGACGGAGGGCAATCGTACATTGTTTGGGTCGGCACTCGGGTTGTTGAGCCAGTAGGACCAATTGATGACGCCCTCGGGCTGGCGTTTGAAGAGGTTGTCGTTTGCAGCGCGGTAGAGGGCCTCCACCTTGTCACCGGCATAGGTGATGGTCTCGATGGCCCAGTCGCGGTGCTGGATGTCAAAGATCTTGATGGTGACGGCGGTGACGATGCCGAAGTTATGGCCGGCACCCTTCATGGCCCAGAAGAGCTCGTGGCTTGAGCCGACGGCCTTGAGGCTGCCGTCCGCAAGCACCAGGTCCAGCGAGATGAACTGGTCGGCGATGAGGCCGTGGTGGCCCTGCAGCCAGCCATGGCCGCCGCCGAGCGCTGGTCCCATGTAGCTCACGCACTCGCAGGTTCCGGTCACTGTGACGGTCAGCACGCGTCCGCTAGAGTACTGTAGATAGACCTACCGGCCTGCTTGTTGGCGGTCCAGAGAGCGTCGCTGAGGGCCTTGGAGTTGGTGCCGCCGCCGAGGGTGACGGACTGGCCGTCGGCGGCGATCTTGACGCTGTCGAGCTGCTTCATGAAGATGTTGATGCCGTAGTCCATGCGGCCCAGCGTCGTGAGAGCGCCGTGAGCCCCATTGTAGGCCAGGAAAGGCACCCTTTTGCCGTTCGCAAACTTGACCTGTCGTGTCTCAGTCATGTATCAACAGCATCACCAGCATCACCAGCAGTAGCAGCATCACAGCAGTCACATACCGTCTCGACAACGTCGTTCGCGGTGCCCGGGACGATCACGACGTCGGACATGGGCGCCTGGAGCGCCGACCAGCGACTGTTGGCCTCGTCGAAGCCGCTGGAGCCGGGCAGGAAGACCTGCGCGCTGGACGAGAGGCGCGGGGCCAGCTGCGTCTTCACGTCGCGCACCCAGCGGCGGTCGGGCGGACAGACATCGTCTCGCTGCTGGAGGCCCTCTGGCCTCGCACTGGCACCGCCGGAGAAGCAGGCAAAGGCCGCCAGAATGGCGGCGGCGAGGCGCATCATCGTGTCTGTATATCTACCTACCACGAGCGATACTGAGATCACTGACGAGAGCAGACGAAGAGCAGAAGCAAGCCGGCCAGCAGAGAGAGACCCCCTGAGGCCACGCCCTTCACCTGGCCGTCGGCAGACAGCGCGGCAGCAGCTGCTCTACTGATGGAGTCGTCCTCGTCGATGGGTCGTATCCTGGCAGTTTAGTCTCTGGCGCATCCATGGTCCGCCGGGGCCTGCGATCGGCCGGCAGGGGACCCCGGCGCTGGCTGGCGTCTGCGGACACTAAACACCTTGGATGTATATATATGTGTGCTGCAGCTGCCGGGACGCACGCGGGTGGGATGGACCGCTAGAGCACGTCGCTATCGCCAGAAATGCTGCCCTCCGACCCGGCGGCCGTCAAGGCGGCGCAGGAGGCCGGGCGCAGTGCCACGATCGAGATATGGACGCTCTTCGCCATCGGCTTCACGGCCACCGTGCTCAGAATCTACGCCCGCATCCACGCCGTCGGGGTGCGCAATCTACGGGCCGACGACTATCTCGTCGTGCTCGCCATCGTGGGTCGTCCGCGTCCGCTGCCAATTGACCGCTTGCTGACCCGGGGACACAGCTGATGTATGCGGCGCAATCCACGCTGGGCTACAGCGTGGGCAATCTCGCCCACGGCCTCGCGAACAACATCATGTCCGACCACGAGCGGGCCATCCTGTCCGCTGACGACCCTGAATACGGCTTCAGGTTGGTCCAGCCCTTTGCATTGACAAGGCCAGGCAACTGATCGATGCGCAGGGTCATCGGCTCGAAGATTCAGATCTCCGGCTGGACGGTGTATACCTGTCTCATCTCCACGCTCAAGTTCTCCATGCTCGCCTTTTACATCCGGCTCACGGTGCGTCCATCCAGTCGCTGCAGGAGGGAACCTCATATCTAACCATGCAGTAGGAAGGCGTGGGAGGGACCTATCGCATGCAGATATTCATCGGCTTCGGGCTCGTCGCCGGCACCTGTCTCGCCTCGCTGCTCACCATCTTCACGGCCTGCAGGCCCTTCCACAAGTACTGGCAGATCAATCCGAATCCAGGCAGTCAGTTTTCACCCCTCTGTTTTCTAGGGCACTGCTGACAGGGTCGACAGATGCGTGCCAGCCAGCTGTCTCAGAGCCCATCGTCTGGGTCTCCTTCGCCGCCAACATCATCACCGACATCTACCTCATCCTCATCCCTCTCCCTATGCTCTGGCGTTCGACCTTGCGAACTATCAAGAAGGTTGCTGCCAGTGTCGTCCTAGGAGCTGGCATCTTCGTCCTCGTCTGTGCCTGTCTCAAGAGCATCTTCGTTCTGGTTGTACGTCTACCCTATGTTTCCGTGTGGATGTCTCTACGTCTATCTTTCTCTACCTAACTAAATACGGTAGAACCCCGTGGACGGGGCAAGACTGGCGGGCGCTTGGGGAGTCCGCGAAGCCTTCGTCGCCGTCATGGTCACCAACCTGCCCATGATCTTCCCTCTCATCCGCGCCATGCTCCAACCCTTCTTCGGAAAGCTATTCTCTACCCAGAAAAAATCCTCATACCGCACCCCAGGGGCCCAAACAATCGGCGGCACCCCCCGCGGCGGGCACTCCTCCAGCAACCGCAACCACCTCTACGGCAACAGCAATGGCAATTCTAATCGCCGCCCGCCACACAGCGACCTCGACACCAGCTTTACACTCAACAGCAGCAACGAGCGCATAGTCGACCACGTCAAGATGCACGAACTCAAGACCTCGACCTCTTCCTCCGTTGGCCGCGGATCCAGGGATTCGCATGACTCGCACGACCCGCCCGCCCGCGGCATCATGGTCTCCAACTCCGTCGAGGTCATGCACGAACACCGCCCGGCCGACGAGGAGATTGCCCACCAACGCACGGAACGCGAAGCATGGTAGCCATGAACTGCAATTTCCAATCTCATTTTAAAAGTTCACTTTTTTTCCCTCCGGGCCTGGCTTAAGGGTGGCCTGATCCCACCCCTGCATGTAACTCTACCATGCATTCTTATCCACCGCTACGGAGTACGAATATGGCGGATCTCTGAGAGCACCGTTTGATACCATTTCCTTACCTATTTCCCGTTCGCTGATTTCTGCTCTTCTCTGGCTGCCATGTTTCTGCTCGTGCCGTGTCTATTTGCTCTCATTCATGATTGTACTATATAACTACTGAATAGCACTTTAATTTAGATCTTTCGAGGCGGTCGCGTTTAACCTCCCAAGCTTTCGGCAACGAAGCGAGAAGCTTGCCGGCTTCACTTCTTGTCACTTTACACTTCATCACTAACTCCGTCACCTTAGTAGGCCTGCCGTTGATAGTCCGGATTCACTCTTCTGGGCGGTCACACAGTACCGTAGACTAGCTGAATGACAATCTACGATCGATGTCGATGCTGTGCAACATGGCTGATCACTCACCGGCGACCAAGTCCATCGATCGCCTCTGCAGGGACCTGACTCTCCATGTCGCACCCTTCTTCACTGCATCCATCCATCCATCTCATCACAACAACGTATCACTTCGCCATCTCACCACTTCTATTCACTGACGACATTCTTCACTTATCGATATATATAGAGCAAGGCTGACTCGGGGGGAAGAGGGACTGAGTGTCCAAACTTCAGGCCCACCGGCGTCCATACTTCGCTAGCTCTGCTATCCCTGCCAGCCAAGGCGACATCAGCCGGCTTAAGGGCAAGGAAACACCGGGAAATATGACAGCATGTTCGATGTGAAACGAAACAAAACTTCCCCTCCAACATCACCAGCGCACGGCGTTTGGGCCTCACCTGAGGCAACTTCGGAACAGCTTGCACCCAGAAAGGGACTACCGCGGTTGATTCTCGCGCGATACGAGAGTCTGGCCAGTAGTTATCTATGGAGTAGTGAGGACGCCGGGCGGAGTAGCATTACTCCATCCTCATGGCCGGGTTAGCCCTCGTGGGCAGCGTCTTCTTCCCCAGCAACCGGGTCAGACAGGAACCTCGATGGTGCCACGCCTGGTGAAGAACTCCAAAAGAAGCACGAAAACGCCCTGATCGTCCCCGTTCCAGACGCCCAGCCAGATCTTCCCCCTCTCCACCCCTCTGGCTGACTGGCTCGCTGGGTCACACTGCAGTCTGGCTGTCCCTCTCGTCCAAGCGGATCCAGAATATGGAGAAGCTCTCACTCGTTACACGCCGCGCAACTGCAACCATGCGGTGGCTTCCGATCGAACCAGAATTGCACCACCCAGCCATATTCTAGTTACAACTTAACATCTTAACCTCAGTACGGAGCACGAATACCAAATTATGCTTCCATTCTACGCCTTTGCGCCGCTTTCACGTCTCAGCCTCTCCCACACCAAAAGGGAAAAGGAAAGCAGAAAGCGGAAAAGAGAACTTCTGGATTCTCGCCAAATCTGCAGACTCTGACTGACCTCCTTTTCGACTAGCGTCGTCACAACCCCCTCACGCTGTAGGTCCAGCACATACGACCACAGGAAGTGGAAAACAGAGCTTCCCGTCCGCTCAGCTGTACTTAAGCCACTTGCCGGTCGGTTAGTAGTTGGGTGGGTGACCACCAGCGAATCCCGACTGTCGTATGTTTTTGTTTTTGCGCTTTTTTCGTGTTCAGGTGTGATGGTTTACTATCCTGACGTCATGGTTGAAACCACGATAAGATGGCACACGGCTTTCTTTCTGGCTGACTCTCTCTCAGGTTTTCCATATGCCATCAATACAGCCACTCCCTTTAACACATTATGCCCCCGTTGGACGAAACAACACCGCAATGCGGTAGCTCCTTTCTAATAGGGCTTCCTGAAGGAACGCCCCGTATCAAATATACCAATATGAAGGGGCTAGATGGTGTTGTAATTGCCCGACGTAAGGAATATTCCATAGACAATTCCCAGAGTTCGTTTTTAATCGTAACATCTGCGCCATCGACAATCTTGAAGGAGTTTGACGATTACTACGGCGAAAGGGGCCCCAAGATCGAAGCAAATATCCAAGAAAATACCCTCATCGTTGAAGTGATGCTTTTAAAGCCACACGAGTATGTGCGCCAGAGGCTCGCATATTACATCGAAAACAAGATAATGGAAATGGGACTTGAGGAGGTCCTTATAGACGCAGGAAGCGCCCGGTACGAGAACGGGTCGTACGTAAAAGAGCCAGATGGGGCCTTCGAGCTGTCGTACGACAGACTATGGCCAACCCTCGCGATTGAAGTCGGGCTATCAGAAGGAGAAACCAAGCTGGCCATTGATGCACAAGGGTGGCTTGAGGCCGCCGGGTCTCGCTGTCAGGTTGTCATCACGGCGAAGATTGACCGAGAAACACCACGCATAACTTTCCAGCGTTGGCAGAGGAGTGGCTCGGTGAAAAGATATATCACTAGGCATTACCAGCCAGTCGCGCTCTTAGTAGAGGAAGTGATCGCCTCACACGACTTACGGGTGACAAAAATCACTGGCAGCTTGACCCTGCCTTTTGAGAAGCTCTTCTGCCGGCCGAGTGAAGGTGGAAGGGAAGCGGATATATCTTTAACTCCAGAGATGCTTAGGAAAGTAGGGGAGCTTGTCTGGAGGTGTCAGGGGTTTATTTGATGAGCTTAATGAGTCTCAAGAAAGCATAGGTCATATAAGGGTTTGCAGGTGCTTGTAGTTGCATTAGACCGCGCTCGCCGGGTTGAAGTCTGCGAACCACTTCGTAACTTGATTCTTGAATAGTTATCGAAAGCTGAAACATCGACGTTCTTAGCGAGTGGATGAATGTTTACATTCCAATCTTTCTAAGCAGGTCTCCGGAAAGCTCTATTGATGCTTCACTTTAGGTCACTTCGGTACTAGATTTTCTTAGTTGGAAATCTACATTTATTTATTAATCAAAGCTACCGGCGGCCATTACATTAGTTGAATATGACATGTCGGTCCTTATCTATCAGTATTAAATATCGCCTGCTTCTTCAATTCCGGTAGTCCCCAGTTCACCATCCATTTAGAAGCCAGCAGTGCCTGGGTCGTGGCTCGCTCCTCAGGTCTAAATACCAGCATCGTGCGAACCATCGCAATGAAAGCCGCCTTCTCCTCCTGGTCATACTCGCCCATTTTCCTTTTACGTCTCCAGAATTGAAGTTTGTTGTCAAACGCGTTTTCGAGAGTTGGATAGGTGGATCGACTCCCTTTCGGCTCGCCAGATTCGAAATACTTACTTCGAGCCTCCCATTTGTCCCACCATACGGATGGGAATGAGGGATACCCAAGAACATCAATATGCTGGGAAATGACATCATCTTGGTCGCAAAAGAAAGAACAAAAAAGCCCAGGTGCTCCTAGAATCGGCCAGAGTGTGCATGCAAGGCTCCAGATGTCGGATGGATAACCTATGGGACTTTCAGGCTCAAAAATTGTTTCTGGAGGTCGAAATTCCAGAGGAGAATGGCAGTCACCGCCCACGCGGTGCTCAGTTGTTACTGAGAAAGCTTTGCCAAAATCGCTTAAGTAGAGGCGGCCTTCGTTGGGTAAAATTTTCTCTGCATGACGACCTATCCATGTCGGCACGATTGCAAATGAAGGGACATTTGGAGACAGGGGCTTGCCGTCGGTACGGAAAATAGGCTCTTTGTATGGCTGTCCGAACCGCTCATAGACATCTTCCACCGTAAGACCATCAAAATTAGATTGTAAGCGAAGAAGGACATTTCCCGTATGTATATCTATCATCTTCGTTAAAAGTACTAACTACACTGCAAGGTTACTTAGAAACGTACCTCCATGAACATATCCACGGCTGTGGATATAAGCAACAGCTATAATTAGCTGAGCAATCAAAACTCGCGCAGTGGGAATCGAAAAGCAATCGAGATCTTGTGCATCAGTCAAGTTGCTACCGGCGGGAGAGGTAACATAACACCCGTGGCGTCCATTAGGTCCCTCAACTGAGAAATGGTCCTCAATCAAAGGTATCAGTTCGTGGCCGGGAATCCCAGTCTTGGCCAAAGCACGGAGAATCTCTGATTCACGCGGGTTTGAATCTGCGGTGGTTATTTTCACAGCAACGTAAGCGCTTCGCTGATGATCTCGTGCAAGCCAAATAGTAGAATAGCCGCCGTAACCCAGTTTATCAATAATTTGATATCGGCCCGCAAGCATTTCGCCAATAGACACTGGGTGGTAGCCACCAGGATGGTATCTTTCGAGGTATTCGACATCTTCAATCCATCTGTATCCCACTGCCTTATTGTCAGCTTCCGCCATGGTTGAGTTGAGCTTTCGATGAAACCTCCAGGGAGTCTTCAAAGCAAAAGCGTAGGACAGAGAAGGCGTTCTTCGAGTGAATGTCAGAAGAGCGCGAGATGGAGATGAGAACTAATTTATGTTAGGCGATGTGTCTTTCCTACAAATAGAAGGTAACTAAAGTAGACACAAGTGCTCCTAAATAGTTAAGGACTGCAGTTGTAAAATTGTAGTTGTAACTAATCAGTTACTAATTTAAGCGGCCCCTCGTGGATGCTGCCGTACGCAGGGTCCGTCATCTCGATGTGCATGCTTACCTATGTAGATGTCTAGGTAAGGTACTTTTTAACACGGTCAGGGAAATCGCTTTTCCTCTATGAAATAGCATGATGAGCAATAGAAAGCTAAGTCGCCACTACAGAGGTCTTACCTGTAACTAAGGTAGGTAACACTTATACGGTTATCTTCCCACACTATCTTTCTTTTAGAAGAAATGTACCCTTCTCATATCAAGCAACTAGCTACCCTTCTTAAACCAGGCAGTAAATGTATCAGGATGATTGAATACTAATTTGATACGTTTCAAATCTCGAGTATTCTATCTCTATTGGCAGTAAGAAGTCTTCCTTACTAGCTCTCTTCCCTCTGCGGATGCCAAGGGTGTCAGGGATAGATCACATACTTACCTTCACCTCAAAGTAGGGACTGAGGGCACCCAGCCTTTTGATCACATACCTAACAAAGGGGCCCCCCGGGGGATCGAGTCAGGCGACCAGTTAAATTCGTCAGTTAATTGGTTATCTGAGCTGGGGCTCCAAGCCGCGGTCACTCTTTAACTAACTATTGACTGGTTGGGACAAGTACCCCAAGAACTGATACGAGTGGACGTTGCTCTTCATATTTCAATGGAAGATAGGAGCTGATTACTAACAAACTAGTGATTCACCGAAGATAAGGGCGATAACGATTAAGCTTTGAAGATAGGAGGCGAAGGACATCTCAGAAGCCGACGGAGGGAGCAACTGGACGGATTTTAAAGGACCATAGTGCCGCTGCTTACTCCACGACGAGGCCGCACGAGGCAGTTTGAGAAACTAGTAACGACATGGCGGACGAGCAAGGCACCCAGGTCGTCTCCCATGGGCGTGGAGGTAGGGGTTTTCCGCTTAATTTTCTAGTTAACCCTGTTCGGCGGCTAATAATTTGGTGCTTCTCTAGGTCAGGGAAACATCGCGGCTGATTCCACGAAGTAGGTTATAGGATACCTGGGTGAAAGTGGCAATCAGACAAGACCGCGATGCTGATATGATATGGGCCTTAGATATATTGACGCAGAGATTGTCAGGGAGGGTGTCGAAGGCGATCAAGGTGATGGAGCATATTCTGCAGGGGTAAGTCGGAGTAGAGACGATTGGGTCAACGAGATAGTGGCATTGCTGAGGATTGCGTATTGGACAGCGTGGAGGATTTGGGAATATAGGATCCCCCGATGTTCCACCTTCTCGAGGTCTTCCCCACGATGCAGATGTTATCCCGCCGCCAGCGGTGCGCACAATGTCGGGGACGGATACTCATGTCGGGGTATGTCCTTGCACTCACCTGCTTTTTAAAATCCAGCTCGACCTTGTGTTAACCTTCAGTATTTAGCGAGGTGGTCAAGGGAATGTACTACACAAGGATGCTTCGAAGGTCGACAAGGTAGATAGGACAGAAGCGGAGGAGGAGACAGGCAAACCTTTTGAAGGGTTTGTGGACAGGTTAAAGCAGATGGTGTTTGGCCGCAAGTAGCTGTGTAAACCTTCATACCAATCTTTTAATTTTGTCTGAACTGCCCTTGATTAAACATGAGTGTATACTGAACTCAAGTGTCAGATTTGGTCAATTTACCTTCAGATCAGAAGACTCACAACAAGAATTTCATGCCATATCATATTAGTTGGAGATAATTAAGAAGGCTATGAAAAGAGAAAGGAGATGTGAACGCTTGTTTAATTGAGGACACAAGATTGCGGGGACGCGGATAACGTGGACAAATAAAGCCAGCAAAGGTAAAGCGGAGTATCGAGATCGGAAATTATTAACTATCGAACTGGATGAGCTAAGGCTCGGTGGGTTATTTATTGGCAGGAACAAACCAAACATCCAGCGGAAGGAAAAGACTAATGTGGTCGAATCTGGTGTAGTCGAAGCATGTTGAAAAAGGATATCTGATCTGTGGTTGATATTGAACGCTGACAAAAGAGACGGCCCGGGTATAGAGCGGGTGAAACCCTGCTATAAACGACAATCAACATCAAAATGGAGCAGGGAACAAAAGAAGGGAAGAGGCCGAGAGAGGAGGTGAACGGCTAGGTGAGGAGAAGGAGAATCTGATGTCAATGATAAATGGGTGAAGGATTAAAAAATGTTTAGGCTAACAAGACCATTTTCGGAACGAGAGCGGATAGAGAACCTGGAAGCAACTTTAGTAGAGAGATAAATTCGAAGGGGGTATGAAACACAAAAATCCAAAAGACAACAAAAAAAACCAATGCGTGCTATCTGCGAAATTTTTTCGATCATAAAAGGCTGGAATAGACGTGATAGGTGTGTTAACAGCAGATTCAGTTGCCCCTGGAAGACTCCATATTCTTGGTCAACTCAGCGACACGAGCCTTGATTCGGGCAGCTCGCATTTCAATACCTACGAGATAGATGTTAGAATAAAATTTGTTAAGCATGTACTGTCGAGTGAGTTGACTCACTCTCTTGCTGGGTGGCCGACTCCTTGGTTGGGGCAACACTCGGAGTAGCGGCAACAGGTGCAGCTACAGGAGCGTCGGGGACGGCGGCTCGCTGGGCAGCATTCTTACGGATCTGTGCCCATCGATCAAGGGCGGGTACTTCTGGTTCAACATTAGTGGGAATCTCCTTTTCAGGTTCGACGTTGAATCCCTTGGCTGGTTCAACGTGCTGTGTTGGCTGGACAGGGGCTGGCGATGGTGCTGGTACGGGCGCCACAACTGGAGCTGGAGCTGGAGTGACTGGCTTTTCGATAATTTCTCGGGCCTTAGGCTCCGCGGCTGGAGGCGTCTCGGGGACAAAGGCGGGCTGATCGACGATTGGGTTCTGATGAGAAAAAGAAGAGAAAGCTTCCGGTTTCCTCTCGATGGGGGAGATGGGCTCAATGTCGTGAACAGCCGGCTGAACATCTAAGGCTGGCGGGCAGACGCGTTCTTCCTTGACGGTTGGAGCGGGTTTGCGCTCCACACTAGGCTTGGGCTTAGGTATCTGGCTAGTCTGAGACTCGTCCTGGGCTCTCTTGAGGCCAAAGCCGGACAAACGACGAGAAGATGGTGGTTTCGAGGATGACGCTGGGGCTGCTTTGGAAATAGGCTGGGCCCGGTTAGAATGGCCCTCGAGAGCGGCTCTGGCGGCAGCAACTGCAGATGAGGTCTCTCGCTCAAGGGTCTCGGGTTTGGGACTACCGAACATGCCCTTGAGACCAGAGTTTCCAGGTTTCTTTTTGAGCTTCCTATCATCGGAGATGGCCGATTCCTTGGTGAAGTCTGCCTCAGGGACGAGGGTGGGGGTCGAGACAGTGGACATTGGGCCGGGAGAAGTTGTGACTGGAGCTGGAGTAGACGTAGCAATTGAAGAGGAAGGAGTTGAAGGAGTTGGCCTATCAAAGTTGATGCTATTCACTATTGGGTGCATGGGCTCGTTCTTGATCGGAGCCTCTGGGGCAGCAGCTGGCTTAGGCAGCCGTTCACGAATGGAAGGGATGTCTCGTCCATTCCCATTGGATTTTGGAGGAACGTCCGGCCTAAGATCGGTAGAAGTTCTGGATTCGACATCGAGACCGGTAGTAGGCTGGCCGGTTCCGGCACGGGAATTCTCGAGATAGGCATTGCGGACATTGTTCTTGTCATAGTTGTTTGCCCATTTCATGGCCTGCGACATTTCCGAGATCATGGCCGGTTGAAGGGCGTGGACCGAGTTAGTCTTAGGGGCCTGGGTTTTATCCGTCTTTGCACGCTCGCGGTTTGCGTCCTCGAGCTCCTGTTCTCGTCTCTTGCGCTGCAGGGCGGCGGCGGCAGCTTGTATCCTGGCATGCTGGTCGGGCCCGATGCTGGTCTTGCTGGAGGGTGCAGTGCTGCCTGAGGTATTGTACTGTTCGCCGATGAGACCAATTTTCTTAACGGTCGACTTGCTGCGACCCAGACGGCCCTTTCGCGTCCTGAAGCCGAAGAAGTTCTTCTTTTCGGCGATGTATGCGTCGGCGTTGGGTTCAGGGGCGGCCCCCTTGACCTGTTCTTCCAGGATAAGCCATTTGCCGCCTGGAATGATGGTCTCAAGTAAGGCGCATCGTCCAAAGACGGCCTTCCTGACAGCTGATTCTTCGCTGGAGAGACTGCTGACCCAGACCCACCAGAAGGAGTCGTCGAGATCGAGAGTCGAAATGCTGGCGAGTTCACCAGGGCCTAACATGGAGCCATCATCGAAGCCTCGCTTATGCGACTGCGAAGACTGGCCACGCACGGCCTGAATAGGTGGTAGGATCTTGTCTGGCGGCAGCAAAAGAGTGGGAGGTGACCTGGGACCATTCTCCTCTGAGAAGCCGGAGGATAGAAAATCAGCCCAGGATGGAGTCGTGGGCCGCCCGAGATCTGCAGTGCGGGACTGGGGCGCGGATCTTAGGCCAAACGGCTTAACGGCGGTGGAATCGCTCTTTGACTTGATGCCATCGAACTCCTCCTCGATGGCAGCGCCGAAGCCGACGTCTTCGAAACGAGACCAAGATGCGTCTGGCAGGCTGGTCGAGGCCTTGACGGTGGAAACCTCCGACTGATTAGTGGTTGAGATGCAGTTCAGGACTCTCCTGCACTCCTCGGTCAGGGCGGACTGAGGATCGTCGTAGCTGGCAAACTGTTGCAGGGCATGGTCACTGGCGCGGTACTCAAAGTTCTTCGCCCGACGAAGCAAGGCGAATGGGGTGGGCGAGACGACATCCACGACCATGACAACCTTGGTGGTGTTGGATTGAAGTAAAGAAGGAGTCTCGGGGGGGTATTCTGTGGCGCGGACAAGGTTCTGGAGGGATAGGGGGAGGGTTGAGATGCCGTTGGTGCCCCGTAGCGATTCAGGGGCCTGAGACCGTAGATAGGCGAAGAATAGGTGGCTTGTCGCGTCCGCAGCGCTGCAAAAGTAGTATTAGCTAGTGTATATACTGATTATCAAGAATTGTAGAGGAGAACCCACCTAATCCAGGTCTTGTAACTGGCCTCGAAGCCCTTGCCGGTGTCTAAATGTTCAAAGGCCCACCATCCCGCGTATCTGGACAGCTTGCGGCCCCCAAGACCGTTTGACTTGCCGTGGGCCGCAATGGCTGCCATCAGATCGAAGAAGGCGACGATGATCCTTGCGCGGGCATCTGAATCGACGCTGAGTGGGATGAAGGTCGAGAAGGCGTCTCGCGCGAACTGTGCGTCTACGCAGACAGTCAGCATTGGCCCTCATATCTTTCCGTCTCGCTCGTAATGCCCGGTGGTGAAGTAGGACAGAGAGGGGAAGCTAGCCCTCACCATGCTCGCCGACCTTGAAGAGCTCGTATGCTTCCCAGGTCACAACGCCGCCAGGCAGTCTGGCCCAGCACCACTTCATCACGCTGCACAGGACCTATCCACAATCAGACAGGGTAATTTATATATTACAAACAGTAGTTGACCCACCATGGGCTCGGAGAGACGCAGCTCCTGGTTCAGCTGGGCACCCTTGAGCGGGCCTGGCCGGTCTGCGGGGGGGTTGAAGAAGTTGCGGACAAAGGTCTTTGCGGCCGAAGGATCTGAGGTAGGCCGGAAGGGGAGTAGAAGAAACGGAATATCGAGAGCTATCCTCGTTAGCTATACATCGTGGTATAAAGATACAAGAGGGATAGCGACATACCCCTATCTTTGAGCTCGACAACACAGCCCTGGAGGAGCTCGACAACCTCCTCCGGGGCGACCTCCGTCCTCAGCCAGGCATCGGTCCAGACAGGCTTGTCCGGCTCAACAGACAGTCCATCCAGCCTACCAGACTTCTTTGAGGGGTCCTTGGAGCGGAAGACGCGCGAGAAGAAGGACATCCTGTCGCATGTCCCGCCCCGGCCAATTGAAGAGGATAGAAAAGGGGGGGGGAGAGAAAGGGACAGGAAATCAGCAACAAACGAGCGCGGGTCTTGTAGCGAGCGACAGTCAGAAAGAAAACGAAGACAGACGAGAAGAAGAAGAAGAAGGAGAAGAAGAAGGGGAAGAGGAAGGACAGACAGGCCGGAGAAAAAGCGCTGTGATCAATATAATAAACTGACGGGGAGCTGGCCCACCGGACTCAGGGGTTGCAGGCCAGAGGAGCCAGTGAGCAGGCCGGGCGGGAAAAAGCAACAGACCAGTCACATCCCACCACTGCAGCCTCCAAGCCATCCTCTGTGCAGCCTGCACTCGACAGCGGCCCTCTCTGCTCCGTACTCCGTACAGACAGCAAGCAGACAGAAGATATAGCGGTCCGTAGACGTGCGTCCCAACGCGGTGCAATTATGCTTAAATTGTTTAATTTGTTTCTGGGTGCCTGGCGTGGGCTTAGGCGGCGTACTGCCACGGCCACGCCCCCTGCGCGCAGAGGCTGTGCTTAGTCAGCTGTTGTTGCCACGCCCCCTTTTCTCCTTTTCTGGGCCAGCGGGTTTCTATCTTTAGAACCGTCAACGTTCGTCTATTCATAGCACAAGCCAACGGCTATCGAGATCTCACAGCGATCTCGAGGGAGGATCTGATCGACGGACAGGCAGGCAGTCACCGACGGTGCCCGGACGGCGAGCAATTCGACGCAGACACGACCGGCAGACGCAGAGAAACAGCGACAGAGGCATGCGTGAGTGACGATGGGCCGCCGCAAGATCGAGATCAAGGCCATCAAGGACGATCGCAACCGGTCTGTCACTTTTCTCAAGCGCAAGGGGGGTCTCTTCAAGAAGGCCCACGAGCTGTCCGTCCTCTGCTCCGTCGACGTCACCGTCATCATCTTTGGCCACAACAAGAAGCTGTACGAGTTCTCCTCTGGCGACATCCAGGAGACCCTCGGCAGATACCAATACGTGCGTCCCTTTCGCTCTTGTTTTTTTCCTATCTTCAAACTACGATATTTTTCCTTCGATATGTGAAAAAAAACCCTCTAGTCTTCACACTGACTGTATATAGTATGGACAGCCCCATGAGCACAAGGGGCCGGCCGACTTTCTCGGCAAAGGCGCGCTCGACGATGACGACGAGGACGACTCACCCGCCGAGGACGGCAAGCCTCAGCTCGCCCAGACAGCAGCCCAGCAGCCGACATTTCAGCACGTCAAGCAGCCGCCTCCGTCTGTCTCGCCGCCTCTAGATGGGCCTCATGCCGCTCCTCTGCACCCACCGTCGCGGCCTTCGTCGCGCAATCACGTCCAGCGCATGGCTATGCAGCAGCAGCAGCAGCATCATCATCAGCAGCATCAACAGCATCAACAGCATCAGCATAGTACGCCACCACCGCAGCAGCAGCCAGTCGCCGCAAACGCGCAGAATCCTCAGAACGGATTCGCCTACATCCAGAACTACCCCCAGCATCAGCATCAGCAGCAGCAGCAGCAGCAGCAGCAGCAGTCTAGGCCGTTTCACTATGCGCATGGCCATCCGCACCCACCTCTTCCTCCACCACCTCACCAGCCCATGGCCCAGCAATACATGCAGGATAACAGACGCCAGTCCATGCCGCCAGCCTTCCAGGAGCAGCAGCAGCCGCAGCCGCCGCAACAGCAGCATACACATATCAAGATCGACAGGAGCCAGTCACCGCCGCCTCCTAAGCGGCTGAACACCAAGTCACGTTCCATCTTCACACCTATTGATGATCCCAGCTCTGTTCTCGCTCAACATTTCCCCTTTGGACCGCCCGTAGAGTCGCCAAAGAAGGACCATCTACAGCATAGACCACCGCCCCCTCCACCCCAACCCCACCACCACCCGCAGCAGCAGCAGCAGCAGCAACGTCGCCAGCAGCCAGTACCTCCCCCGCAGCATAGAACGCATTCGACCTCCTCCATTCCCACGCCATCCAGCGTCCGCTCAGGCGGCGGACGGCCACGGCTCACGGTGCAAATCCCTAGCGAGACATCAGACGCCGGCAGCGCCGGTTCGTCCCCTGCCACGACCACCAACCCCATCACCGCCCCGACTGCCGCCGCTGCTGCCGCAGCTACAGCGAACACGACAAAGCCAGAGACAGGCCACTCTGCCGTCGTCCTGCCTCCGCCGTCCCCCTCAGCCTCCGCCTTGCTCAGTGCCGGCGCCCATGGGCCCCCAAACCCCTTCGCGCGTCCACCACCCCCCAGTTCATCCAACAACAATAACAGCAACAACAA
The DNA here is from genome assembly GCA_000812245.1 of Onygena corvina. Taxonomy (NCBI): domain Eukaryota; kingdom Fungi; phylum Ascomycota; class Eurotiomycetes; order Onygenales; family Onygenaceae; genus Onygena; species Onygena corvina. The sequence goes on along the minus strand of JWPT01000027.1, from coordinate 195,834 downwards.
CGGCAACGGCAACGGCAACGGCAGCAACGGGAACCACGGCAGCAACATCGACACCCCCATTTCCGCATTACCCAGCCGTTTCGTCTCAGACACATTGCTCCCATCCCCTTCTAGTTTCTACCCCGAATGGGGTTTTGGTCGATCAGGCCCGGACAGCAACATGCTCCCCAGCCCGCTGACCTTCTCGACACCCATCCTGCAAAATCCGTCACAGCCATTTGGCGGGCTCGGCACCACCAGCACCAACAATACCAGTAACAATAACAACAACGATAGAGACGCAGATGGGGTTCGCAAGCGGAAGGACCCCGAGCCGGGCGCTGTCGACGCCGCAGTAGACAAGCGGTTGAAGGTAGAGTAATGCACGCGTTTTTGTCTCTGGTCCGTCTCTAACTCTTCGTGTCCAAATATTCGTTGTCTATATATGCATCTCTCTTATTTCTTTCTGTCTGTCACTATCTCTGTATCTCATTTTCTCTCTCTGTCTCTCCATCTCCCGTGCTTTATTGTCGGCGCATGGCTTGGCTGTGGTCTGGTTAGTCGGTAGTCTAGGATGGCGGTGTCAATCACCTTATACATTCATCGTCAAACAACGCATCTTCCGCCCAGTATCCTCCTCAGTATCACCCGTATCGTCGCCGTGGCCGTCTCTTCTCTGACGTCGAGCTCGAAACCCCGCCAAGTCGTATAGTCACGTGACTAGGGCTCGCTAATTCCCGAAGCGGCCTAGCGCAGGTGGAAGCACAGAAAGAGCGAAAGTTCCGCCCAGCGAACTTCAACGACTCCGCGACGACGAAGAACCCTCGACCAGCGACAGCGACAGCGACCAGACGGACGGACGACCCCTTTGACCCAGCACACATTCCCCGGACACAGTCGTCAAGATGCCCTCAGACCACGGCCACAGACGTGAGTTCAATCTACCCTCTCCTATCTGTTGATCGAGTATGAGATGAGATGCGAATGGTGCTAATCGAGATACAGTATACGTCAAGTAAGAATCCCTTTTCATCCTCACCTGAAAGCCCTACGAATTGTGTCACTTGACGGTTGGCCTCAAAGGAGTTATGCTGGGAGGTTAATGCGCACTGCGCCTGGGGAACGAGATACTCGCAGAGACTCCATGGAACCCACGCAAGCCTTGGAATTTGAGCAACAAGCAGACGAGATGGAGAATAGGGGCATGTCAATACCAGTCTCGGATGAAATGCTGACAGTCATTCTAGGGGACGACACTTGAGCTACCAGCGCGGAAAGCGCGTCACCAACCCAAACACAAGGTACGCTCGCGCGCTCCGCGGCCAGACAACAGAAAAGGATATGCTGCTAACAACTATACAGTCTTATCAAGCTTGAGGGGGTTGAGGACTCCAAGGCCGCTACGTGAGTTCCACGTCAACGATAGATCGCAGTCAGTCGACTAACATATCCATCAGCTTCTACTCCGGAAAGAAGGTCGCTTTCGTTTACAGAGCCAAGCGCGAGGTTCGAGGATCAAAAATCAGAGTCATCTGGGGCAAAGTTACCCGGCCACACGGTACGTCTATTCCTATCGCAGCTAGACAAGACTTTTTCTGGGACTGACGGAATGTGAAACAGGCAACTCCGGCGTCGTCCGCGCACAGTTCCGCAACAACCTGCCACCAAAGTCGTTCGGCGCATCCGTCAGAGTCATGCTCTACCCATCTTCGATTTAAGTGTCCTGGGGAAAGAGAGGGGTGCGTGACGAGAGGAAAATTAGAGGGAAAGTAATTAGAGCGGACGGGGGCAGACGAGTGCCCATCTCTACCGGTCAACGAACCTTGAACTCGCCACGGCCAGAGTCTGCAGTGTGACATGACACCGAAGACATGCACACATGCGAGGAAGGGGCTCCTTATTTTATATTCTTTTACAAATGGTGGACCGCGAATTGACCTGCGCGTTGTGAGATAGATGTATTGTCATCGTCTGCTCACTGCTTGCTTGTTTGCTCGCCTTGGTCCCCATGCCGGCGTTGGTAGATTGCGTGCTTACTGCTCCCGCCGCCCACATTATCGATGACAAAAAATAAATAAATACCATGACCTCACAATCCTCCCTATCTTCAAAAGAGAACACCGTCTACGTACTACAAAATACCATCTGAGCAAGGAAAATTTTTAAATTCCCCCGTTGTTATTTTAAACTACGGAATCATCTAGCTACTTTTGTATGTAGTACTGTATCTCTGTTTGTAACCGGGACAAAGGGCCTAGTGCCCTCTCTCAACTCCTACTAAGGTGAAGCATATCCGTAGATGAGGTATCCGAGCAATCTGCTAAACGATCTCTTCACAAAAATGTCCACCGTGCGACGGAGATAAAAGAAGTTCCAGCCCGTGCATATTTCTACCTACCCATACAACGTATGGGGGAACACTAGTAACCTACATGAGAAAGTGAAAGCAGGTCCATTCAGTCTACTCGTAAGACAAGGAACTCCATGAGCATGTGAACGTCAGTGCTATGTTTTGAAAGAGATAGAATTTAAACTAGTCGAGGAGGCGCGCAGACACATTGTCCTCGAGTAGCTATGCATTGGCCTTTGTACTTACATGTTGGGCATTCTGCCTACCGGGGCTGTTTATACCCAAACGACTAGAATATGATCCATAGTCAGGTCAGGTAATCATTTCCCTAATTTGAGAAATTCATGGTCTATCAGTTCACGGGCCGTCTTCCTATTTTCGGGTTGCCATGCGAGCATTTGTTGGGCAAAAGATAAAAATGGCCCTCGTTCCTCCTCGTCAAGGAATTGCACTGTATCCAGTAACGTCCTGGAAGGAACCAAGTCCTTATAACGAAATTTATCTAAAAGCGATTAGCTTTCGAGTTTCAATTATGATCAAGTAGTTATATGAAGAAAAGCTGCTTATAATTACCTTCGGCATCGAAAAAAGGACCTCCAAAAAATTCTTCGGCATTATGACATAATTTGCCTGCATCATTTTTAATGGGATGAGGCCAGCCATGCTCTAACATGGCCTGAGATTTTGCAAGCATTTCCCTGGGTGGGGGTCCAAGTAAGGCAATCATTTCCGCAAGGTGTGCTTTTGCGTCATATTCATGGCCTGTTTTATATACCTGCTGGAATAGTTCCGTGCTTCCAAAGATATTCCATAACTTATGCGATTCATTAGCCTAAGCCGGAATTCGTAACTAAAGGAGAAAGGAAGGACAGTCGCGTTGTTTTTTATATGCTCGCTCCCCCAAAAAATCACTTACCAATACTCCCATGTTCCAGATATCTGCCTTGAAATCCCAACCGTAACCGAGAATGACCTCTGGAGCACGGTAAAAGTCTGGTTGGATAGGATATACCCCTACTTGCTTGCCTTCCATTCCGTCTAGGGTGGAAGGACTGTCTAATTTCATTGCAAGACCAAAGTCAACTATTTTGGGAAACATGTTCTTAACTTCAGCGATGTCAGGGGTACCAAAGTCATTGTGACAGAGATAAATGGTCCGGCCGCTCTTAGCATCAACCTTGAACTGCATTTGTTGCTGTCGTTTGACGAAGTTCGTAAGGATGTTCTCATTCTCAAAGGTCATGAGAATGTTCCCGAGCTTCAAGTCTAAAACCAGCATCAGTTCTTGGCCCCTATGGTAGGTTTTGAGCAGATAAAATTCAGGACTAACCGGCATGTACAATTTTACACTCCGAATGAAGATAATCAAGACCAACAAGAAGGAAGTATGTATAGGCCTTCGCAATACGCAAGGGGAGATTGCGACCAACAAAGCGTTTCTGAAAGATCCAGAGAGGCTCTCTCATCGGCTCGTACACAAGGCATATATGCTTTCCCGCTGGACCGGTGACCTCAAAATCATCAAGACATGTTCGTAGAATATCGCGGCCGCGATGTTCTGAACCCAAATGTGCGATACGGCGTTCGATTTCCGCTTCATGTCGAGCATCCTCAGAATTGTTGCTATTGATTATTTTCAGGGCCACCGTTCTTTCTGATTGCCATCTAAGCCTCGTAACATCTCGGGCGAGCCAGACGCTTAATTGTGATCCCCAGCCAATCTTGACGAGTAGCTGGAACCTTTTGGCCAGTACTTCCCCCGGCCTAGCCGGGTAGAAAGCGGTGGGATTGTAATCAGGACATGCCTCCTCGTCGACGACTTCCTGCTGGGGGATTGAAGGGTTGGAATTAGGTGGTAACCGCCAGGTCGACTTTTTCAAAAAAGTGAACATAGTCCGCCGTGGGATCAATGGTAGTCGCCGAAGTGGTGACATGACCCTTTAAGCGTTATTACGCTCGAGTGACGATGTAAATAGCTGCAAGAGGTGCGAGTACCTGGTAACGCAAGGCGGTGAGCGCCAGACGTCGTGCGAACTGATATCTACCTAAACAGCCGACTAGTTCGCTCATTCAATATCAGGACATTGACTCTTGATAGGGTTAGCTCCCGAAAATGCCCAAATCTCCTCTGTAATAGAGGTGAGCCATTGTCTATGCAAGATGGTCACTTAAGATATTGATTGGCTAAAAGAAGGATATGACAGTGATAGATATTGAGTCCAGTAACTAGTATTGCTGAAGAGAAGATCATACTTGTGCAAATGATTCCTTCTCACCGTATATGTAGACGTATCAGCTATTTATCTACCGTATACCATCTATTACTCCGTGCTCGAATTCTGTTTTATTTTGAGACCAACCGGTGTACGGAGTACTTCATGATAGTTAAGTGACAATATCGCCATGCGCGTAAAAGTGCAATAAGGTCTCTGCTGTACATAACTCCTCGATGGCACTTCTGGCTTATATCCCGCCGTCTTCTCTGTCGCTCCGATGATGTCAGGGCCTGCGCGGTCTGTGGAGCTGCCCCAGCCATCTCAGCCTACAAGCCTCTCGCTCTAGTTTTCGTTGCCGGCCTGTGAAGTATCCACCAGGAACCAAAGTCCCCAGACTTGCGACAGACTTAAAACTTATCGCCAGCCCCGGAGGACGAGCCGACAAGACTGCCTGCTCAATCGCGCATCCGAGACATCTCCCACACGGCGCATCTCGACCCAAACTCCGCGGTCCCGTCCTGCTTACACAGCGTCTTTGCACCTGCGGAGCCAGCCTGGTACGACGCGCGCCCACCTCCGGCTCCCCCATCGTGCTTCTTTTTTTTCCTTCTCTAGTTACGCTGTTATCTCATCTCTCTCTCGATACCAGCCTTAGGACGATCGATAGGACTGCTGCAGAACCTGCGACATGACAGATCAGAGGCCTGGGAAGCTCGGGCGGGTGCTGAGCTTCGCTAGCTCGAAGTCGAAGAAGTCGAACAACCAGAGCCAGAAAGAGAACCAGAATCCGGCCCCGAGGCAGGCCATCCACGGCCAGAAGAAGAGCCAGGACGGCTATGGACATAGCAGGACAAAGACGAGCGACTCGTCGGACACCGCGGGGGGCCATTCAGGCCGCAAGATGCGCACTCACGCTGACCCTACACTGGCCATGAGCGAGGAGCAGCCAGGTCCGTCTCGAGCTTCTTCTTCTTCTTCTTCTCTCCATTTAGTCTTGCCGCTGACCTGCATGTTCTACAGCGACAATCGCGTTACAAGAGTCAAGTCTGGGCCAGCTGCGAGGGATACAGCACAAGGACCGCTACGGCAATCTTATCAGTTCGGCTTCCTACACCATGGGGGTTCTGTTCCTAGCTAACGTCGTCACAGCCGACCCGGATCTGTCGAACCCTACTCGCCATCGCTTTGAGAGGCCCCTGGACACTATCCGGTCCTTTGAAGCTGCCATTGACGGTACTTATGGCAGCCGGCGAATGTCCTACGCCCGTGCTGGTGAGACATGATTACCCACACCTACACTATGCAATCAATACCCAGGAGAACACCACTGATATTATGATTTCATTTAGACGAGAGTACAAATGGCTACAGCAGACCGACCAGTTACTTCGGCGGCGGTAAGTTTGTGCACACCACCAGAAGTGCCAGAAGACCATATGGACTAAGCGATGGGCATTAGATCGAACGAATGCTCAGCATCAACGGGGTGCATATGACAACTCTCACGGGTCTCGCGGCTACCAATCAAGGCCAGAGAGCTACGTCGATGCGTACGGAGACTCAAGCCAAGTCAACTACAGCAACCAGCGACCCCCTCGTGTCCCTCGCCATAACCCTCGCACGAACTCGGACCCTAACTATGCCCCAAACCCCGCCAACGGGGCTTCATACTACCCACAGCCTCCATATCAGATTCAAAACGAAAATCCAAATTCCAACTCCCCATCTGGGTCTGGTAACCGCTCAGTAGACCACTGGATGAACTCGACAGACCCTAGCTCGGTAAACAGCTCTATGGACAGACTGCAGCAGCAACTACAGCAACAACAACAACAGCAGCAGCAGCCGCCGCCGGTGCCCGCACATACCAATGGACACGGACAAGGAAATCCGCATCTTGAAGAGCCTATGCCATCTGGTGAGGCCTATGGCTTCTCTGGTTTTGGAACCGATCCCCAACTTGACCAGTCGCAGAGCGGGTTACTGAGCTATCATCAAAATGTTGCGCAACAACAGTTTCCCAAGCCACAGCCAGCAGCGCCTATCGTCCCGCCGAAGGACGTCACCAACGTCACCGCGCTGGCAACCGCAACCACGCCTCCGGCTGAGAAGCGCAAGAGTTGGTTTAAGAGGCGGCTCAGCAGGTTCTAAACTTGATACCTGCCCGACAGCTATGTACGATTACCTCCTCACCACCGCCGTATGGAAGTGCGTTTCTTGCGCTCTCTCTTGAAATGGCGATTGAAATCTTCCAATCCTAACCAGATAGTAAGATATTCTACTTTTCTTTGCCTATGTTATACCTGTTCAGTGGATACACATGCTTTGACGATATTACGATTATTTTTTCTTTGGATTTACCTCTGCGTCGGTGGTAGGGCTACCATACACGTTGCTAAACCTGGCTTCAATGTCGATGATGATTTCTTAATATCACTTTTATGTCGAGCTCCTCTTTCATTGTTTGTTTTCACCTTTGAGCTGCTTGGGATGGGGCGGATGGTACGAGAAGGAAGGTCGGCAAGGTCTGCTTGATACCCCCAATTTTTTCTCACTAATACACGGGTTGTCTGGCTGGTGTTGCGCCTTTCTATTGTATATACTATAAGAGCATGCACTATTCGCCCACCATCGCCATTTTACGTCTTCGATAGCATAGGATAGACTGCTTTACAGTTGTAACTTTCCCATGCATTACAGTGCATAAAATACAGGTGACCTGGCCGCCCTCAATACGCACTAATTCGGCTCCATTCGGCTCCATGCGTTCAGGTATCTTTCTTAGACGATGCTTCTATCCTCTTCTCGTTCTGCATATCTTCCCGGATCGCAAAGATGATGTAAATGATGAGTATTACGTTCGCTACCGCAGCCGCTGAGGCACCTGCGTACGTGGACTGTCCTGTATCAGAGAGAGTAAAGGTATTAGCTAGAAGCCCAATGATGATAGTGAAGAAGAGACGTCGCACCTTCAAACACGGTGTTCACGGTCAAGAAGTAGGTTGCGAGCGGGCACACGACGATCATCACTGAGTACAAGACGAACTTCCAAAGAACACCACTGCACAAGTGTGGCACTGTCAGCTACTCATTCGCGTGTCCCAAAGGGTCCATAGGAAGCGTACCCAGGCAGAGTTCTGTACTCTACAGTCTCTTTCTCGTCTTTTGGATGTAATATTTTCCCAGCCCCGATGGGCTGTGCTGTCTCCTTCGACGCCCCACGGCGAGTGGCCATCTCAACGACTGTTGATTGAGAGAGCGTGGTAAGAGTAGAGATAAATATAGGCACTGTAACGAAACCGAGAAACGCGCCGAAGAGAGTTTATATAACAGGTATTGTATTTCGTTCCGCGCTGTCTGCGGTGGTTGAGATCGAGATCTGGGATATCTGGACTTTGGGGTAGTCCAAGAGCTAACATTAAACTAGAAACTTAACAGGTCGGCGGTAAAGTGGGTTAGTGCGCAGGGGCAGATATTTATTACGTTATTGATGCGGAAATTTAACTAGCTATTAATAGGCATTTATATCATATTGTCCTCGCTCTATAGATCATTGCCTCTTCGCGACGTGGAAGATGAATGTGCTGAAACATCACCGTACTATTATAATAATACTGCACTCTAGAAGCTGGAAATAGTTCAACAGCCATCTGGATGAACATCATTCACCGACAATATGTGAATCAGACTCTCTGTCACAATCTTGGCTTGCCTTGAATGCGCTCAATGTGCCGGGAGCTCCGATTTATCAGTACCTCCTCCTCCCACCGATGGGATAGACGTAAATCACATCCTTGTTACTCCATTTCTCTTTTATTCTCGGGATCAAGTCCGACTAGGATCCCACTGAGTAACTTCAAGTATAGCCGGTCTATATCTCTCATTCATGATGGAAGTACTGAGGTTTTGCATAGACGCAAGGCGGGGAGACAAGATTGGGCTCTAATAAAATAGCATCAGGCTTGTGTGTAGAGGAAGCCTCTAGTAGTCTTCGTATTATAATAACCAGCATCGCTATTAGAAAGACGACCAGGCAGTAGGTGAGGTTTGAGCCCTTGTTCGATGTGTATACTGTTAAAATTCAAAGTTTAGTCGTAACTCCTGTCGTTGCCGTGGGGAAATGAGAATAATCCAAGCATTGTCGAGCGGTTTTTGAGAAGGCATTCCATGGTTATGACAACATGATCCCTGATCTGAACAGTCCGCTTTATGAAAAAATAGGCCGATATCGTCATTATCATCATTATCATAATGTTCATTGTTGATCCAATATCTAGCTCACGACTCGGATAAGATAGTTCGCTGCCACCAAAAATTGCATTCCTGTCTGGTATAGTTGACGTTCCCTATTTGGGCGACTGTACCGGGATTGTGTCCACCAGCACGCTCATCGTTTCCTTTTCCTAGAACCATTACGCTGTCCTGCGGTCCGGTAATATAGGGCTCCCATACAGGCCGATCGGCATACTTTCCTCGAATAGAGTTAGGGTCTCCGCTCGTAACAAAGGACGTAAAGTAAGCGTGCAAGAAGCCGGCTAGTTTAGCTTGAGTTATGGAAATTTCTCGCAGCCAAGGGCTACAAAGTTCATATTCGACCTGGTCGCCGTGGCCAGCGCCTCCCCGAAGAGTTTTGTTGACTGCCCAGTGATAGAGAAAGACCGGGGATTTCTGGGCTGCTGAGGCAAAGAGAGCAGTTTGTTGGATAGGGCAGATGTATGCGTACTGTCCATAAGCGGCGGTGGCACGCTTGTACTGTGAGCCGACGTGAATAGGGCGCGTGTCGAGATAAGGTGAAGAGTTATCAATCCCCGGATCTGGATATAACTTGTTGAGGGTGTTGACGTCGGCGACGGACAAAGCAGGGATGAGCTCCTTGAAAAACTTGGTAAATTTAACTGACGAGTCCAGGCTAGATGGTGCAAAGGGAGAGCCCTCATCCGTGTTAAACCCGGTTAGGATGGGAACGTTGTTCCATTGCCCGGCAGCCCAGGCGAGAATAGGTGCCTCTCGGATAAAAGAGCCATCAATGACAGGCTGGAAAGCCCACCTATCAGATGGATTGTACCGGTTGAAGATGTCGATTGAGGCCTGGCCGACTGTTTCGACGGATTGGTTTCGTAGACAAGAGAGGACTTGTGCTTGACCAACATTGGAGCAGCCTGCAGCCACGACGAACTCGTCGAACTGCACTGAAGGCAGAGGACTGTCGTAAGGATAGACAGCGCGGGCCGTAGCGGCTCCTGACTCCAATAAGGCCCGGTGGAAGAGTGGGCGGGATCCTCGCGCTAAGTGCATGATATGATGACCTATCTTAATATAATGTCAGGGTATGGTATGGTATGCATGAGCGGGCAAAGAAAACATACAGAGTGAGCTCCAGCAGACAGACCCATGAGGGTAACCTGATCAGGGTCTCCTCCGAAGGCCTTGATGTTGTCCTGAACCCATTTCATGAGGAGCAGCTGATCGTATAGACCGACATTAAGCAATTTTGCTTCGGCCATTGCCGCTGAGGAGAGAAACCCAAATGCACCGAGTCTTAGTTGATATCAGTTTTCAAAATCTGTAAATAAACATGGACAGTAAGGGAAAGTACCGGTAGTTAAAGTTGACAGCGATAAAAGGCTTCTCAGAATAGGCCAGAAATGCGGCAGTGTTGTGATACTTCCCACCGCCGAGATTGAAGGCTCCTCCATGGAAATAAATGACAACAGGTAGCTTCTGGCCGAGCTGGGAGCCCATAGGTCGGAAAATATTCGCGCTGAGGCAGTCCTCGTCCCAGTCACGTATGCCGCTGAGAGAACCGGATATACACCTACCTATAACGTTAGCCACAGCTTCTGCAAAAAACAGCATACAATAGGTGAAAAATCACCGTTTGCCAAATTTCGAAGCGTCTATGACAGCAGACGAGGGCCTAACTGGCTCGGGCATGGCAAACCTGCGCTGTCCAGTCGGCGGAAGGGCATATGAGACGCCCAAGAAGGCCTCCAGCGACTGCGGAAAGCCATCACCGTCGTAGCTTCGGCCCACAACGATTCCCTGGCGCAAGGCGACGGTGGGCGCCTGACGAGCAAGCAGCAGCGAGACCGTCAGATGGGCCCACGGCGGGAGGACGGCGAGAGCGCGTTCGGAGAGTATCCAGCCACGGAGGCTCGAAGCTGAGAACGATGAAGGAAACGACGAAATCAACGATGAGACTGGGGCCAGAGAAGATGACGGAAGGCAGAGAGCGACTACGACAACAATAAGTAACAGTAGGATGAGCGCGACGCGAATCTGGCGCCGGTTGGAGACCATTGAGGCGACGCTGTAACTGCTCATCCTGAAGCTGGTATATTTATTCTCGGGATTTCCTCTCTCATGTCTCTCTCTCATTCACGCATCAGTCTAGGAACCAAGGGAACACTCGACTTATAGCTGCGCAACCAACAGATGTACTGCATGTTCGATGCTACTATGGTAATCAACCTCGATATTGCCCGGTCACAGGCCTTCCCTTTCGCCTGACCCGGAGATGGCACCAACAGCGATGTGGACGGTCACACGGCAGCAAAAGCAGTGACAATAATGGGGAGGGGCTCGAGTAGCGCCTCACACCTCCGCAAGCACCGATCAGGGTCTGTACAGTGCGATATCACATCCGCTCCGGTTTGATGGATCGATGAAAGTGTTTTTATTATTGCAACAACGTCCGCGTGATGTCACTAGTAGCAACGAAGAAGTGCCAACTCGGATGTGTGCCGATCCCCCCAATTTTATATATGCTGATTCAACTTAAATATATTGGATAGACGCCTTCTCACACCATCCAACTTCTCTATATATTTCCTAGACTAACGTCAATCTTTACCCCGCCATCAGGGTGAGAGACCACATATGCCCGTCGAGATGTGAGGTAATTTTGCACACCTAGTAGGAAGTTCCATCCCTGAAACAGCTAGTTGTTAACTTAGGTACTTAGCGACCGACCAGCGATCCCAGCTTATACGGTTTTGCATAGCTCATTAAGATATTCAATTGTCCATCCAGTGGACCCAGGTACTTACTAATAAATTTGATATGGCGCTGAGATAGAATACTCGGCCGCCTATACATATATATCATGCTCTATCATCGCCCTAATGTCTAGTGGGTGCTAACGACCTTTTGGTCTGTTTCATCTAGCGCCAAAAATTTATAGACTGAGATCTCAAAAGAGAGTGCGGAGTCTTTCTTCATCGGTCAGTCTCATTGAAGGCTTCCCCAGCAGATTTTATCTCAATCCACCCCGATCATTTCTGCGAGTTCCGGCTCAAATCTTCTCGAGTTGGGCAACTCAATACACGCGCGGAGCTAGAACGTCTACTGAGGCATGCTAAACCACATCCTCTATCTCGCAGCGAAACCGGAGAGGAATCTCTGGCCCCTGCAAGAGCCTTTAAGTGAAAAAGACAGAACGACTTCTGCGTTTGATAAAATTTTGACGAGTGCGAAAAGATATAACTAGTGATACCTGGAAGCAAATCTAGAACCTGCCCAAGGAGACTTTAAGTATACGACATAAGGATAGAAAGATATGTGAGCGCAAACTATAAGATAACTATCGAGTAGGGGGATTTGAACCATTGTGTAGCACCTTGAGGATCTGAAGATGACAAAATCATGGAAGCGCCAGAGTTAGAATAGAATGACCTTACCCTTATCTTACCCTTATACACTTACCCCGAGTCTTTCGGGTACCAACCCTTCCTAGAGGCTAGTATGATGAAATAATAAACCCCTTTCAGCGAGAGTAAATCTCTCGAGTACTCCGTAGAAAAGGCGATTGGAACTGCTCTGGTGCGCTCGCTGTCAGCGGCAGAGCGAGGAATGATGAGGAAATAGTCCCCTATTCCAAGCAGGTCGAACTCGGTCAAGTCAACTCACAACAAGACAGAAAGTCGAAGCTCCAAACCTTAATTTGCTAGTACCGAGCAAGGTCACGTGAACTGATGTCATGGATTCCCGCCGTCTTCAACGTTTTCTCGACTTCAACTTCAATTTCACTGCGTGGGTGAGGATTGCAGCGCTGAAAGAAGAGATATCGAGGTTAAAGAGACCTGCTTAGAAGGCTGTGAGGCTGTTTTTACACAGGAGTATGGTTTAGCAGCCGCCCTTGCCAACGTTTTCCTGCGCCATGCGACGCCTAACAGATGGTCAACGGAGTTCGTGAACCGCTAGGCGCTGTTTATGCGACACCAGCACCAGAACTAAAGTTATCTGAATGAGTCGATGATACTTACACGCGTACACACGTTATCCACGCCCGCGACACTTCTCTAAACGAAATGGAGGGGAACACGCTCCCACCTCCCTCACGCGAATCTACGCCTCTCGGCTTCAGGGAGTCAACCAAGACCACCGGGGATACACAGAAATCATCCCCAGAAACGCCGCAAAAGGCCAATCGACCGAACCTTGGGCTCGCCCTGCCAAGTTCCCAGCCGTTTAGTCCGCGAAGTGGTCCATCAGCGACCCGTATCCCGCTGTCCCCGAAACTTGACTCCTCTCAATCGTTTGGCTCGTCAGCGTCCGTTCTCCCGCGCCGATCTCGAGGGTTGGACTTCTCTCGCGCGTGTACAAATCTACACCACTCCACTCTTGCAGAGTCATCCCCAGACTCGTCACCCGTCGTCGGTGGGAGGGGAATTGCTATCCCTCAGCGACGGGGCCCCGCGGGCACCACCGGTATGGTCGGTTCTCCCAGTAGTACACATTACAATATCCTCACGTCAGGCGCCAATCATGTTGAAAGAGCTACGATTTCCAGTTCTGTAGGCAGCATCAACATGGTCGACTCAGATTCGTCGAGTACCGGAGATGATGAAGCAGATGATGGTTCCATTCATGGCTTCGATGCGACTGGGACCGCGTCTATTAACACAAAAAAACAACCCGGTCTGGGACTTTCTGCTCCTTTTTCCCCAAGTCTAATGCCGGTATCTGGGGCAGACTGGATGTCGGGCTTCTCGGCTGCGAAGGCTAGTCTAATGAACTTTCAGCGATCTAGATATCGCAACTGTAAGAAGAGGCACAGCTCCTCCAGCGCAAGCGGTGCAAGCCCTAGATTGGTTTCCACAACTCGGTCACCGTCAACAGAGAAAGTGGTTGATGGTACTGTTGAAAGCCAGTTGTCGCATGTCCCAATATCTGGAGACACAAAATCCAGGCTAGATGAGCTTGGCCACGTACCTTCCGATTTCCACCTATCCGATGGGAGTGATGATTGCGACATGGGAAAGCAGGCTGGGGGCGTGAGCAGCCCATCAAGCAGCTCCCTTGCCGGTGGCTCTAATTCCGAGTCCGGTCGTCGAGGTGTCATTCGAAGGCCTGTGACTAGACGAGGTAACCTCCTGGTAAGTCTTGTCCTTTTCCATTCTTCTTTTCTAAGGACTTTGACACTAACAAATCATAGCCAAAACCAAAGAACTTTGCGCGAATAAGAGCCACTCTGTTCGAGGAATGCGCCCCTGTCGAAAGCGATACTAAGAAAGAGGCGGAGGTAGTCCGCCAGGTCCGCGAAAGTGATCCATCGGCCGTTCCACAGCCACAAGCTATTTTTTCAAGCACTCTAGGAGTTGACGATCCGGGCCTTCCCGCTAACGTCCCTGGCCCTAAACCGGATCAGCCAGCATCGCTCTCTAGTTTCAGGCAACAAGTAACGCGCAACTCCGGCGGTATTAGCTTCTGGAATTCGTTCGATGGTAGATACAAGACCCCCCCGCCATTTTCAGCTGGCGATCTAAACAGAGCATCCCCGGGCATGGAAAGCGGAAGTTTAGGCCGAATTTGCCGGGATATAGATATCGAGCCCGAAGTATTTCAAAAATTCAATAAACGCCGACGTGGAGACGATTTCGACCTGGCGTCTTTCAAGCGACGAGCAGTCTCTCCCGGACCCAGTGCACAGAACAGCCCAATCCAGAGTCACACTTCTGCTGGTACAGAGGGCAGTCGCGTCGGCCATCTTTCAAAATCTATCTTATGTCAAACGAGCAATTCCAGCGAGACTCCTTTGAGCAATACGAGTACTGGGCCAGTGAAGCGTGTCGGCCTCCAGGGAATGACAGAGACGAGTGACGGGCTTATGAAGATGAGCATCGACTGATTCCATCATCCCATCCATATCTCTTCCACTCCTTTTCTTGCATTGATCAGATGTCCTAGGACTGTCCAAATCCACGTTATCCGCTTCTTCCCACGTCTATGCATTCAGCGAAGCATATTTTATCCATCACGGCGTTCAAACTGTAAATATTTTGAAATTATTCCCCGGCTTAATGAGTCCGTCTCTTATCTGCGTAGATTACCTCATCGCTTTGGTTGGCTTGGCGGTTTGGCTAGTTAGTTATGGCCTTGGTTAGGAGCGCAAAGTCGAATCAGTTTTCACAATCGCATTTAGAAATCATTTAACCCATAAACATCCATCTTTTAGTGCGATCCTAGCTCCGTACAGCGCTCCTGAGGGGCCATTGATAGAAGTACTTCCGCCTTCATGTCTTCCCAGCTTGACATTACTTCGTCCTTCATAGAAGGAGCCCCACCAGGCGAGGTATGTAGGCACCATAGATAACACTCGACATCCAAGATTACTAGCTAACGTCCGCGCCGCATAGCTCAAGGATGTCGTTGCCGGTGAGGATGAGGAGAATCTCGATGACCACTGGAACCTTTTCTAATACGTGTCGAACCAGATATCAAAGCGTTGACCTCGACCGGGTCTAATATCATCCCCTCCCTCGAGCCCGCATTTCGAAAATACAACGAGACGCAGCTCACGACAGTGAAGCTCCAGGGGAGCAGCCGAGAGGTGTGTTTAGGCCATGGATACACAGAAGACCGCTGAGTTGTTGGTGAGGATGCTAATTTGCGGCCATCAACAGGTCATCGTCAGTGCCTATAATAAGCTAGAGGACGGCCGGTACTTCGATGTAGAGAGTCAAACCTCATTCAACTTCGACCATATCTCACAAGTAGGGCTAATTTATTCTATTCACGTATACATTGGTTGGACGTTATGTTTGCTGACGGTGGCGCTCTGTAGACGGCCTCTTCCCCGCGATCATACATATCAGAGTCCCAGAACTCAGATCTGATGTGAGGACATCCGTGGCAAGCTTCGATATTGACCAACAACCAGCACTGACTATATCTATACAGCAAATGCTACCTGAAGCAGCTCTCTTCTCATGCCAACGAGCATTATCCCAACAGCTCATTCGGCGTCTATCCCTTCGAGAACGACTCGTCGATTGCTATCCTCTTGGTTGCAAATAAATACTCCCCCAACAACTTCTGGTACGACTCATATATATGGGATTTATCCAAAGACGACATACTCACGTTTAACTTTAGGAACGGGAGATACCGCGCGGTATACAACCTGCAGTTAGCTTCTCCAGCCGCGATCACCGGCACGGTTCACGTCGACGTGCATTACTATGAAGACGGCAACGTCTCGCTAAACAATAAAAAGCCGGTGTCTATTTCTGTGCCATCGACGTCTTCGGCCGAGGCTGTTTTCAAATGCATCGCGGCCTCAGAACGAGAGCACCAGGAGGAACTCAACGATGCATTCAATCGGCTATCCGAGGGGGCGTTCAAGGGGCTCCGACGACAGCTTCCCATCACGCGACAGAAAGTCGAATGGGAGAAAGTTGGTGGTTACAGACTTGGGAAAGACATATCTGGCGGCAACAAATACTGATGCCACATTTCATGGCATTGTCATGTATCAGACACATCACTTCCGAGTCGCATTGATGCTGTATTCTCAGCATAGCTCTCCTCTCCACCCATGTAGACATTTGCTACCAGATTTGAAGATAGTCAATGGAGTCATCGTACTGCTCGGGAAGGCTATATAATGAAGGCACCTTGGGTAGAATCAAAGTAAGCAGATACTAAGGGTTCATCGATGCAGGGCCCTCCCTAAGGTCTTCCCTAAGGTATCGTACGGTAATTATGGTACAACAAAGACGGAGCTAAGCCCCTTCTGGAAAGGAGCCGCTGAACGAGCGCGTCTGGCGGCTGCTCGCAGTCGCAGCCGCGACTCCCTTAACCAAGGTCACTTTTTCACTACATCTTCCAATTGAGCGAGCCTGACGGCAGTCCTCTCGGAGAGTGTCAGTCGCGCGTTTTTGTGAAGGCAGTCCCCGTACAAAGTGAGGAAGTTGGGCCGAATTCACGGTGATTTGATCTGAATCTTCTATCTCGCGATTGTAGAAGCTGACACGCCTTCGTCGCCCAAGATGCAAATTAGAGACATAAGTGAGCTGAACGAGCATATACCTCCCGTGAGCCCGTCGAGTAGCTCGTCCAACGACTACTCCTGCTCACCCTACTCCCCGCTCCGGATCAAATTGCCCCTGGGTTTTTGGGAGAGGTATCACGAGCTCAGGATGTCCCAGTCAGAGGGGCCCCCTTCAAAGCGTCAGAAGTTCACACCAATACCGGAACCGGAGCCGATGGAATCGTCAGCGGTGATTGCAGGGTCTGATGCTCCTCTCCAGGAGTCAGCACCCAGGCCCCCCGAGCTGTCTCGCGGGCCGTCTCAGGAGCCAGAGCTCCGGCAGGGGCCTTTGCAGCGACCTGCGCAAAGGCCAGTCGTGATGGAACTGGGCATTGATAGTAAGGAAGGCATCCTCTGTAGCGACAGCTCCTCGGCGTCTGAGTCCTCCATGGTTTCAGTCGAGAGCAACCTTGCCTTTGGCCATTCGGGTGACATTCCATATGCTCCACCCCCCAGACCTCGTCCAACCCCGTCGGAAGGACCGTTATTTATCATGAACACGCCCGAGAATGTACCAGACACCCACACATATGATCAATCGAGCGGTCTGCCGGGCAGGGCCAAACCTGCCTCTGCCTTAGGTCCGGGTAAAATTTCTTTACTCCCTCACCCCTTCGTCGTGAGTGTCATGTTAACCCTCTTGTATAGAGTCCAAACCCCCGGTACTCGTTACTGTCGCGGGCGGCGGACCAGGTCCATTCCCCGTAATCCAAGTCGTTCCAAACTCGCAGCTCGCCTCGAATCTCCGTAATTCTCCCAGCACGCGGCCAATCAGTTGGCGAAATGGGGTGCCACGGGAGCTTCGGAATCAGTGGACTCGCGATGCGGCTATATACTACACCAGAGGTGATCTAGCTCCTGAACCCTGTACAGCTTGTGTGCGCGGAAAAGGCCCGTTCGAGCACTGTGTGCGTCCCCCAGATCACGGTGGGCAGCCGCCGCTGAGGGGCGCGTGTTCAAGTTGCATCTGGACGGGAAACCCCCGGACTTGCTCTTTTCGTAAGCATTATTTTTTTCTATCCTTTGTAATGTGCTGGCCACGCGAACTTCAAGTTAACATGCACGGCTAGATCCTGATCATCTTCTCCCCGGCACTTCAACCTCCACACCTTCAAAGCAACGTGGTAGAAAAGGATCCCTCGTGCCCCAAACAGCATGCACACCCACTGCGACTTCAGCACTTGCCATAGCTAGACCTCGAAAACAGTTGTATTTTACCCCTAAACCGCCTAGAGACATCCTTCCAATTGCGTCTGGCCATAACATTCCGCAGAACTCATCCCCCGTACCACCACCTCCTCCATCTCCATTCCCACAATCCCCTTATGAGCCTGCAATGTCCACAGATCACGCAGAAGGCGCTCCACCATCTCGCCCACTGCCGCCGTCCTCCTTCCCACACGACTCACCATCTCTTTCACAAGCTTCGTCATCGTTTCCGCCTCCTCCAATTCGTCAGCCGACTCCTGCTTCCCTACGCAACCCTTTCCCTAATCACGCCTACTTTACCATCCCTACACACCTGAATGGGAGTAATTCTTCTGAGATTCGCAGGGCTATGCAAGAAATAAGCGCTGTGCGTGAAAAACTTCAATCCAGGCTCAATTTTTTAGATCAGCTGGGGGATGATTGGCAGTGAGGTGGCTTTGGCCGGTAGCAAGCAAAACCTTTGTTGCCTTCGGCCGAGTAAAACATTCTCACATTTCCCAGGCTGTTGCCAAACTTCGACACCCTTATATTACATGAATTCTGTCACTGCCGTTCTCATCTTTCCTTGCTTAGGCCCGCGACCACTGATCCATATCGCGTTCCTTACAGAATATCACTGATGCATTTGATGTTATCTATATATGTTATTAATAATAGTGTTAATAGAATATATTTAAATATTACAATTGTTGATGTCCATGAGACAAGAAAAGGAAAGTCACCATAAAACATCTCAATGTGGACGCCGCATAACATACTCCAGATCCTGCTACGATCCCCTTCCAAGATCCAGCGGCTGCATCTGGTATGCCTGCTCGGTATATACTTGTTGCGGTCGGAACGCTTGCTCCTCATCGCTACCAACCCGTTGAAACCCATTGATCGTTCCTTGGTCGTCTGGATGGTATGACGCATCACAGTCTACCGCCAACAAAGATGGGAAATAGCAACGATATACCATGTATGCTATTCCAAGACCAATTATTGAGCCGCTAGTCACATCGTACACGTCATGACGATAGTCCGCTAAACGCGAAATTGCTATCATCAAAGCTCCTAGCAGTGGAGATAACGCGACAAGGAGGCGAGCAAGACCAGCGCGTGGACGCCAGGCCCGTAGCTGGCCTGCAAGGAAGCTGCGTATGATCGGTTAAGAAGTTGTCTACCTTGCTAGGAACCGGGGCGTTACGAGCAAACATACAAGGAAAGGTATCCCAGACCGGAGAAGCCGAAGCTGCTGTGTCCGCTGGGAAAGCTGCGCCAGCCCTCATTCATCAAATGGTGATTTTTTGAGGTGCATACCGTAAAGTCGACAAGTGTGTGATCTGGCGTCCCTTTCTCGGGCCCGCAACGTGATATCAGATCCGGACGTGGCCTGCCAACGGCGTTCTTGATTATGTCGGTGATAAAGACAGTGACGAACAATGAAGCAAAAAGCCCCAGAATGGAGACGTGAATAAAGTGGCTTTCTGGACGAAAAAAAGCGGACCAGACACCAATTGCAATGAGAGGAAAGGCGCATGAGTAAACGATGGACCACGCTGAAGAGCATAGCATGATTGATTAGCAAGAGAAGCCTGAATAAAATCACCGGGATGGGCGCATTACCGACTGGAACTCGCTCGACGACGGCAAAGGGATATTGGAGTGCCGTATTATCTAGACTAAACATCTGACGAAATGGATGGACGGAAAACTGCAGCTGTACGTTTCGTCAGTCCAGATAATCCCAAACTCACACGATCAAGTAACGCACCAGCACCCATGCTACCACGAGGAAGAGGAGAAGAGTATAGTCAGCGGTATATGAGCGGCTCCAGAACCGCATCAAAGCCCCCATACAGCCAGATTGGCGAGCGATTGAGGCTTTTTGGCTGTCCATCTGCTCTCGTGATGCTGTAGGATACGGATAAAACAAGGAGAACTAGTTATCGTAGTTCACATTTAGACCAGCTGGGTAGCAAGCAAACGAATGAATGTCTTCCTATTCTTCACCCTTTTTTCTGTTCTGGTATTACGTTCGCAGGCTCAACCTCCATATCTCTTATTTATCAAGTAGAAGCTACCTACCTTCGGCAGCGTCCTATCGAAAGCGCTTATCGGAATAGCTAACTAGTTATGTAAGCTAGGTAGAGGTTAAGGGTTGACTGCTCGGTGATTTGACCTGGAACGAATATCGCGACTACATTGACAGGTTCGTGACGACAACACAGGACCGGAAAGCAATTGCTACCGAATCGGCAGTCGAGGGTGATAGAGATGGAAGATGGTGCCCAGCGAGGCGTAGCCGCCGCATTCCCGCCGCCACCGCCGTTCTGGAAGCATTTTACGCCAGCTAACCTGAGCAAGCTGGAAGATGCAAAGCGGGAGGCTCGCCCCCAGGATAGCGATGACAGGGAATCAATGAAGGAGTGGACTCCAGCTGAGCTACGTACACTGAATGTTGGGCCACAACTGCGGTACCTGATACCACCCGAGCCACCGACAGATGATTATGTACTATTTGGCGAGAAACAGCAGGTAGGGCCACCGCCTAACGAGCGCTAGAAAGAAACAGACCTGACGAAGACACATAGCTTTCACCTAACCCTCCTTCGCTGGTCGACCAAGGGATAACCCAGCTTTATCCGTCCTCTCCACCCACTACCGGGCATGCCTACCATCTCACCAAGATTACCAAGTCGCTACTGCTCAACTTCTTGGAGCTTACCGGAATTCTTTCGATTGCGCCGGAACATGCTGCAGAGAAACTAGAGATGATTCGCACTCTGTTTATCAACTCTTATCATCTGTTGAACTTGTACCGCCCACACCAGGCTAGGGAGTCTCTTGGAGGCCTGATTGAACAGCGGATCGAACTAGCAAGGGAAGAGGTGACGCAGATGGAAGAGGTGGAGGGGAGAGTGGCTGACTGGCTGCAGAATATGACAAAGGAAGGTAAAGAAGAGGACTCAGTCGACGAAGGTGACATAATGCAGTTGGAGCAGGATGGAGGAAACAAGGCTGGTAAAGAGAGCACTGCGCTTGGTGAAGAGGAGAGAGAGCTCAAAGAGGCACAAATGATGTGGCGTCTCTTAGATGAAATTGATGAACTTGGATGAAGCTCATTTTGAAATAGTGTGGCTACTCCCGCTGCACTGCAGACAAATGAACGAACAACCAACGTTAAGTCTTCCCAATTCTAACCGGGATGGCGGATAGAGGACGACTCCGCGAGAAGAAAACTTACAGAAGTCACCTCTAGACAATGCGACGACCTTGGAGCGCGCCGACGGTGTTTGTCTAGGAGGAGAGAATATATCCATACCAACCAAGTATAGAAAGACTTGTGACCAAAGTCTACGAAGTAATTGATGGATCTAGTGAGCGGGCCAATTCACGCTCACTGGTTTAAAAGGGGAACAGAAATTGTCATTGGCTTGTGAATACGAAGGAAAAAGCTGCATCTTCTAAATCCATATCATGTCTCCTCTCATTGAGCACTCAGACACGTCTCGAGGTATCGTATTCGACGATAAGATCTACATAACAACGCAGATCATACAGTCGCAATCCTCATCACCGCAGCCGCAACCGAAACATGGCTTTGTGGCACCTTTGATAGGCTTAGCAATCGAGGAGGCAGCAGACGAGCCCGAGGAGGTTGGTAGGGTTTCGTTGACCGGCATTGCTTTCGTGGAGATGGCCATGGTTGTGGGATGGAATATGTATATCGGGTCTATCCATAGCATTAGGGCAATACAAGCACCCAAGACGACGGGATGCACATACCACGAGACTTGCAACAAAGCTCAACTGTCTAATGAGATTTTTCTTCTGTGTGATATCTTTCAGGAGGGTGTTGTGGTAGAAGTAAGGGATTATATCCAGTAAACTCCCTGGCCATTTTATAATGATGACGACGCCAAGGTGGAGCTTAGCTGGTCTGCTATTTTTATCACAAGCTAGTATGAACATCTCGACCATACAGAACGAGCGCAGTGAAGAGGTGTGCGTAAGGTGAGTTACCCGATAATCGCTTTAAACAAAGCAAAAAGAACTTTTCCATTGCGTAAGTGAAGCTTCTTAATCTCATTATCGTTAATTGAGCGGTCCCCCTGAGGAGACGGTTCCAAATGGGTATCTTGATCTCCTGCGCTCCTCTCCCAATCCATCCCCGAAGTGTCATTACTCTTCTCTATATACGTCAATCATATCAAACCACTCAAGATTACGACCTAAGCTTCTCAATAAAAGCTGCACCACCGCCCGGTTGCATCTTGTCAAGCCAGGTCACGAGCTCGATCAGCTCTGCTCGACGTTCGTCGTCTAGCTGGTCGCTATCTCCAGTCAAGACAGACTCAAAGATTGGCAAAAGACGCGGCGTCAATTGGCGGACAGTTGCGTCTTCCCATTTGTCTACGAGTCGTTAGTATAGCTGTTACATGAAAAATTAGAGTGAGGGCAAAACATACAGAGTTGACAGATCATTCTAAACACTGGCTCGTTTTCGTCAAAGTCGTTTTCCAGAGGAAGAACGTCAATCAGAGCAGGTAAAACATCTTCAAGCGGGACCTTTTCGTGGTACTTGAGAATCATGCGGGCAACACATCCAGCGGCATTATCGGGAAGTCTAGCCTGTTGGATCTGGAGACATCGGGAGATCTTCTCGAGGATCGCTGGGTAAGCAGCTACAAGCTCGGCGTCGGATTCAGACTTCTCGACAAGTAGACCAACAGCGTAACTGGCATTGCTGCGGGTCTGCATGTCCTCATCAGTAAGGCGATGAATGAAAAGACGCAAAAAGTTGGCGGTATACGGAGTGACCGCATTGCCGAGTCCAGCAATCACGTCGGCAAGGACACCGATGGCAGTTGACCGCTCAAGGGATTCACTACTTCCAGCGAAACGGAGGACATATTTCTCAAACGTGGGCCATAGAGCCACAAACTCGGCGCCAAGAGCGATTGCGAGTCCAGAAACGACGTCAAGAGCCGTGTCAATGACATTCCAGTCGAATTCGGAAAGCTCTTCCATGAGCTCTCTGTCTTCTTCTGTAGCATCGAGGTCAAGTTGGCATGGATGCTGTTTGGTGATGATGGAGGTAACCAGGGTAGTCACACTCTCGAGATTTTCACGGTTAGATATCAAGTATGGGCCGCAGAAGCGCAGATTATCCGCAAAATTGCGGTTGATATCTGAAACCGCAGAACTATCATTGTCCCATGTTAGTATGCGCGCAGACAGATACATTCAATAATTGACAAGGAGAGGACAATTTAATCAGATAGAAAGATCGTGGTATCAGCATACGCGCTAATTGCGCGTCTGCGTGAGCTGGGTAACGAGAGTTGTCATCATGTAAAAGGAAAATTTGAGCTTTTGAATTCAAAGAACAAAACTTACGGATCGTCTTCATCAGTCCATCGCTGAAGGGTAACCTTCATCAGGATTTCGCCCAACTTCTTGATCTCAGTGGGTGGCTCGACCAAGGCCATGCCCTTACCGGGCTGCCATTTCTGCATCTGTCCAGTTTCCTCACACACCTGCCACAACGCAGCATACGATCGATGAAGCGTCGACATGGTACTCTTCCTGACACCTTCATACGAGTGTTCGGCGAGTGGGAGTATGTGCTGCATCGTCATCTCGAAGAACGGCATGAAAGCCTTGCCAGTGTGAGTGATGACATCTCCGAGGACCTCAATGGCAACTTCTTTCTCCAGTGAAACAGGAGTGACGGTGTTGAGGTTCTCCCACTCATCTTCATCCTCGAAGTCCTCGTCGTCGTCATCGGCGGCCGCAACACGCACCTTGTGTCCAGCAACAGTCACTTCCTGGCCGACGAGGTCTTTGGCAGCTTCTCCAAGAGAAACCTCCATGTCGGTCTCGTTCTGTTCCAAACAGGCGATCAACGCCTTGACAACGCCCTCGAGATACGGAGTAAACTCCGCACCATAGACCTTAGACATGACACCCCAGAAGAGATAAGTGCTCTCCTTCAGGCGCGAGTGATCCAGTTGCAATGCCTCTTCACTGGCTTGCATCAAAGGTCCGACGTAGTTTTTAAAGCGCTCAGGTCCAGCGCCAGAAGACATTTCACCCATAGCGTCGATCACGCTAGCGCGCAGTTCGAGTTCTTCCTCACTGTGCTTGAGCGTAGCAAACTCCTGCATAATGTGCATTGATTCGTCGAAGTAAGGGAGGAAGGCATCACCAGCGGAAGAAGCAACGGAGCCAAGTGCGCTGGCAGTGTGGCCTTTGATCTTGAAGTCGGGGTGCTTAAAGAGTTTCTGTAACAGCGGAACAAGCTCGCATTGATATGGAGCAATGTCTTTGCCTTCCATACCGTCGACCACAGTGTCAGTTGCACTAAGAGCGGATTTGATCATGTCGACAGCGGGGCCAGATTCCTCGCCGTTGTACCCCTGCATGGCGCTAGCCAAGTTCTTCAAGAGCAGTGGCATAAGGGCTTGGTGCTGCTTACTGACATCATCTGGAAGGTCGTCGGCGAGACGGGCAACGGTATCGAGAGAAGCTTGGCGAACGCTGGGCTCAGGGTCTTGCAGAAAACGGAACAGGACGGGGAAGATCTCCTTGAGTTGAGTGCTGATGAAATCGGGGGCTCCGTCGATACACATGCCGAGGGACATGATACCAGCACGGCGGTGGGTAGGATCCGCGCTGTTGAAATACTGGCCAACTGCATTGAGAAGAGGGACAACGACCTGGCTGGGAGCAAAGCTTTGGGCCATCATATCAAGTAATCCAAGAGCGGAACGGGCTGGTGTGATTTCATCCTCGTCAGAGTCAAGGTCACCTAGCTCGGTAGCGACCGCGAGACAGGTGCGGGTAAGCTGCTCGCCGAGCTGCATGCCCTGGATACGGATCTTCCTGTAGCTGACAGCCTGCATGAGAAAGCTGATCGCCTGGGTTCGAGTTTCGTCGTCGGCTTTCGTGTTGGCGGAGATCTCGTTCATGAAGATTACCAATTCCTTGAGATGAGGATTAAGCAACTCAGGGTCACAACCAAGAAGGGATTGGAAGACTTCAAATCCTTGCATGATGCGGGATTCATCACCGGATTCAATAGTGTCCTTAAGGACGTGAACCATCGCAGGGATAATCTGCTGGAAAGCCTGGACAGGCTTCTCGTTTTCCTCGGAATCGAGATGTGCAGCGAGCTTGCTGAGGGCGAGGACGGTATTGATACGGACTTCGGGGCTCTCGGGGTCGCGGATCGTCTTTTCGAAAAGGGCAATGAGGTCGAGATACTTCTCCTCGAACCCTTCACCCAAGGTTTCAAGAACGGCGTAAAGGATGTATGTTCCAACGGCACGCTCCTCCTGCTTAGCGCTGGTGGACGCGTTGAGCAGGAATTGCGGCAGATCAGCCCATTCGCCATCTGTGAGGTCTATCTCTGCAATGGCAGAGATGACCCTCGCGCATGCATGGCGGACGAGAGGCGAGCTTTCACTCAGGGTCGAGCGAAGAAGCTGTTCCCTGACCTGCGGCTTCTGGGCAGCTGGGACCTTAGCCCACAGCTTGATGGCAAGAGACCGAGCCTCAACGGCGGCCAGCTGCTTCAAGTCGGTATCATGGTGTGATGTAGCAATCTGGATGAGGAAAAGGAGAGCCTCTGGGTTTTTATAGTACACTTTCTGGAGGGTGCTGGTGGCCTCCTTCACGTTTCCTTGGCTTGCTACAGTGCGAAACACGTTAGTAATAAGCGAGATAGCGATAGACGATAACGAAAAACAAACAAGAGGCACTAACGGTCGAGGATAATCTGCAATTGCTGCAGAAACTGGGCTTGGTCCATCTTGATGCTCACGCCAGCCGCTCGCAACACGACAGCGTGCCTCTGTCCTTGGGCCTGTCTGTCAACTGGCGACGACTTCTCCTACCCTACGAATTCCGGCTGTAGGATCGACCAGCCTGGACTAAGCGCACAGATCGAGCTGGGAATGTGAAGGAGCGCGAGACGAAGTTGGTGGGAGGAGCTTGAGGAGGGGGACAAACGAAAGAGAAAGAAAAACTGTGCAACAAATTTTCCTGAGGTGGGGAGAAAAGGCGGAAATCATGTGGTTTGGGCCCCGCCAACAAACAACATCGCGGCCTGCGCGGTGCAGCCGCTTGGCCAGGCGGCTAGCTAGGGTGGAAGGGCTGAAGTGATTAGATATGGTGTATATTGGTATATGTACGAGATTATAAAAGCTCAAGTAGCTCCGCTCCGTGCTCACTCCCAGTCCAAAAATCAAAAGAAGCGGAGGGAAAGAATCAAAAACGCCAACGGGAACGAGGATCGAAGGTCTAATAACGATAGCCAGTATGAATCCAAAGCCAAAGGGGGCGAGTACAGATAGAATATACAGCCGAAAACAATGTGGTGTAGTCTGTCATGGAGGAACGCTAGAGCTCCTCGTCGTCCGAGTCGTAGTAGTCGTCGTCGAGCAGCAAGGACCTGTATCCTCGGGCCGCCAGGTCCTCCTCAAGACCGCCAACTGCGTGAGAATCGGCGTAGCCTGCAAAAAAACATTAGCTCTGCCCGGAATGTGGAATATGAGTGAGAAATCCTATTGCTTACCATCTCCTCCAAGGAAACTTAGGGCTACCGGCAAGAATATAAGGGCGTGGGTAGCCGCAAAGACGACGAGCGCAAGCCACACGCGAAAGTAGTAGATCTCGAAGATCTTACTCCGGGTGAATGCAAGCACGCATATTCCAACTAGCTTGGTGATGGTTATGCCACTCAGCACGCTTCCACCAACATTCACCAGTGCTGCCCATGCCCTGGCAGTGCGGTGCCGCAATTTCACCGGTGCCTTCTCCAGTAGCGGGCCTGAAGGAAACATGAACGCACGCGCAATGTGAGCACAGAATTCAACGCTGATTCCAACGCTTATTACCAGGTTCACAAGCGATATGGCGTTAAGGGAAACTCCCATCAATGTCATAGCCCCGATGATATCCACCACAATCATCACCACGGTTAGCGTCACGACACCGCCGGTGAGGATGGAGCCTAGTAACAACGAGGTGACGAGGAAAATCACGCCAATGGCAGATCCCAGTAGGGCGCCAGTGAGCCGAATGATAGTTGCATACTGATCAAAGAAGATATAGAATTTGGAATAGGGAAACACGTCGATTTTCAGGTTAGTGGCCAAATCGTTGGCGATGCGGCGCGCGGAGGCGTACGCATTTATGAAATCTGCCTGGCTGCGTAACGGGGTATGGGAAGTCCGGAAACTGCTAGCGTTGGTCATTGTGTGCTTCGAATCGAGCACTAGCGCGTTGCTGTACGGCGCCTTGCCGCCGAGCGGGCAGGCCGCAGTGGTCGGCGAGTCGATCCATTTCTCGGCATAGTGAATGAACTCCTCTCCTTCTGGCATGCCGTACAGAGATATGTTCCAGCCGGGCTGGCGATTCTCAAAGCACACCTGTCCATTCTCCTTGCAGCAGTCATTTTGTGGATTAAGCCAGTAGAAAAAGTCGTCAATCCAACTCGCAGTAGAGCCTGAGATGTACGAAACGTTGGCGCGTCTAGTCTCTTGCTCGAGAACAAAGCCCAAAGAAAATTCGTCACAGGAGGTGAATCGGCCGCATAGCTGCTGCTGGTGCACTCTGGAAGTGACGTTGACATCCCGGGTAACAAAATAAACTGGGGGGCCGACGCTAAGGTAATCATAGAGGTCGTTGAAGTATGGTATCAAGTAAGAACCGTTTGGAATGGCTATTCGCTGGTCCAATCCCAGCTGAATCATTGGGATTAGGCTTAGTCCGGCTGTGAAAAGTCCTAGAAAAAATACCACCACGCCGATCCTGAATTTCCGCCCCATGAGCTTTGTGGCAAATACCTTGCGGATGAAGTGCTGCACCATGCTTTCCCCAACATCAGGACTTTCATCTCCAGCAACCCCGGAGCCCGATGCCTTACGGAGTGCAATGCAAGGAAAACAATCTATACGGAGATTCTCCACACGTTTCTGGTTCAGGGCCAGGATGGACGGAAACATTGTCACCTGGAGTATGGCGTTGATGAATACAGCTCCAGCGGCGTACGCGGCAAAATTCCTGACTGCAGGCATCCCAACGAAGACTCCTAAGGCGAAAGCTATGGTCTCCGTGACTGCTGATAGTAAAATGCTGGGGCCAATCCTTCCAAGAGCTCTGGCAACGCGCTCATCGATCTCATCATCGGGATGGCTCAAATTCACCCTCTCAAATTCATGAACAATGAGGAAAATGTTGTCAACACCCACTGCGAGAACAAGGAACGGTATCACTTCTGCAATGATGAGAGTAACTTTGATGTTGAAAGCGGAGAAGAGACCAACAGACGCTGATACCGACATCAGAACAATCAAAATCCCAACAATTCCAAGTGTGAATTTTGACTGAACAAGAACGTGGCTAGGATTCCGCAGAAGGGAGCGCCAGCTGATAGTCGTAGATCCAAGGGCCAGGGATGCGTAGATGAACATGATGACATAGCTAATGACGACAATCCTAGCGTCAGTGTTGGTCGACTTGTTCAGTTCCTGCTCCAGAGAGATCTCAGTGCTAAATGAGACCCGGAGTCCTCGCTCAGAGGCTTCTTCTTGAACAACTTGCAGTACTTGCTTGAGAGTTTCTTCCCAGTCCATCGCTCGAGCTTCCTCTTCTGACCCTTGTGCGTAGTTGTTGACGACCCAGGTGACGATCAGGGAGCGGGCATCTAAAACGCCTGCAGTCTCATTATAGCCGCCGAGAACCATCGCAGGTGCTAAAGGCTGCTGGAACTCAGGAAGACAATCCTGCGACCCCGGAGACTGCGCACAATGCTCCAAGTGGCTTCTCCATGTCTTTGGTCCGACGTTGGAAAAGGACCCCCCAAAGTATCCAGAGACAGATTGCACCACGCATCCACGCCCGGTTGGGTTAAAACAGACATCATCCAGAGTTAGTCTTTTGTCAAGCGAGATCATCCGCCGGACGCGATTTTCCACGTCAAACCACCATCCCAAAGTTTCATAATCCAAGACCGGCTCTGGCTTCCCATTCTCTATATCTTTTACAACGAACACTTGCTCGATGCGGTAAAAAGGCCCGAAATTGCAGTCATAATAATCCTTCTCCATGGCGGCGGCAGAATTCGGGCTGACCCAAAGTCTGACGGGGTCCGTTTCTACTGAAAAACGAAGCCAACCGAGACTGAGCAGCAAAGCGAAAAGGACGGTAGAGCCTATGGTCAGTGCCGGAAATCTCGCGCAAACACCACCTAGGTAGTTGAAGGCGTTGCCCAGCATGTGATTCAGCGGGTACACTTGGGGTATCCGGGTGTTATCTTCGATTACGTCGCCATCATCGTCTTCATCACTTAGTGCATCATCCTGCAGGAGCCGGACACGTTCGATATTCCTTTCTCGATGTCTTCTGAAGGCGGACCTGGCTATTGCTAGCACGACAATGAGCACCAGGGAGATGGAGTACACCATTATGGCGGCAAATGTGAGACACGGAAGGCTGCCAACCCGGCAGTGCTTTTGCCCCTTGATTGCCGGAAGCTCAGGGCAGACCTGAGGGCAGTCAATGCATGAGCAACGATACGCAGCATCTTTATCCGCACATGATTTTGTGGTGTCGGGGACTGGCTTCATGACCTTATCGTCTGGGTCCCGCGGTTCAGTGATGAAGTCGATCTGAAAGGGGCTGCCGAGGAGCTTCTTGTCACCCAGAAATTTCACAAACTGCTTATAATCTTTGGCTCCACCGCCGATGAAATCCATAGCCTTCCCACCTGAGGCACCATTCTTGACGTTCTTGCAACTGTCGTAGAAATTGCTCAGGTAGCCTTCTGACCAAAGATTGTCTAGTTCTGTGACTAGCAGCTTGCCATTAACCTCGGCGACCTCGGTAACATTGATGAAGAGAGACTGGTCAGGCGAGCAAGTAAAGGTGCAGAAGAGATTGAAGAAATTCTCCTTGCAAGCAGGACACGACGATATGATGCCTTCAGCCAATTTGAGGTTGGTAGATAGGGCGTCGATCTGAACAAATATAGAGATTGTCAGCGGCGACAACCTATGCAAAGGGCTCATGGCATGGAAATCTAGACAGGGGAAGCTATCTAGCATACCTGTTCTTCTTTGCAGCAAACTGACCCTTCCTCCCACTTCTTGCCACATAGGTCGACTATTCTTTGCCGAACCCTCTGGTCAGGTACGTGGGCCGGTCCATTGTCCGGGCACGGCAGCTCACCGCCGAAGAATGACTGTTTCCCACAATGGCCCCTGATCGCGCAGCGCCCTGCTTCGTGGACTTCCGTCTGAGAAGCTAGTGAGAGGCCGCTGCCGACGGTCAGGGCCACCAGCCCAGCGGTACCCGAGAAAGTGAATCGCATCGCAGCAAAAAGAACGACGGCCCTTGTCCAAGAGGCCCGACTAGCGAGTGACTTTCGAGCTCTGTAGGTGTCTGAAGTCCCGCGATCTTGGCCTCTGCCCGCTCTTTGGAGATAATCTGGTCGTCCTTGTGTGGCTGGTCCCAGCTACGTCATATCGGGGGAAGACCCAGCAGGGCACGAGACAGGCCGAGGGAGCTGGTAAAACGCGTGTGTATATATATCCAAGTGTAGACAACGGCAGAAGCGCACCATACGATCAGCCTCCAGCGCGGTCCTCCAAGAATTCTCGCCGAGAAGCTGCCAGAAAGCGATGGAGACTGTTGTTTCGTCGGTCCAAAGTCGAACTGCAAGTTGAAGTTGAAGTCGACAAGAGCGCTGACTAAGCAAGAGCTGATAGTGGTCACGTGCAGTACCGAAAGGGGGAGGCCCAAAGGCGAAAGGGAAGAAAAAAGACGCTGAGGAAGAGCGCAGACGAGGTGATCGGTAAGGGAAGAAGATATCAAGAGGGATACACTGCTTTAACGGCCTGTCCTACGCAAAAACGGTGTCCTGGTTGAGAGCAGACGCAGAGCGAGCCGCATCCTCCTCCTACTTAATTATTTACACGTCAAATTTCGCTCGCCCTCGCATCGCGATTATATCAACCACACTACGAAAGCTCTCCTCTCTCACAACTCTCATATTCCCGCGACTTCTCCTGTCCAATACTTCTCCCTACTTCAGCTATTCTTGCAAGGGATCTGTAATTTTAATCTGCCATCCATGGCTTCCGTAAGTGTTACTGTCCTCCGCGGTCCGCCGACCAGGGTTATTTCGCTTCTTGAACTGACCATGTATAATCTGTCTCCCCCAGCCCCATCCGCCTCACGCGTTTACAAACCCTGGCTATACCCTCCCAAACGGTGCGACTGTCGGGCCTACTCCCGGGGCTACTCCGCTGCTACCAAATAACGGCAGAGTTATCCAAAATGGAGCTGTGAGAATCCTCTGTATTGCAGACGTGCGAGGTGAGGATCACCCCATCTCCGTCTGCGGCTATTTCGATACCTCCCAGTCATGGATTTATATGCAGGACATGGGCCTGTGATCTCTTCTTCATTCGACTAACCGTGAGTTTTGAACGACACAGGAAACCTCAAGTCTCTCAACGAACTCGCAAAGCAGGCTCGGGCAGACCATATCATTCACACTGGTGATTTTGGCTTTTATGACGACAGTTCTCTTGAGAGAATTGCAGACAAGTGAGCCAAACCCGTTACCACTCACTTGATATCTATTTTTCCTAACCGATGACTCTGGCTAGAACTCTTAAACATGTTGTACAATACTCTCCGCTGCTCTCCGAGCCTATTAAGCGCAGCGTTGCCCAGGTTCCGCCGCAACAGTCTGTCAAGCAACGATTTAGCCCTGATCAGCTCCCACTTTCGGAACTCTCCCTCCTTCTTAATAAGCAGATGACTCTCGATGTACCGGTTTATACCGTGTGGGGTGCCTGCGAGGACGTCCGTGTGTTGGAAAAATTCCGCTCAGGCGAATACAAGGTCGATAAGCTTCACATCATTGATGAGGCAAACTCGAGACTTCTAGATATCGGAGGCGTCAAGCTGCGTCTCCTCGGACTCGGAGGCGCTATAGTCATGCATAAGCTGTTCGACAATGGTGAGGGGAAGACTACCATCGCAGGCGGGCAGGGTACGATGTGGACAACCCTACTGCAGATGGGGGAGCTAGTCGATACCGCCAACCGCGTCTACGATCCCGCGGAAACCCGCATCTTCGTCACCCATGCGTCTCCCGCCCGAGAAGGAATGCTGAACCAACTTTCCGTTACCCTCAAGGCCGATTTCTCCATTTCCGCTGGTCTCCACTTTAGATATGGAAGCTCCTATAACGAGTTTAGCGTCAATCCCACCCTAGATCATTATCGTGGGAAGCTAGCTGCTTCCAAAGCATCTTTCAACGACGTTTGGGATACCGTTCGCGGTGAAGTGGAGTCTGCCATCAACGCGAATGAAGCACAGAAGACTCTGTTGGACAACGCCCTGGACATCGTGCAGAAGATGCCCAGCATTGCTAATGGCGGCAACCCATTTGGCGGGCCAGTCACGGCAAGCAACGCTGGTGGCCAGGTGGACGAAAGTGCCTTCAAAAATATGTGGAATTTCAACTTGGCCGATGCTGCCTTTGGATACCTCGTCCTTGACATCGAAGGAGGCCGAATTGGTACCGAAATGCGCGCTCAGGGTTTCAACTTCTCTCACCGTGGCGGTAAGCCTACTCCGGCTGGCGCTCCACAGACTGGTGCAGCTCCTCCTGCACTAGTCAACCCTGTCAGCGCTACTGGGAGCGCCTCCGGAGGGCCTGGCGGACCTCCACCAACAACCAGAGTCGCGCCACCGCAGTTTGGACAGATACCAGCTCAACCTACACGCAACACCGGTAACCAGTACCCCCCACAGGTACCATCGACGCAAGCCCACCCGGGAAAGCAGAACTCTCCTCTACCCCCTAAATCAACGGCATCCCCTAGTCCTGCTGTCCCCCACAAGGACAAGCCAGCAACTCCGAAGCCCGCAACCCCTCTCGCTGGTGGACCGGCTCCCCTTAGCGCTCCCGCGGAGACTTCAGTACCTGAAGCCAATGGCTCAGCTCACCCATCGGCTCAAGCTGACTCAAAAGCCAGCTCCACGGACAAGAAACTAACCAGCGGCTTATTCATCTCCAACGTCGACACTGAAGAAGCAGTCAGACAGCTGTGGCCTGAGGAGGACCGAGCAAAGATCATCAAAGTCGAGAAATGGGGCAAATTTAACTTTGTTGTCACCTTCGCTACGCCTGAAGACTCCAAAGCTGCTCTCGAAAGACAGCCCCTAGAGCACAAGAAACCAAGCCCTGCCGGACCCAACCGGAAACCCAACGTCAAGGTTTTTGAAGACCGCGCATCTCACCGCCCGACCAACCGGGACGGCCAGGGCAATGCTGGAACCTGGCAGGCGAGCAGTCGTGGCGGCTCATCCGCCAACCCCCGCAGCGGATACCAGAGCGGAAGCGCAGCTAGTGACGGTGAAAGCGGCAGAGGAGGCCGCGGAGGATACGGTGGACGAGGCCGAGGCGGACGCGGTACTGATCGAGGTGGACGGGGGACTGGGCGCGGAGGACGAGGCATGGGTTTCAGCAAGGGACCAAGCGGTGACTCAAGTTCTCCTGCCACTACGCCAGCCCCAACCGGAGACAAGCCCGCGGCTCCAACTCCAATCACCGAATCATAATTGATCCGCCTCGTGATACTTACTACATACCTAGAAATCCGTATCTCGTACATTCTCGGGTGGCTATGCCTCAGTTGCCTCAATCGCCATCACACTGTCTCTATCATGCAATTTTCCAACCCCCCCCCACCCCCTTTTTTTTCTATTTCTATTCTATTCGACTACTATGTTTTAAAAAATATCCCACCCCCTTTTTACCCTTTTTATCCCCGGCCTTTTTGATCTCAATCTCATTGTTCAGCTTATCAATTCACTCCAAGTCCGCTAGCTTCGTCTTACTACGTAGACTTTTTCGTCCCCATACTTAACATTTCCTTTTAGATCCGCGACTCGTGCCCCTATCACGATATTTGACTTCGCGTTTTATCAAATACCTTTAATAAAAGCCATGCCACATTTGCTGTTATTGTAGTTATTTATCTTAGGTGCCTATCACTCTGGAGTGAGGTGCCTAACACACGTTCTAAAACAACTACCTATGTACTACCAATTCATTAAACGTAAGCAATAGGTAGAAGGTCACCAATAAATCTTTTTAAAAAGCGAGATAGGGGAACATAAAGACGTTTACTTAAACTAATATTTATTTATCGCATAGCGCTATAAACAACCAAGTAGTTGATCTGACCATCCATCCATTCATCCACATAAATCACTTGCACCCTAATTCAAGGCACGCTTTATATAGCATATAAGACAGGCTGATAGTTGCGCCCTTACTTTCACCTTAACTATCTCATCTCAAAGATGCGATGGACATTTTTGATGGAAAGACTGGCACTTATAGCAGCACTTCAATGGGAAGAAAAACCATAAGAAAAGCATATAATTTTTTTCTTCTTGAAAAATAGGCAAGTAAAGACCAACATGGAGGAGTAAAGTGGATAGTTAAATTGTAAATGCCATCATACCATCCAGTGAGAGAGTGATAGCTTTGAAAGCACGGTCAACCAAGAGCCGTGTGTGGTGTAGGTTGCAAACACAAATTGGACAAAAATTGGTCAAGACGTATAGACATGGCCCTATTAGGAGTAATCAATAATCATAGTGGGTACGCTTAGAAGATGATTGTTCAAATTCTGGACAAATTTGACAATCTTATGTGGTATCATAAAGTAAATCGCAAAATCAATTAATTAGGTCAAGTTGCCCTGGTCATGATATCGTCGACGTCCTTTTGATCAATGACTACACCGCCCTCGGAGCAGCGGGCTTTCGTTCGTAGCTGAGTACACAAATTATCCACGTCGATTTCACCATTGCGGAACTTTTCCAATCCTTGAAGTCGATCCCTAGACAAAGATTTAGCTTCGTTCTTTGGGTTGGTAACATCGGCAAACAGTACTGACCATATCTTAGTGCATGTGAGCATTGTTGATCTGTCTTCCCCAGGTACCACTTCCTCATCATCGATTTCAGTGGGTAAGATGGGCTGGTCGGGCTTTCCAAGCGTCTTTGCAACGCCGTTGGCACCGGTAGAGCCTGGGGTTGCCGTGTCAAACGCCTCTACACCGCTCAGATCGGGCAAGGGAAAGGCATCATCAAAGAATCCGCTGAACTCCTGGGAGAGCACGGCATCCTGAGGATCTCTGTAATCGCCAAATAGCACCGGATCGAAGTGACCACCATTCTGCTGAGCGAGCCAATCAAAGCTGGGAATAGAGGGCTCAGGCAAAACATTAGAAGAACTTGGTGTTTTGTCGTTTGTGGTATCGGATTGGGTAAGAGCTGACTGAGTGTTGAGGGTACTGGTAGAAGCAGTAGTGGTCGCTTTTGGAGAAGAGACGGAAGTATTGGCTTTCTCGGGACTCTCGGAGCGGGACGCGGCACGATGAAGCTGGTTGGGCTGCTTCACTAGGGCAGCAGGAATTGGGTTATCCACACAGCCACAAGCCTCGCCTAGTCGTTCATAGAACTTGAGTTCGCATTGTGTGGCATTCGGTTTTATCTGGTTTTTGCCGTAGGCGGAGATGGTGGTATCACTCCTCTGGGCGGTGGTAGGAGATGTCAAATTAGATTCGGGAGAGGTACAAATGGATGAAATATGTTGGGACTCCGAGGAGGCGGAGGGAGATTCGGAGAAGGGAACGGCAGGGTTTTCAAATGTTTGAGTATTATAAGGAGCGGAAGGAGTATCGGAGCCTTGCTTCGCTGTAGCTGAAACATTTGGCCGGAAGAGGCGCCCGTTGGTGGGTGCAAATTGAGAGGTGGTTCCTAAATGACTAGTGGCTTTGATGCCGAGAGCAGGATGTGTTTGACTACGAGTGGCAGAATTACCCTTCGATAGGGATCCGTTACCATTATATATATGGGCCCCAGGAAGGTCGCCGAACTTGGGAAAATCGAAGGAGAAATCGTTGTTGATGCGTGATTGAGCGTGAAGATTTCTGGCCTGATGCAGTAGGCTGTTCGTAGGGGACAAGCTGTTGCCGCTGCTGATCCAGGAGAGACGCTTTCGATATTCCTTTAATTCAACCTGGAGGCGCTGGACGTGTGCGCGTAGCAGAGTGTTTTCATGATTTGCGTTTTTGGAGGCACGCTCAAGGTCTTCAACCTTTGTCTCAAGGTCCTTGAGGTGTTTCTCCTTGCGATCACGAAACGCTCGCTGGGCTGCACGGTTTTGGGCCTTACGTTTCTGTGATAAGGTGTAAGTATAGTGATGGACATTCCGAGTGGGCAAAGTAAACTCCTTACGGTAGTAGGTTCAGAAGTCAAAGGTTTCCTTCCTGGTTTCTTCGCTACCTTGTCTTCATTCTCTTTGCGTTTCTTGCCGGACTCGGTATCTTCTGGTCCGTCTAAACTCTTCCGTTTCTCGCGGTGCCCTCGCTGCTCTTCATCCGCGTCTGGGATGTCCCCAATCAGAGCCTGATCCGATAAGTCAAACTCGGCGTCAAGGTCGAGGCCTAGGAAAGGACTATCGTCCGCTTCAAAGCCGAGATGTCCGCTTCCGGGAATGTCTTGGGGGGGCGAGTCAAAGAGTTCGTGGCTGGCAGAACCATTCGTGGATCCCAGATGAGCCTGGGTGCCTGGTTTCGAGGACTGATTGTTAGACGATAAGGCAGCGAGGAGGAGATCCTGCTGATCGGGAGAAAGGTAGAGATTGCGCTGGAAGGAGGGGTCGAAATCAGCCATGCCGAGCTGAGAAAATCGCCTTTCGTGCAGCGAGCGTGGCGGATCGAGTAATCGAGGGGAGATGAAGTCCAAGTCTTGCTTGACCTCCCTGCCAGGAGATGATCGATCGAGAGCACCGAGTCCCCGCAGGGCTAATCTCGAAAAGATAGATCAGTCAAGACCGATTAATGGATTGAGCCGTCTCTCGGTGGTGGCGTTGTGTCAGTCTGTCCTCGACCCTGCAGGAGTGTAATGATGCCAGCAAACGGTCCTCGGAATGCCAAGATCGGCTCGGGGGAACAATGAGACCAGCGACGGGGATAAAACTGCCGGTCAAGATGGAAAAACGGCCAACAGGAACGAGGGCTGGGACAAGGGCTGGGACAAGGTGCCAGGATGGTGCGTAACTACGGACGTGCGGTACGGCGCGGGCTGGAAGCGTGCAGAAGACGGTGGAACAGTCGCTGTTCAGCAGATTCGGACTGACGGCAAAGCAGCCTGCTGGCAGAGTGGTACACGCTGGAGGGGCCGAGAACGGGGTTCGTATTCAGGTCTCGTAAGCAGTCGCTGCTAGAGCCGCGGCTAGATGCAAGGCTAAAGAAGAAAACACAAAGAGCAGCGAGTCACCGCACGAGCGAGGGCGGCAGGTCTGCAATTGACTAGCAGGGTGAAACGAGAGGGCCTGAAGCTGGATAGCCAGGAAGCCGGAGAGTCGCAGAAGTTGAAGCCGAAGCGGGAGTTCGACGTTGAAAAGTCCGGAAGCGGAACGATCGCCCGCCGCTTTAAGCGAATCCCGCATGCTTAGAAATCGCGCTGCAAAGTTCAAGCGGCGCTTAACTTCTTCTTTTATCTCGCACGCCTCCTTACTTACTCTACGAAAATAATGTTGACGTGCTACCACTTGAATAAGGTCATACTGCCCCTGCGAGGCTCTGAGAGCAGATACTCTGCGGCACTTTGTTTACTACTGTTCGGTTTCATACACCTCTCTATCTAGATCTTTCAAGTCTAGTCCAATATAGGTATTTCGAGCTTCTATTCTATGGTATCATCCATTAAAGCGTGTTGCCGCTAGGCTGTCTACAATGCGTTATAGTAGACACTCGAAACGTTTTAATGAGATCTAGTTACACCGATATCCACGCAGGGGGCTGTGTGCCGGTCTCACGTTACTATCGATAGTTTCGGGCCATATCATCCTAATGAAGATCCAATGGTCAATATCTGACAATGCCGTCAATAGACCGTCCATGGCCTTTGACCTCGACATGCCAATGAGCCTGGTTGGGCGCGAGCGTATAGCGTCGGAGCCTGTGGACATGTGCTCATCTTATAGACGAGACTTGGCTCGACAAGCTCGAAAAAGTATATGATGACAACTTTGAGAGCCAGGTGCTAAGGCAGCTTGGGGTACCTTGACGAGCCTATTGGGCATGGAAAAAAGCTGGACCCGTTGCACTGGCACGTCGGCATAGAAAT
Source organism: Onygena corvina (assembly GCA_000812245.1). Lineage (NCBI taxonomy): Eukaryota > Fungi > Ascomycota > Eurotiomycetes > Onygenales > Onygenaceae > Onygena > Onygena corvina. Next base: position 157,544 of record JWPT01000027.1, on the reverse strand, counting down.
CGCTGGTCTTAACGTCCTACGTTTTCATGGTGAAAATGAACCAATCAAAGACGGTGACCTATCGGCTGAGATGAATTACCGCAGTAACGGGTGATTTACGGCTGGTGGCAACGGACCCTGGGTTGATAACGTCTTTCTCTTATCAGATGCGTCTAGGGTCACCTCCGACTGCTAGGTTATTACCAGAGTCGATGGAGATAGGACAGCAAAAGATAAGTTGCCTCAAAAGACCTTGAAGAATTCCTCTATAAGTCATGAGTAAAAGGGCCGCCTTCGAACTAGATAGTTAACTAGTTATATACTCGCCAAGTCTGCCACCAGCCCTAGATATATAGAAGCTTCTTTAGTTTTGTACTCCATGCAAATAAGCATCAGTATGCCGATTGTCTTGATATATAGTGATGAAAGGACCATCAGCTACTGTAGAGGGGTCCAACCTCAGGCCAAATGGACGGCTAGACGATAATGCATTGATCGATCGATCTGTCTAGTGTGCATCGGGATCCTGGGTCCTGGGGTGATGGATGACTAACCACGAACGGAACGGCAGATTCTCCGTTCCGAAACCACCCTCTTCCCGCAGTTCAAGAAGAACGAAGCTTGGGAAGAGTCGAATTCCGACAGATTGCATCGCCACTGGCCATCCAGTATCTATCTAGACAACCTGGTATCTGATATCGCTACCTTCATATCGTTCATATTGTCTCGACTAACGGCACAATATCAATCCGTCTTACCTTATAATTAGTTGCCACTATGGCGGACGTTACTTCAATGGAGGCGGAAGTGAAGGAGTTCACGCTACAGGTACTATTCAACAATACGACGTTTTTTTCGCTACTGAGAAATGCTGACGTACTCTTAGCTCGAAACGGTACAGTCTAGTCTACAGGTAGACCCTGAAAACAAGGAGCTGCAGAGTCTAAAATCAGAGCTGGAAGAATTGATAGCCCTCACGAAACAATCTATTGACGAACTGCGACCCCCAAATATTGACCAGCCTGTCGCCGAACCGGCCAAGGAGAAGTGGTCTAAGGAGAATCACCCCGCGTATCAGGCGGGTTATCGCAAACTGACTCCGTCGACGTCGACGGATGTTGCCCCGCCTCATGGAGAGCAGCATCAGCCGGCAACATTCAACGTCAACGACAACGTTTTGGCCCGCTGGTCAGGCGACGGCTCGTTTTACCCCGCCCGCATAACCTCTCTCACCGGCTCGACCACAAACCCAATCTACATCGTCTCTTTCAAGTCCTACTCCACCATCGAAACCCTGTCGTCAAAGGACATCCGCCCTCTTTCTGCTGGTGACCCGTCAAGAAAACGAAAGGCTGATCATCAATCCTCATTATCAGGCACTGCAGTTTCCGGCACGAACGTTGGCAATGCCGGCTCCAGCACCAACAGCAACTCTATACAGATGAATACCGAATCTAGCGTCATTTCAGCCGCTGCAGATATCAATCCGGTCCTTACAAACCAGGCAAGGGACGTAGCTGTTCCTGATGACGGCTCTATTCGTTCAGCTAAAACTCAGCGCAAGGTTAAACGCAAGAAGGATTTAGAGGCCGGCAAGACTAAGTGGCAGGATTTCACCAGCAAGAGTAAATTTGGCAAGGCGGCCAAGAAGGATTCCATGTTCAGGACCCCGGAGGGAGTGAATGCGAGAGGTATGATCACTTTCGCCTTACAGTACATTGGCACGGCCTCATTAACTCGGCCATCTTGCTTTAGTTGGATTTACCGGTTCCGGGCAACAAATGCGCAAGGATCCGACGCGCAGTCGTCACACGTACAATCAAGAGGATGACGTCTACTAGGCCTACACTGACTCTTCTTGCCATTTATACTACTTTTTCTTCTTCTGCATTCCCAATCTACTCTTCTCCTGCAATTTCATCCCTTTAATCTGTCCCTGGCTAACTTGGTCACAGCGCAGGACCGCGACCAGCACTGCATTTACATGGCGCTCGCAAAGCTTGCTAAAGACAGGTACTCAGTTTTCCTTCACTTCTCACGTTGAGTACTATAATATCTGTACATTCCTCAAGTGATACTTTTAGATAGCAATAGATTGTCATCGTCCTTTTGAAATCTATCTGCGAAGCGTGACTAAACATGCAAGGATATCGCTCTGCCCAATAACATAGGACTTAGCTTCTGAACAGCTTCAACCCTCCCTCATCATCGCTATCAGCGGGCCTCACATCTTCATCGCTTTCATCTTCACCTAAAACCTTTGCTACACTTCGCCCAAGCAGCGAAGCATAGAATTCATCCCTTGCTCGATTCGACCATGAGCCCCGATCCTCTGGGGTCATGAAATTCTGTAGCTTTTCATGTACGGTATACTTCATCTTCCGTCCCTTTGATGCCTTTGTGTCAACCGCCCGTTTGACCTTATCTTTGCGCATACCACTAGGTGAGTTTAAAGCCCCGTGTCTAGGTAGCTGAGTCGGAGTCAAGCTAAGCACAGCATTGCCGTTGCTGGTGGCCGCCATTCGCTGCTCGACCAAATCGCGGAGGAGCGACTGGTAAAATGCCGTATTGTCGTGGGTTCTTGAGCCGGTGGGCCCTTCCGCCGACGCAGCTTGTATATTATCCCTGCTCTCCTTTGCCACATAGGAGTCAAGAATAGTGGACATCCTTTGTTCATCGGAGGCAGCGTTTAGAAGTCTTCCGCGATTGTTGGTAGACAGCGAAGTCCCACGGGATCCGCGTACCTTTCGAGACCATTTGTCAAGGACTGTACGTCTGTGAGAGAGGGACTGAGCTTCTAATTCGCACATCTGGCTCCAAATATCGGTTGAAGATGTTGCCGCAGTTGCAGGTTTTGATCTCTTGCGCTTCTTTGGATTGGCGCTGTTGGCTGAGTAGTGGTCTGAGAGAGCTTGACGGAGGTCACCTAGCGTATTCCATAGCAATATTGCTGCTGATTCTGCGGACTCTATCAACTCCGGGTTCTGGTTAAGTGTAGGTTCAGGTTCAGCCAATTTGCTGTTCAAGGCGGTAATGCCCTTTTGCATTTTAATCCATGTGTTCAGCAAAGCATCGAAAGCGAGCCTCTGCTGCTTCACAGCCATTCCTTTGGTGGCGTCAGCCTTGGCTGCTTGCGATAAAGTCGCCGTGACCATCCTATCGCCGGTAGCCATGAGCTGCCGTAACTCCTCGCGATCATTGTCAATCGTACTACTCGGTACTGTCTTTGTCTTCTTCCTCCTGTCCTCTCCTGGCTTGTCGCCATCGCTGATGTCGGACATGGATATTTCCTCGTCAGCCTCCGTGCCTTCTTCATCTTCCTCGTCAGCCTCCGTGTCTTCTTCATCTTCCTCGTCGTTATCGTCGGATGGCTTGGAGCTACAGCTGTCATCGCCCTCCTCACTGATATCTCCTTCAAAAAACGAAGTCTTGTCGGAGTTGTAGCTGTTCAGATCATGCCGACTAACTCGTGATCCTGCATATTCACGTCCTAATTCTATTTGCGCCGGTTGTCGCAGTTTGCTCTCGCTGTTCGTAGATTCATTAGAATATATCGTCGGTATACAGGTGGATGAGCGACATAAGCATACATTACAGCTTCATAGTGCTCTCTCCCCGCGGTTTCATCACCGCTGAGGCCCCTACTACTGCTTTCAAGCGCGCCGTCACTGTGGTCTTCCGGGTCAAAGTCTGGTAGTTCTTTACGTTAGTCAAACCGCTGTGTACGCACAGAAGAAAGTTGGTAACTGTCTTACCTTTCGGGGTAGGATCCTCGAGCTCTGCAATTTGCTCAGCCAGACTCTTACCCTGTCCTGTAGACATCATCATTATATTCGCAAAACGCGATTCCTCGTCACAAGAAGATTGCGGCGATTTACATTTGCGACGGGGAAAAATCACTGAACTCAAAGCGTCCGGGAAAAACTACCTCTTTGGGAGCTTGACCACAACGAACGGGGGAAGTTTTGCCGGGGCTTTCAATCAACTCGAACTTCGAACATGCCATGTACAATCAGTGACAACGCCGACTGCGGGTGGACTTCACCATGCGGAGAGCCTTTTTCACGACATGTAGGCAGCTACTGCATGACAATCCATTAGTAGGTCATTCCTAATGCACGGACATCGAAGACCATAAATTAACTTAGGATACCAACTAGGGTCTGCCCAAGTCTGGGACTCCTCCAACCTTCCAAAGCCGAAGAGGTCTTCCCCAGAAACGGAAGATAAAAGATGTCAACAAGGTTGTGGCTGTATCTTCCGCAAAGGGGGGTGTTGGCAAATCTACAATTGCGGGTTAGATATCTGTCTTAATGTTGAAGGAGGACCCAAAGATTGACATCAGTAGTAAATATTGCATTGTCCTTTGCCAGACGAGGATTCCGGACTGGTATTCTCGATACCGATATATTTGGCCCCTCCATACCTACGCTTTTGAATTTATCAGGGGAACCGCGTCTTGATGAGAGTATGTGTTGTCAATTAATTTATTCACCGGATCAAGTAGCTGAGTCCGCTCTTGCGCATCTTCTTAGATAATTGCCTAATTCCCTTGACAAACTATGGTCTTAAGTCCATGTCGATGGGGTATTTGCTACCACCGCCGCCGGAAGATGAAAGACACTTGACAGATGACCCGAATTCACCTCCTATGGACACCACACCAATATCGTGGCGAGGTTTAATGGTCAGCAAGGCTATGAATCAGCTCCTTCACTCCGTGTCTTGGGGCCCATTGGACGTTCTTATACTAGACCTTCCACCGGGAACCGGAGATGTACAACTTACCATTAATCAGGAAGTCGTGGTTGACGGGGCTGTGATCGTCTCAACGCCTCAAGATATCGCACTTCGCGATGCTGTCAGAGGCTATGGTTTGTTTAAAAAGATGAACGTTCCTGTGCTAGGCATGGTACGAAACATGGCTTATTTCATATGTCCTCATTGTGGAGAGCAAACAAACATATTTTCACGGCCGGGGAGTCATAACTCCGCCACAGGCGAGACACATAATAATGGCAATAATACCGGCGTAATTGCGGCCTGCAACCGCCTCGGGATTGACTTTCTGGGAGATATTCCCCTGGATGCGCGAGTATGTGAAGATGCAGATAGGGGAATGCCTACCGTGGTAGCGGAGGAGCAAGACGACAGGAGTGCAAGACGCAAAGCATTTTTAGATATTTCCATGAATGTTGCTAAGAAGATTGGGCTCCAATGGTGAAAGCTCGGCCATGCTAGACCTTTTCTTATGTAGCCATTGCATGTCACTGGAATAATCTGGCATCCTATAAACTTGAAAGAGTGATATGTAAAAGTGATTGTCTGTGTACATTAATTTGAAGCATCAACACTGGAAAATCTGTAGAGAACGTGAGACGTTACGATGGGCATTGTGTATGGAATACTTGACAATAGTAAACGACTGAAAAAATTGTTTGGCACACTACAATATTGGCATTCTATTTTGAAGAACCGCGGCTTGAGTAGTGGCTTGAATACTCGCTTCCGGCTTCAAGGACATCCGCACTATCTGCAGTCTGCAGGGGAGGGAAGGGCTCAAGGCTGGATGACATAGTACTTTGCTCTGTTGAATCGAAATCATATCTTTGGCGCTTGATGGGGTTAAGATTGAGAGGGGGAATGGTCGCTTCGGTAGTTTCGGGCACAGGTCGTGTCTCTGTTGCTGGTCTTATACTTTGCATCGCCTTGATCACGGGTGGTTCAGTTCCTACTGGTTTCACCGCTCTCCGGTTCACCGAGGAATATTCAAGTGGTATTTCGTCTCTAGCCGTTGGTACTGATGAGCCTGGTATGGGGCTAATTACACCCTCAGAATGTCGGATTGTGCGCACGCTGGCAGAGTCTAAGGTTGGCTCGGTTGCAGATTCGTTGCCGTCATTTTGAATCTGATCCGCGTCATATGCCGAAGAGTAACCACGTTGGTGTAACGGATGAGATTTTTCGGGATCCTTTCTAAGAGCGGACTTCTGTATCTGAGGCACGGATGCCTCTGGGATTGTCTCGGGTGGAGTGGGCATGTTTTGCTCGGTCTCGTTTATCTGACCAATGTCCGTGACAATGCGAGCAGTGCTCATCCCCCTTGGCCGCGTGGTATTGACCGTAGGTGCTTGTCCGTCCTGAATGCCTCCACGCCACAGAGTGGGAAACTCATTTCCACCCTCTTGTTTACATTCCATTTCCATTGCCTTTGCGTCATGGACAGCCCCAATTTTATTCCAAAGGGAAAGAAAGATGCTTTTCTTCGTTGGATGTCGGATTTGATGAACGCCAACACCACGACGTGCGGCCTGGGAGCTTGGTGGAGGACGTTCCCCGGGTGCTATATCCTCAATTCCCAACGGGACATGCTTTATCCGTTGTTTCTGCAGTTTCTCCCTTTCCCTAGAGAATTTTTCGTCCCATTCTCCCTTCGCAGCAAGCCATCGGCGAACCGGCGTCGACTTAGGTAGCCCAATCTGATTGCGTGGGACCTGTAGCGCTGGAAGCTCACGCTCCTCCGGGAGAGGGAATAGGTTGCCCTCTGGGTCAACCGTCTGACGGATCATATGATTCTTGAATGGGGGAATAGAATCGCCAGCCTTTCCAACAGTACTAAATTGCGGGGGTTCTGGTTTTCGCTTTTTTGAATCCTTTGGTTTATCAGACCCGAGTAGTAACTCTGCCGATGATGTGGGGGATATCTCCGGTATGTCGATACTTGTTTCTTGTGCCCTCGATAAAGCCCATGCAGAGAATTGTGCAATAGATCTATACATATAAAACGCTGGTCGCGTAAAGCTGAGAGTTGGTGCAACATGGCAAAGGCTATTCCAGACTTGGAGTTGGACATTGGTGGGCGGGTAACGCGAAAGTGCCTTACCTTCCGGGTCATATTTATTAAGTATTTCATCACTTGGAAGATAAGCTGAAGGATTTGCTGCTTTATGTGCCAAATAGATTTGCTCGTCCCGTAGAACTTCCCCGCCACCAGCAAGAACGAGCATTGGCGGTAGGCCTCCTAACGATGGCTGCAGAACGGGGGAAACAAGGGGATGATTTATCAGGCTATTCGTCGTATACATATGGACTTGATCCTTAACCTCGACTGTTGCGCCATCAATACTGACACGAAGAAGCCCTGCGAACGCGTCAACATTTCGATGAATACGGTTGGCACCGGGTATCTGGGAGGTAGTGTACTCATCAACGCGAGTAGACTGAGCCGTCGCACGGGCTTGGCGGGTATAGAATTCTTCAATTACTCTGTTATCTCGACTAGAAGTAGCACCAAGGACAGGCGGTGAATTTATGGTATTGAGAATCTTCTCTCCGGTGGTTGACTCGATACCGTACTCATCTAAGTTTGGGGGAGGCCACGCCATGGACGGTCGATGCATGAACCCAGATATTGGAATATAATCATCCACTCCTGACCCCGAGACGCTCGGAAAAGAGTGGGTCAAATCCACCCATGGAGATATAAGTACCGCCCCCGCAGGCAATGCCACGTTTTGGTCACGAAGAGTGATCAGCATTCTACGCATGGTCAGATGCTAGTGTCTGAGCTGCGTGTTATGAGATCAGCAAGTACTTACGACATGACCATTCCCCCACCTGAAGAGTCTCCAGCCAAGATGATCTCTTCTGGCTTCTGAATTGTTATGAGGTAAAGGTAGGCGGCCAAACAATCATGAAGCCCACACGGAAATGGAAACTGAGGGGCAAGACGGAACCGGGCTAGCTTTATTGTTAATGCGGTGAAAAGGAATATAATTAGGTTAATATAATGGAAACTTACTAAGAGAGCACATATACAGGTTAGTATACTTTGATTTGACAAGCGTTGGATTAAGGGAGGCTAGATCTCACCGAGCAAAAACACGTGCCTTCAATTTCCTGGCATGTCGTTGTAACTGGTAACGGTGCGTGTCAACACTCCCGAAGTAATAAGCACCTCCGTGTACGTAGAGAATGATGCGGTTGGAGCTGACATTCCGCGCTCGTCGATCATTATAGTCTCTCCTTGTCTCGAGCCACTCGGCAATCAAGGCAGCTTCTGTGTCTCTCCACTGCCACCATTTGCTCCCGCCAACTGCAGAGACGCCATTGGGTCCCAGCTCCGCAATCAGGATATGAGATGCGGCGGCTAAATGCTCAGGCGGAATGATGACATTCCCTGTCGCTACCCAATATGACGGTGGAACCTTTTGAGAGGTGAACGCCTGCAATTCTTCAACGGTGTGGCGTGCCGCATGCTCAAGAAAGCGCCGAACAATTTCAAGCCCGCCGTGATAAGAGAAATGAGATCTTGGCTCGGTCTTGTCCGGAGTTTTACCCAAATACTGCTCAAAGGGGCTGTAAATCAGTGCTCAACCGAGGCGGCGTCACTCGAGGAAGACATACGTGAGATAGTCCAGTAGAAACGGTTGTGAGGGAGGCATGGATGGCCACCGAGAGGATATTGAAAGGCATTGTTGAGTTCGATGGTTTTATCGAGGCGTAGGGGCTTTATGATAGGGATAGACCATAGAGGGGATCATACGATAGTCTGACGTCGGTATGACATATATATCGCTCCATTGGAAGACAACGGTGATTCAAAGAAACGTAGAATTGGGAGCGGTGTCATCTTCCAGCGACGTGGGCACCATCGGGGGGGTATATAGCCACCGAAGCGTCCAGTTGGCCCTGTTGTTTGTTTAGCTGCCTATCGACGCTGGAGCAAACGGAACCTCGAAGGGGATGAGGTCATAAGCGCAACCTTGGCGACGCAGCTGCCCGTCACGTGGTGGCAACTCTTCCCATAGATGCGTAAACAGGGCCGCCATGATCAACGCTGCTGTCAATCCTGCCACTGAGCGTATCAAGTTCCCAGGCCGTGATCACCCCGGATAGACTAGTTACCTCATTGCACTAATCGCTGTCTCAAAGCAGTCCAGAGAGGTCTGAGCACCGATGATCCTAGGATGGAACATTCGCTATTGAGTTTCTCTCTCATCAAAGGTAACTAGTGATACTGCGTAGCATCTAAGAAAGAAGAGGGATACACAAAGAAATCTGATATATCAACGTGTACCCAGGTAGATATAAAAGGCGGTTAAGGGTGTCCCGCTTGGTCATTAAAGTTTCGGCTCTCGCGATATCATTTCTCCGTATCTAAGAAGTTTCAATATTGAAGCTCGAGACCACGGGTGGGAGGTTGTGGAACAGAGTACCATTGTACTCTAGGACCAAAGGATCGTGGTCTCAACTACTGAGGGTCTTCTCTGTGTATTTGTGCCTTAGCAACAATGGAGACTCTTGAACAGCCGCAGACATCGACTCTACAAACACAGAATACCCCTCTATCTCCTTCTGCACAACTCGATCTCGCAATCACTCTTGTCCTGCACTCATGGCCATCTCTCACGTTAGCCGTTGAATCGTCTTGGGGAGGGCCAAATTCATCCAGCAAACGCGACTGGTTCTGCGGCGCCATTGCGGAGCTGTTTAGCACCCATCCCGAAACAGATGCCCAGGACCTGGAAGAAGTTTTGATTCAAGTGATGACGGACGAATTCGACGTGGTCGTGGACGATGGGAGTGTCAGTGTAGTCGCTGATGAGATCTGTGAATTAAAAACAGACATCGAAAGGGGGAGATACGAACGTGTCCACGAGATGTGGGAGCAATTTAAAGCCAACGAGAAAACCGGTGGCAGTAGGCTTATGAGCAATTTTGTCAACCGGGTTGGGGAAACTGAAGAAGATGACAGTGACGACGAGTATGGCGCAGAAGAGGATGGCGAAGATGAGGACACGGATATGGCAGATGCGCCCGCCCCACGACCAGCCCCAAGACAGCGAGAAGAACCGGAGGTGGACGAGGATGGCTTCACGAAAGTTGTTGGCAGAAAGAAGAGATGAAAGTAGTCGAATCGAGTCCCATGAATATATGTTACCAGCATTCTCTCACCTGCGGTCCTATCTGGCACCCGCCCCTAGGGGCCGTTTGCAAACTTTATCCGACATCGAACCTGGCACAAAGCAGTACGCTCTCTTCAGAGCAGCCCAGCATGGCTATACGTCCGAAAGACTACCTACAGCTCATCCTCGACGAATAAGCAAGTCCATCGGATCTCTTTCAGCTTCCGTGGAATTGGAATGACTACAAATGTTCAATCAAGTCTATGACCTTACGGAAAGTGCTCATCTTAGGTCAATCTAGAATGCTTCGAATAGATTGATTACGTATGGTTAAGAGGAGGATGATTGTCTAAAGTTTCACTGGATAGCTTTATAATTCTTTTCACTTACGATCTGACCATAGAAGAATGATTTTCTTGATATAAGGTGCAATGCTATTTCATGAAAACATTGAAAGAGTAATCGTAATGAAACAGTGTTGAGGGCAGGTTAAAAGAGACCGCTAATTGTGGTAAGATGAAAAATAGATATTGTTATCAACAGCCATTGGAGCAGCCATGTACTGCTCAACGCGTTATGCATAGAATATCGAAATAAGTGGCCGTGAAGCTTCGGCGAAAATTTGAGCCCGAAAATTGTTGAATAATTCCTCATGGAAGTGCTGAAATTTGGGGCTTTGAAACTGCTCCTGCTATGGTCCCTCTAAGACTTAGAGGGTCATAGCCCCTCATCGCCAGTTTAGTGGTGACCCAGCCGCCGATTCCAGATGCTAAAAATACAAATAATGACTCCGTGAGGCTCATGGTGCGGAAGAGATTAGGATAACGTTTGTCAGCGGCGTTATAAAACAATCCGACAAAGTATGTAAGGGCGAATAAGTATGCTAACGTGATATCGTAAGCGTGCTGGAACGATATGAGGTAAAATTGGGTATGGCTTTACCGCAAGCAAAGAAAATGAGTACTATAGTTTTCACCTTGAATAGTACCAAGCTATAAGATGCCACGATTAAGACCAACCACATAAACGTTATTGGTCGTGGGATCAGGGCATTGTAAGTAATCAATTTCGATTGGGCGTCGCTGATAGTACTCTGTAGACAAGCAGCAGATTCCGTAATGTTATGCAGCAGGGTTTGAGTGACATGAAGATTTCGGTAAATCAGATTTTGAAATCGAGTCTGGTTCTTAATTTGAACGGCCATAATGTCTTGTAGGTTTGCAGCCTTCTGTTCAAAACTATAAAATGCTGCATCAAAGTGTTTTAATCGCTATAAAAGATTTAGTACTCCCTACCCGGAGATTGAAAATAGTATATGGGCATACATCATCGAGGGAAGAGTGCTTTTCATTGACACTCAAGACGATGCCATTCAAGGACCTCTGTAACATATTACTATATTAGCAAGAAGACTTCGACTTTGGAGGAAGGGATGTACCATCGATGTATGAACATCAGCTAGTTCTTTCACAATGAATCCTACTCGATTGTCTTTTATCTCCTGAAGCGAACGTTGAATATCTAGGATTAAATGCGAGTTGCTTCGAAGGGAGACTTGTTCGGCTGCAATTAGCTCTGACTTCTGTTTCACTTCCTCTCTAAGGACGCTGCCTAAAGCTTCCTTTATTTCTCGAATGGAACTCGCAGAATGCTGAATTTGCTGTTTTTCACTTTGGTCAGATAGAATAATCAAAAAAATACATTAACAGACTACAATCACCTTTGATAGCACAGCAACATCCGCCAGGGCGCTAGTAACAAACGCCTGAAGCTCACCATTCGTATCTCGGAAAGAATCTCTTGCGCCATTCAATAGCTCATAAAGCTGGTTTTGGATGGCCGCTTTGTCTTTGCGTAGATCGTGGAGTAACTTCAATCGCAGATTATCTACAATAAGTATCACCTCCTTCTGTCGTCTGGCTTCGGCATCAGTGGCTTCTAATGAGCGGTTAAGCTGCCAATTTAGCTCAGAAGTGACTTCTGTAAGCACTCTGTGCTGGTTTAGTAATTCTTCTTTCTCGATTTCGAAGCGGGCGGCATGGCACATCACCGCAGCGTTCTGTCGATTGTTGCTATAGCTGGTCCACCATTGTGGTTTTGATTCCAGCGCTTTTAGACACGGGGCGAGTAGTTTCCCTGGTATAACATCACCATTGTGCGTGTTTTGCGATGCGCGGCTTCTAAACTTGGGTATACGTCTGCTATTATTGTTTGATGGCAAAACGTTCGAGCAATGAGGAGGAATATTAGCACCCGCGCTGGATATCTCGCATAAAGCCAGTCTCGCAGCGTATAACGATTTGACATGGTCTAGATCCGAAGCTGAGTATGGGCCTGTCTCACTTTCTTTAGAAGGCAGTTCCTGGCATGAGGCCAGCAGATTTGTCACTGCACGCTGATTGCACGATGGATCCTGTTTAATTGAGTCAAGTAGTTTTACTGCTTCAGGGAATAACTTATTTTGTTCCGCTAGGGTATGTTGGGGTGACAAGGAGAGGTCAATGGTAGTCAAATCACTTAAGATTGAGTCCAGATCCCGGAAGTTGCGCCTTTCTGGCGCCTTTTTATCTCGGAATGATGCAAACATCATCCCATCGGCGCTGGCCATGATAGACATGGAGAATTGGGTGTAGAAAATAATTGATATCACTCGTACCATAAGGGAGAACGATTTGTGCGTCATTTTCATGACTTGAAGTAAATAAGGGAAGCTTGATTTGAACTCGAAGGTTCGAGGAAGAAGCTCAGTAAGAAGGTATATGAGCTAGAGGTTCAGAGCTAATGGAGGAAAATTCTCAGTTGAGAGAAAATGGCTTTGTATGATATAATTATTTGGGGAAGGTATTGTCGGTGAGCGTATTTAGCAGTTCAGTTGGCGATTGAGGCGTTACAGAATCCATCAAATCAAGGGTATATGAAAGTTATATAAAATAAAACGTGGAGATGCTGTAATTTCGAGGTCAATAATGCTGGCTTGAAATGATCGTGGTGGGTTAACTACCTAGGTACGGAGCTTCTTGTTCTCGTGGTCAAAAGTCGCGAAAACATCGTGTCACGTGATGCATCCAGGTCCCTGCAAAAAATTATGAACGCTTGAGGAACGACGACAAGCAAAGGAGTTGACCATAGAACGCCACGCCGAATCTCCTACCATGGCGCTGGCAGGATCCCGAAGCCTCTACAGGCAGCTTCTCCGGGAGCCGTCTCGACTCAATTTGGCCTCGCCTGCAGGACCATTGCCGTCATTCCTACTTCCTGCATTCTCACGAGCCCCCAGCTCTCATGCCCAGCTTTTTTCGACAACCACACCACGAGAGTCCCGAATTGGCGGAGCCTCCATTGCGGTGCCACCAGAGGTGTCTCTTAAATTCCGCGATTTACCCCGGGATCCGACTGCCTCGAGGGCGAAGGCGCAATTGACACCTGTTACTGCCGTGGATGTTACCGGGCCGCTAGGTTAGGGAGCTTTGGTTAGGTCGCTTTCGCTGTATATTGGACTAACTCGATGTAGGGTCTCTGTCATTGCCCATCCCGCCTTTCTCGACACTGAAATATGATCCCGAGTCAAGGAAGGCTTCGTTCGAGGTGGAGGATCCCACCGCAAAGCACCAAGCTGCTATGTGGGGTATGCTACGGAATACTCTCCGTCTCTCCTTTCTAGCTATCATGAAGGGGGTCACTTTGTGCTAATGAAGTGATTACATAGGTACTATTCGACAGCATCTACGAAATTACATTCTTGGAGTATCAGAGGGCCACATCTGTATCTTGAAGTTGGTGGGAGTTGGTTTCCGTGCCTCCGTCGAGCCTACTGCAAGCACCCTCCAGAGCGAGTACGAGGGACAGCAATTCATCTCGCTCAAGGTTGGATTCGCGCATCCAGTTGAGCTTGGCATCCCTCGAGGAGTGAAGGCTAAATCGACTCAGCCAACGACGCTCATGCTCGAGAGCATTAACAAGGAGACAGTTACCCAATTTGCGGCCGACATCAGAAAATGGAGACCCCCAGAGCCATATAAAGGCAAGGGAATATTCGTCAACGGAGAGACTATCAGGCTGAAGGCGAAAAAGATCAAATAGATGGAACTATGGAATGGAAGATCTGGAATGTCTTTTTCATTGTACAATATATATGTCATCCGGCGTTAACGTGTAATCGCATGCATCATTTTCGTTTCTCGTTTCAGTCCACACCATATATTTGAGAAACCGCACTCATAAACCATTTGAATACCGTTTATTTAACCCGCTTGCTCGTGAGAGAGAGTATTAGAAAGGAGAGGGAGGAGGAGTCATTTAAGCTTTGGCCTTGGCGGCATACATGGCGGTGACGGCCTCGATGACCTTGTCGTGGATGGCGGCGGGAGCAGCAACGACACCCTTGTTGTCCCTAAGGGTGCGACCGATGCTAAAGTCAAGCCTCTTGCCGTGGATATCGGTGACCTGGCCGCCGGCCTCGCGGACAAGTAAGTCCCCAGCAGCATGGTCCCAAATCTTCTCCTGGTAGTCGGCACGAGTGGGCAGACGAAGGTAGATGTCTCCAGCACCGCGGGCAATGGAGCAGTACTTGGCCTGTGAGTCGAGGCGGATGCTTGGAGCGGTGATGCCGAGCAGCTTGGCGATTTCAGCACTGTCACCTTGGGCGGAGTGGCCGGATTCAACGCTCTCGCAGAAGCAGGCATCAGCGATGTTAGGAACGGGTCTCATGGAGATAGGCTTGCTGGGGAGGAGGGCACCGTCACCGAGCTTGCGGCTGTGAGCACCGGCGCCTTTGATGGTACCGAAGAGGACGCCAGTCTCGATACCTTCGGAGCCGGACTGGCCAACGGAGGGGGAGAGAGCGGCGTCGGAGACTGGCAGGTTAGGGCAGCCGATGGCACCGACCTTGAGGTCGCCGTCGACGATGAGACCGAGGCAGACAGCGTACTGTTCGCCACGGAGGAAACCCTTAGTACCGTCGATGGGATCGAGAGCCCATATTCTGCCGGAGGGACCGCCGGCACTCTTGCCGCTGTCCAGGGTGTCGAGGAAGACCTCCTCGCTGGCCATTGGGCCGCCAACGAGCCAGTCGCTCTCGGAGTCGTTGAGACGGGTCTCCTTGACGAGATCCCAGATCTGGTTGCTCAAAGACTTGTTCTCTCTCAGCGAGCTAGCCTCCTCCTCGGCCACGACCTCGTCGTTGGGGAAATTCTTCTTGATAGCCTGGATGATGAGTGCCTGGGCGCCAAAGTCACCAATGGTCACGGGAGAGGTATCATCCTTGGACAGAGTGCCCTTGGCCTTGAGCTGGGAGACCTTCTGGGTCAACAGAGACGCACGCTGGACGGCCAACTCCGCCACACGCAGCTCCTGGCGGTATGATGGAGCGGACATCCTAGAGGAGGAAGAGGAGTAGTAGTGGTTGTAGTAGGAGGAGAAGCTGTCGTAGAGTCGGGGAGCACGGCGAATCGCGATCAATGCCACAGCCAGCGAGAGCAGAAAGACAAGCAGACGGACAGTGGCAGATCTTTTGCGAGAGGACATCACCCGTCTTTATATACTCCTTGATCCTCACACCATCCGCCCTCTCGATGGTCCCCGATGAAACACGAGCTTAAGCTTCGGCTGCTTATCTTATCCCCAGCCCGGCTCCGGGATTTTCCCCTCGCGCAGAAAGGCCGGCCCGGTTCTTGGCGGTCGGCTACACCGGGCGCTTAATAATGCGAGGGCCTGGCCTCTTAGTCAGCGCTGCTGAGGTAAATACTTAGTCAGTGTATTATGTAAGAAAGACGTCATCGCTTGGCGTTTGGGGATTTCGCGTTTCACACTGCAAAGCGACGATATCAACGGCGTCAAGAAGCCCAGAAGCAGCCGGTAAAGAGGACTGGAGTCTGATAGATATCTTTTTCATACGCTTTACTGTGGAGAGCTTCACGCGGGTTACCGGAGAAATTTTGCTCATAAGAACCGCTGCTACGAAGCTACAGAGTGCCCCGTTGGCTCGCGACCCGAACTCTCCCCCGCATACCATCAGACCCAGGTAGTCATGTTCTCAGGCTCGGTAATATACAGCCCTCCAACTGTACCTATGCTCTATCCAGCTATAGCTCTCTCTCGTCATGCGTTTGTTTTGCCTTAGACGCATGTACATATACGCGCAACAAGCTATATCTGATCTAATGACTGACTCGAGACCTCTGACCCCTTTCCCCGGCTTAGAAGAAACCATACACTGCTATCACGGTACAGATAGACAGCCTTACCGCCGAGCAGTATGATGTAGACGATTGGAGCGGCATCATTGACCTGATCGAGGTCATCCGACTGCAAGCCAGTGGACCCTCGGAGGCCAGTCGTGCTCTCCGAAAGAAGTTGTGCGTATATCCTATCTACTCCTGCTCGCTTATTGTACTGATTGTGCTAGCTAACACGGTTTACAGAAAGTATGGTACCGTGCACCGTCAACTGCGCGCCCTCACCATTCTAGACTTCCTCATACAGAACGCTGGCGAGAGGTTCTTGAAGACATTTGCTGACGAGCCGCTTCTTGAACGTCTGCGGGTCATTGCAACTGATCCCCATACCGACCAGCAGGTAAAGGACAAGTGCCAACAGCTCTATTCCCAGTGGATGGCGTCATACAAGGGTGTTGTTGGCATGGAGAGAGTGACCGCGCTTTACAAACAGCTTCCCAAGCGGAAAAAGCCTGCTCGCCAGGAACATTCAAAGATTCTCAAGGAGACGGTCCCAGATGAACCCCTAGGGCATAGCGTTTCCGTAGCCGCGGGCGACAAGCCCTCCACACAACTGAACGCGTCTCCCTCCAGCTCTAAGCAGTCCAAGGGCCTCTTCTCCGGGAAGAAGGCCAGACGGCCTTCGGCAGTTGGCTCGAAAGGCCTGAGCACACTCGGCAAGGCGACCCCGGAGGATATCAAGACTATCCAGCACCTCATCAGTGATATAGGCTTCAGCGTCTCTGGTCTGGAAGACTCACTGAAGCGTGTCAACCGCGAGAAAGAGCGAGTTTCCGAGAACAAGGAGGTCATGGCCTTCGTCCAGAAATGCAAGTCGCTACGGAAAGAGACCCTACGACTCATCCACAAAATCGACGAAGACGAGTATCTTGGCGTCCTTATCCACAATCATGAAGCGCTGATAAATGCTCTCTTGGCTTTTGAATTCATGGACAAAAGCGTGGACTATGATAGTGATAGCGAAGAAGATATAGCCGCGCACTCCCCCACATCTTCAGTCGCCAATCAAATGCCCACGAAGCCGCCCCGCCCAGATCCCAACCTGCAGCAGGACAGATACAAAGATCTAGAGAGCGAGAGTGAACGATCAGAAGAAGAAGACGATGTCAACAATCCTTTCGGCGATAGGAATGCCATCAGCACACCAGCATTAGAAAAATCTGGAATGACCTGGTATACTTCACTATCTCTGTTCTCCAATCCTACTCTGTCCTTTGTGTCAATACTAATACATGCACAGGCGAGACGTTTAACACTTCATGGTATCATCGTCGGTCTAATGTACTGTATACTGAATTCTGCAATCTAATTTTACCTTCGATATCTGTCTGCTTCGCAAATTACTCTCATTCCACAACCTTCTTCGCCTTTATGAGTGGCGAAAGTGAATTTTACCGGAAATCATGACGTATCAAGCTGTTATCCCTTTACACCGAGCACCCAAGAATCGATCTTTAGAGCTGGAGTTCAATTACAGCTATGACCGCAAATGTTAATAACTTACTAGGTCATCTGGTGCGGCAGTGCATTAGCTTATCTATTTAAAGGCTCAAATATCTTCTTACCTTCTTAGCCTATTTTTGAATTAACGCTCAAGTCTCGACATTTGAAGCAGCAAACTATCTATCAAGCCACCCATCAACCGGTGTTCAAGCCTCTGGCTCTGGAGAGGGTTCGCATTCCAAGCATCGGCGTCTCAAGACGGCTACTTACATCACTTCGAAAAACCTGTGAGAAACCTTATGTGTTTCGGCAGACCGACGAAGAAGTACCCTGATTTCAACCCTTACTCATACGAGATTCCAAGGCCAGTGACCCGCGATCGGGATCGAGCAGTTGCAAGCACATACTCTGATCTCCGAGTCGGCCGAACAAGGGATAAGTCATGGTCTTCAAGCACTGAAAATGCAATACAAAAGGGGCTGGGGGTGAGCCAAACCTCTGTCAACGATTGATACCTCGCTGCCTTTTCTTTGCTGGGCAACTGCATATGTCATATTACCAATGGAACCCATAATGCATTGTCTTTTATTCCCCAAAACTTAGAAAAATCACTTACGTGGAACTTTCTTGGTTGACCCGGGATGCTCTTTCATTTATACGAATCCATATTTAGTCCTAACCTAGGATGTTAAAATAAGACTGTTTGCTCGACCTTCTTTGCCTAAAAGGTGCAAAGAAGAAATAGCGATACGCGGATCATTGTGTAAATGTCTCGAAGATACTATATAAGTGTATATAAAAGCTCTAAGCAGTAATACTATGTACCAAAAAACCGAATAATCGTGTTTGGGGAATATCCATTGGCGCATAATATATCTATAGTATCTAGTAATGTTACTAGATATTATAGCGTCTTGGAAAATATCTGATATGAGAATTAATCAATATAGTTATTCACTACCCTTTCAACCAGATAATTTTTACTAGGACCTTTTTATGAACATATTTGATATTTTAGGTAATTGGGCTGTTATTCTTATTTTCTTCTATTAATTCACGTACTCAGTATGTTTCTCACTAGTCATCTAGTTGACTACTTTTGCTTTGTTTACTTATCCCTATCACTTCACCTTAACTACCATCCCCTTCAATTTCTGCCTTGTCTTCGTAAAACTCTTGACTACGATAATATTATCCCTTTAAGAGAAGCAACTATTATCAAGTAAAAGCTCGAAGATGTCAAAAGGTCCTAATAAAATAGAAACTCGCAAACCAGGCCCCTTGACTACAGCGATGGTGAGTTAAAGGCACATAAAGCTCGCCTTGAAAGCACTTGGAGTCGCTAATACCGGGTCTAGGCAAAGGTCCCTGGCCTCTTTGGGATATCTGATGACCTCCTAGACCACTATAAAAAGTTTTATTTGTTAAGTAGTGGTCTCAAAAGGTGCTTATAACATGGTTATGGTGATATGATAATTGCTGATCTACCTAGATGCCTTGAAACCGGTAAATTCACAGACCTTGTTATTTGGGCGGGCGGTGAGGCTTTTAAAGTCCATAAAGTGGTTATTTGCAGCCAATCAGCATACTTTTATCGTATCTTTGACAGTGAAGAGCAAGTATGCAAATACCTAAAGACTGCGAATATATAGAACAATTTTTAATTTCTGCTACTAGGAGATATTCAGCAACGAAATCGAGCTTCAGGGGATTGATTCTTATACTATGGAAACTATTATCCGCTACTTGTATGGCTTTGGATATGAAGCCAGCTTTGAACCCGATATACCTACATTGCTATTCGACGTCCAGATTTATGGGATTGCAGAAAAATATGGCATTCCAAGCTTGAAGGACCGTGCCAAAGATGAGTTTGCCAAATACATCGATGACTGTTGGGATATGGATGCTTTTCACTGGGTCATAGATGAGGTCTATACCACTACCCCTCCCGAGGATCGAGGTCTTCGAGATATGGTAACCAAAACATGTCATGAGCATATATCCGAGCTGATGAAGAATGAAAAATTTACAAGGGCGCTAGGGAATGGTACTTGCTTTGCAGCGGATCTTGTGAAACTCGGGCCAGAAGCCCTGATAAGATGCCAATGCAATGTCTGTGCTAAGGAATGGGTTTGCAGCTCTTCCGCGACGTTCTGTATATTTTGCGGATTGGACTTTGGTATCTCTATGATTGAACAGACTGGACACCTAAATATCACATGGCGCACAAAAGAATAGAGATAGATATGCGATCAGCCGCAATACCCAAATATAAATACCTACTTCGCTTGGATCTCGCAGAAACCTTCTTTCGTAACGACCGCCATACTCGACAGACGTTATTTACACTTTCCCAGAATGAGAAATGGGATTCGACGAATTCAAAAATTACCCATAGCTCTATCTGTGTAGAACTCCAGGAAAATTTTTGAAGGATCATCCATGTTTTTTTTGAGACCACTTTGATGCCGACAGGTAGGGCATTTATATTGTAGCTATTCCCACAGTTACCGAAACAATGAGGTTAAAAAATATATATGTAACGTATAAAATTAAGATGAAAACCAGGCTGGGTGGAAACTGTCAGATTTTATATATTATAGCGTAGTCTCTTTCCTAAAAGTCTAACGTTTCTATGTGCCCAAGGAAAACAGGATTGCCTTCACTCTTTAAAAGAGCGTCGATATCGACTTTGCCAGATGTCAGATACCTTTCACTAACGCCTAAGTTAACCCTTTTTGATAAAAGTTCTCGCAGCTGTGCCCTGAGTTGTCCTAACTCGGTTTTGGAGATGTTACTGGCCTCCTTTTCCTTTACCTGGCGCCCGCCACCTCTTCCTCGCCCTCTAGTTTTTGATTCCGTTTCTGCAAATTCCTCGCTATCATAGTCGACCCCCAGGTCTTCAGCCGCAGAGCGTAGCCATTCACTTTCTGACGTTACTTTTTCTTTCGCAAGAACAGACTCTGTAATCTTTTTCGAGAGACTTGCACGCGGGCGGAGTCGTGAGATGATGTCTCGGTCTAGATGTATGGATTTGAGCTGTGGCTCATGTCCTGATGATTTTCTTTTATTTGAGTGGTGTACTTTGGCGACTAGTCGGGTAACACCAGCTGTTTCTTCGGGAGAGCAAATCAATATAGATTTACCTGAGGCGGACGCACGTGCTGTACGTCCAGAACGATGAATATAAGCGTCTGCCGTTCGTGGGACGTGATAGTGGATCACCATATTGACTCCTGGCATATCTAATCCTCTGGAAGCGACATCGGTAGCAATAAGGATAGGTGAGGGCTTTGTGGCCGGGTTACAAAAGCGCTCGACTGATCTGAGTCGAGCCTTTTGTGCCATAGAAGAGTGAAGGGCAAGAGATGGTAGACCGAGGTTTTGGAGGAAGTGTGTTAACCTCCTTACGGACGATATTGAGTTCGTGAAGACTAAAGTGCGATGTCCTGGGTAAAAGAGTAGAACGGAGTAAAGGTAGAGATCCTATAATTGAAAGATTAGCAATCGCAGCCCCTCCAAGCACGAAATATTAGCTATACCTTCTCCATAGCAGAACATTCAAGAATACCCTCTTTTAACTTATCGGCCATCTGCGTTATAGGGTTTACATCAATAAAACGAGGTTTTTCGTCACGAAAATTGAGCTTTTTC
Source organism: Onygena corvina (assembly GCA_000812245.1). NCBI lineage: Eukaryota > Fungi > Ascomycota > Eurotiomycetes > Onygenales > Onygenaceae > Onygena > Onygena corvina. Next base: position 136,324 of record JWPT01000027.1, on the reverse strand, counting down.
AGAAGGTATTTCATAGATTCCTTCTTGTCAAGAAGATTATCATGCGAGGATCTATCCCGTCTCGACAACTTTTGCTGTAACCCCTTTTGGAATGTCGCAGAAAAGACAAGCGTCTGTCTTTTTCTCATCTCTTTCCCCCACTCACCCTCATGTTCTTCAGAGGCCCCATCCTCGTCTAAACTCTCGTCTGATGTTTTGACCTTGTCAAGTGCCGATAGCAGCTCGCCCACTTCTTTGAAATGGCCCTCGCTTAAGAGTCTATCGGCTTCATCAACAACCAAAAACTGAATACTTCTTAACTTTGTCAAAATTCTGGGCGTTGAGCTCACCACATCCCACAGTCGACCGGGCGTTCCAACTATAATGTCGGCGTGAAGGAGCTGCCGCTGTTGTTTGTGTACTGAGAGCCCTCCAGTGACCGAAGCGATGCAAGCGTCAACATTTGGGGAAGAATTTGTGATAGCTTTCAGGTGATTCACAAGTTGATGTGCGAGTTCCCTCGTAGGTGAAAGTATCAAGGCAATTGGTCCAGAGTTTTCGGATTTTTCCTTGCTTCCATACTTGTATAAATTGAGATAATTCTGGAGAATCGGAAGACCGAACGCAAGGGTCTTTCCAGAGCCCGTTGCAGCCTTTCCAATGACGTCGCGCCCTGCTAATATCTCCGGAATTGTTGCGGTTTGGATTGGAGTAGGCTTCGAAAAATTTAATCTCGAGAGACCTGTTTGTAATTCTGGATGTAAAGCAAGGCATTCCCACGCAGAGACATCCGCCCCTTCATCCGTTTCATCATCCAAGACGCTGAAGGGTGCGCTGAGTTGATCACCCTTGTCCTTCGCATTGACACTCCGCGGCTTAGGCTCCCTATTCTTGTTCTTTTTGTCTTTCTTTTCCTTTGTTTCATCTTTAGCGCTCTTATCAAGTGTCTTCTTCGTCGACTGTGATATATTCGTGGGTTCGGGTTTTGGCTGATCATTGACTGCTGAGTTGCTATCACTGAATCCTTCCCACTCCTCATCATCGTCGTCAACGGACGAACCTTCCAAAGTATCGCTCGAACCATCTGGAAGCCTTTTAAGACTCTTTTTCGAGGCCTGTGTAAGTAGCCAGTTAGCCAATCCTAAAAGAAACATGCAAGTGTTCGCAGTATACCATAAATTTGAGCTGCGCGCCTTCCGCCGGTCTCACGATATCCACGCCTTCAATTTCCTCCAGACCATAGAAACCCTCTGCATCTTCCAAAATGTCAGGTGGTTCCACCGTCTGCCAGTCTAAAGCATCAATATTCACCACTGCTTCAGTCAATTTCTGTTCTTCAGTTTGTGCGCTTCGAACTTTCCGCCGTTTTTTCGACGGCTCTGTAGGGGCTTTATGTTTGCGTGAACGTTTCTGTATCATGTTGACCAAGAAAACAAGGCCCAATGTCCTTTCTATTAGGCTAGCACTAAATGCTCCCGGTGCTGTTATTTCTCGCGTGAAAGAATTCGAAGTCTGCCAAAGAGGCAGAAAAAGTTGCAATCTTATCAGATCAGATCAAACTCTAAATCTCTCATCCCACATTTATTTAGCATGGCAATCCTTTCACAAGTACCGCTTCCCAAAGCGCAATGTCATTGAGTCTCACTTCTTATCACGGTTTAAATTCATTTAAAAATGGGGAAATCGTCAAAAGATAAACGAGATGCCTACTATCGTTTGGCAAAAGAGCAAAACTGGCGCGCTCGGTCCGCATTCAAACTGATTCAGGTTGATGAAGAGTTTGATTTATTCGCACACTCGGATCCTGATAGTGTGACACGCGTAGTTGATCTGTGTGCTGCACCGGGAAGCTGGAGTCAAGTTCTCAGCAGGGTGTTGATCAAAGGCGAGAGCTTTGGGAGGAGATCCTGGGAAGATAAAAGGAGGAAAGAGGCGCATGCAATCCGGAATGCTGGAGCAAACTTATCAACACGACGTGAGTTGGATAGTCCAGGTGAAGCACGAGAAGAGAGAGAAGTTTACAACGAGGTGGAAGAAGAGGAGGTAGCCCAAGAGGAAGTACTCAAACCGAGGAAAAACGTGAAAATAGTTTCGATCGACCTACAGCCTATGGCTCCGTTAGAAGGCATCACTACTCTCAAAGCGGACATTACACATCCCTCAACTATACCACTTCTCCTCAAGGCCCTGGACCCAGACCTCTATTCAGAAGATGGCGCAGAAGTGCCTCAATTTTCCTCCTCCCACCACCATCCACATCCAGTCGACCTCGTCCTTTCCGACGGGGCTCCCGATGTCACAGGTCTTCATGACCTAGACATATACGTACAGTCACAACTATTGTACGCTGCCTTAAACCTGGCTATAGGCGTGTTAAGACCTGGAGGAAAATTTGTGGCAAAGATATTTCGAGGCAGAGATGTGGATTTGATATACGCTCAGTTGAAGACGGTTTTCGAAAGAGTCTCGGTTGCTAAACCTAGAAGTAGCCGAGCAAGCAGCTTGGAAGCTTTCGTGGTGTGCGAAGGGTTCAAACCGCCAACGAACAATAGCGATGCGGCTCAAAATAGCGAAGGGGAGCTTGGAAGGTTTGGTAACCCGGTGTTTGGGGGCGCTAGCTCGGACACGACTGGAATATCGAGAGATGACCACAATAGATGGATTCCTCCATTTATAGCATGTGGAGACCTTTCGTCATGGGACGCAGACGCTTCATACGAGCTGCCTACCAATCACGTTAGTCTCGATCCGGTTCAACCACCTACCGCACCCCCTTATAAACGCGCGCTGGAGTTAAGGAAGGAAAGAGGAGGAGCCTTCGGAAAGACCAAGAACCTGCGAGCTTGAAAGGGGGATAAAGTACTTAAAAACTTAACTCTTAATTGTTCTACACAGATAGTGCCAATAGACTGAGCGCATTAATAATATCTGAGCCTCAGAAAGTGGGAAATGAAGATTCCATAAGGATAAAATTGATACCAGTCTAAAATTCCAATACCAGTAGTGTGCATTAATATATAAAGTTATTACTAACCCGATATAAAATATCAAGAAATGGTGAAGAAGTGGTTAATACACCTCAAGCACATATCTTTCCTCCTCCTTCAGCTTTTCTATCTCTTTGCGCGGATCAACCTTTTTCAGGGGATTCAATCGCTGGGCTTCCATGGCAATAGCCTCCTCAAGCACGCTCGTCACATCAGGCACGGGCCAGGTAGGGCCGCACAGATAGAAAGCACCTTCTTCCTGCAAATATGCTTTAGCAATCTCCGGTAGGGTCTCGCGCATCCTATCCTGGATATATATCTTATGCTCCTGATCACGGGAGAAGGCGCGGCCAAGCACAGTAATAACTCCTGCGGCCTGGTAAGCTTCCCACTCCTCGCCATAGCAGTATTCTTCACGCTGGTGACGGGATCCCATATATAAGAGGACAGCACCGATATTCTTGCCCTGCGTTTTTTCAAGAGCACGATGTTGCACAAAGGCACGGAAAGGCGCGAGACCAGTACCGAGGCCAGCCATAATAAGTGGCTGGGTAGACTTTGGTGGGAGTTTCATCACACTTGGTTTGACGCTGACAGTAACGGCAGCACCGGGTTTAAGCTGACTTAGGTAACGAGACGCCTGGCCGTAGCGTTGAGTACCCTTGGAGTCTATCCAGTCCACGACGACAATCATTAAAGCAACCGAGGTTGGGGTCACCTTCTGACAGGAGGCAATAGAGTATTCACGACGTTTCATAGGGCTGACTATCTTGACGAGATTGTGAAAGTCGGGATGAGCCGAAGGGAACTCTTCAAGAATGTCTGCGAAGGTAACCATGTCGACCTCAGAGCGACGCTTGAACTCCTCAGCCCCTTCGGCTGAGCCGAGTCTGAGAAGATGGGATTTCTCCTCTTCGGCAGAGGCAAATTCAGCGAGAGCTTCGTAGAATCTCTTTGGCGGCTTACCGAAGAGATCAAGGTGGTGTTGGATGGTCTGATAAACGGTTCTGTTTTCAACAATCTCTGCGTTATCCTTCGATGGCACTTCAACAATGGCGTTAGGGTTGAGACCGTAGAAGTCAATAAACCTATTGATATCCGCAGAAATATTTTCACCGTGGATGCCGAGGGCCTCTCCAATGTCGTATTTGAGGCCTGAATCACCAAGGTCAAATTCGATGTGAAAAATGTTGCGGTCATAAGTAACAGGAGTGAGACGTCTGTTCTCCTTGACATGAACTGTAAAGGTCTTCGCGGCCAAGTCTGGCCGAAGGGCAATCGTGGTGCCATAAGCCTCTTTGAAAACCAAAGCCTTTGCAGCCGCTTGCCAATCGCTAAGAAAAGGGGCCTCTTGAGCATCTTGCTTTTCAAACCCAATGAAGCTGGTAGGCTGGAAGTCAGACGAATGCTTTACAGTATCTAAAGGACTGTCTTCAAGTGTCTTCCACGATTCAAGGATTGTAATTTGGCGGACGGCGGATCCAAGCTCAGCTTCAACTTTGTCAAACGAAGCGGCACCGGCCAACTTACCGGCAAACTTTTTGAGCTCTATTGGGTCGGCATTTGGAAAGGCTACATGTAAAAATGAAGCTTGAAAGATTGTCGGAGAGAATTGGTTGTCGTGCACGGATGGGTCGATGAGGATGAGAGATATATTATGCTGGGCTATGCCGCGCCTAAAATCAGCGGGTAATTTAGCGTCCAAATCCGCATCTTTAAGCCCCGAAGCATTGATGATGATTTTCGAGCTGTCCGCTGCTGAACTGAGGACATCTAGCTCGGAAAGTAGTTTCAAATCACCGACGTATATCACGTCAGCAACACCATGGGAAGCTGATGTGACAATGCTGCTAGAGCTCAGTTTGATATCAGTGCGAGATATACCCCCATATGTGATGTTGTCGTAGACAGTGTCTACCGCAACATACTGGGCAGAATCGGTGGCGAAGGCCTTAGCAAGTTCGACAGATGCGACGACGGACAAAGAGCTATCCGAATCTAAGACTATGAAATGCTGCTGCTTCTGCTTCACAGGAGCGGGAAGACTATTGGTGGAGAGAGATCCTTGAGGAATAAGGGATTGGAAAACGGAAGATAGGCTCTGGAGTGACCAAGACTGTGAGGCGGAATACTTGATCTCGGTACATTCCACGGTTCTGGCCAGTCCACTGCCGAAAGTGATAGCGGCTAGAACGTCTTCGAAGAGAGCAGCATGAACACCGCTTTCATTAACGGCAAATTCACTCTGAACCTGTCCTAAGACGGTGATTATTCGCACACTAGAAGGCAGCACCTTTAGAAATGCTTCCTCGACGAACGGGCGGTAGACACGGACGTTGACAACACCAACAGGAGCCCCATTATAGGCTAAGGAGGAAACAACCTGGTTGGCTAAAGATGATTCGACGGTGCCGAAAGTCACGAGAACAGCGGTGGCTTCAGGATGACCATGGTACTCAAAGGGAGCATAGGCGGTGCCAAGCGCGTCGTTGAAGGCTTCAAGTAGGCACACCAGCTTCCCCTCGGGGCTCAGATGCTTTTCAGTCGGTGCTGACGCTACCTTGGCGAGAATTGAAGATGATTGCCGCATGAGAGAGTCTTGATCGAGCAAACTGTCGGCAGCACGGGTAGTCTCGCGGCCAACGGTGATACCATCGTATATGTGGACGGTGGGCATTTTAATTGCAAGAAGCGTAGAAAGAAACGCCATATGTTGAGACTCGCCAGCCGAGAGACTAGAGATAAGAGCAAGGCCAAGCTCCTCCGCTAGGGAGATGGCAGGGGTGTAGTCTGATACTAGCTTCCCACAGGCGTAGTCGGCGGCCACGACATGTGCAACAAACGGGCTGGCGACGGCATACAACAGGGAGAGCTGTTCAAGGGCCGGTCTCATGTACTGTAAAGTGGCAGACGACGCGATAACAGACTGTGGCAGATGGCGTTTCCTCAGATCAAAGTCTGGAGAGAAGATGTAGCCTAGAGCGATGCTGCCGGCGCCATGGCGGGTCTGCATCTGCTGTATGGTGGTGGGACGTCCAGAAGAATTGGTTTCGTTGCGAGCTGCCCATTGACAAACGGCAAGGTCAAGGTCAAAGGACTCTGGTGAATAGGTAAAGAGTCTGTCGGAGAGGATGTAGGCGACCTGCTGGACGAGAGTCTGAGCTGTGATATATGCTGAACCAGTGACGGAGGAAAGACTGATACGTTGCCCAAACGGCAGGCTTTCCGTTTGCCTGATGAGGCCATTGGCAGAGCCTGCGGACGATGGCTCGATAGATCTCATCCCGCCGTCAGCAATATCTAGCTTGGGGGGTGATATAGATATAGCCTAGGACTAATGATCGAGACAGGGAGAAGGAGTGGGAGTGAAAGAGGAGAGAGTCCAAAGGGAACTTTGAGGAGGCAGTTGATGACCCCATCTTGTATCCCTTCATCCACTCCCATTCCTCTTCCTTTCTCCCCTTCATCACGCAATTTCTCTTTATTATCAAGAATCGCGCTTGATTGCGTGATCGCGCAAAAGTCACTTTTTCGCTCAACTTTTCGGCCGAGGCAGCTTAGTAAGATATTAATAAGCAGACTGCTAGGAGCGATGAAGATGGAGCAATCAAGTCGGAGGATAAGCAGAATATAACTTATATGGAGTTCTCCGTTACTATCCGTGATCAACTCGTCAAGGACAAATGAAAGTCAGGTCATTCTCTTCTTGGTCGTACGGGAACTGTCTGCCCAGCTTTTAGCTCTTGAATGAGAAGCGATGAGTTTGAGAGGGCAGCCACTCAACAGTAAAGAGAATCAAACAAGAGTAATGTTATGAGTCTTCCCGTCTACCATGCGAGACACCCTATTAAGTCTAGCTCACATAGTAGCAACGTGATGATATGTCGTTGGGGAGTCAAAAGTAGATACAGTCCAGATGCCCTAACCCTGTGCCCTAATCGTAGCCCGACTTCCCTGATTAAGGTTCAGGTCCCAGCTGCCTAAAAGGGTTGGCACTAGTTACCTTGGTGACGTCAACGCCAGAACGTCAAGGGAGAAGGGGATGGGTGACTAACTGGTAAGTAGTACTCCGTAAAAAAGAAAGAAAGATAGGAGGACAAGGAAAGAATACAACATTTCTTTTGTCCAGACGAGACGTATTGACTCCGCGCTTTGTACCTCTCTTTTTGATCATCGGCATGGCGAGAACCGCGATCGTGGGAGGCACCGGCCTTGTGGTACGTAACTATCCGGCACAAGGGAAAAGCAAACGTCTGACAAGTTCTCCAGGGATCTCATATCGTCAATACTCTTTTAGAATTACCGACCGTCTCACACGTAGCGTTCCTTGCGCGCAGAGAGCCAAGCAACCAGACGACAAAGGCGCTACGAGAATCGCATCCAGGAAAGCTAGCAACCTTCATCTCGACAGACCTTCCCGCTGCATGGTGCTCACATCTATGTGCTATGACCCCAGCGCCTGAGATATTCTTTTCTACCATTGCCACTACCCGTGCTAATGCCGGTGGACTTGCGCCTCAGCGCGCCCTCGAGCACGATGCGAATGTTGAGTTGGCTCGCGCCGCGAAGAAATCCGGTACAAGGGTTTATGTCCTTGTCTCGGCTACTGGAGCGGACAAGACGTCAATCATTCCGTACAACAAGCTCAAAGGCGATATTGAGCAGAGCATATTAGATATTGGTTTCGAAACAACTGTCATTTTGCGTCCGGGTATGATTTCCGGCAAGAGAGAAACGGGTCGGCCGCTTGAAGAGGCTGTTGCAGGATTCGGAAATGCTCTCGGATGGCTGAGCCAACCAATCTTTCGCGATTGGTGGACGCAAGATGCAACGGTTATTGCTCGAGCAGCCGTGAGGGCGGGAACTAAGGCTCTGCAGGGCACAGATCCTGAAGGACAGACTAAGGTGGTCTACCTGGGCGGAAAAGACATCGTTCGGGTAGGAAGAACAGAGTGGGAACAGTCTTGAGAACGCCTTGTTCTCTGCAAATTGGTCAACATTCACTCAGTGTATACAATAAACCGCAAGTCCGAATGAAACATTCATATGTACGTGTTTATACCGAATGTAGTGACACGCAGGTGATGATTAATAACGCTGCATACTAAAAAGACAATGTGAGGAATATCGGTTCACTAGAATAAGCTTGAAACTTATCACTTTGACGTCCCATCCTCGTCCATACTGTGGCTAGGTGGAGCATGCTCCCCAGGGACATTTGCGCCACCGTAGTCGACCCGTTTCCCTTTCCTGGGGGATATACGTTTACTCGGGCCCTTCACTGTGCCATCTTCTTGTCTTGTCCATTCATCAGTGAACCTAGAGACGTCCTGGTTTGCCGGACTGACTTCCAAGGGGTTCAATCTCCCGCTGCCTCCATCTTCATTTTCACGATCTGAAGCTAAACGGGCTTCCTCGGGATTATGGTAGCAACTCTCGTATGAAGAGTGCTGGTGGGCAACTTCGCTGTCCGTGCCAGATTTGGAGTACTCGTAACTATCGGTGTTGATGGATGATCGATCCATAAGGCTTTGTTTTTTCTCTTCTGAGGTGTCGGGTTGATCACTCATGGTCCTAATTTGAGGGATACAGCAGCCGAATAGCGACTTCGGTTGACTCCATGATGGAGTTGGCGTAGGTGTGAGATTATAGCCAAACCCCCTCGATAGGCAAGCAGACATTCGCCTACGGAGACCCGGTGCTGAGCACCTTGTTAGGCGGTTGAAAGTAAGCATTGCTTGACTCCTCTTCTTTCAATTCACTTATGATTGCTCGGATAACGTGGCGGGTAGTCCTTTTGCCTAGCACTCGTCAGCTCTACATGTATCTAATGTCAACTTCCACTTACCAACTTCTCTGATAGGTCGAGCAGCTCAAGAGTCCTGATGATTTGAAAATATCCAAAGAGTCGACTTCTATCGTTTACTTACTTGGCTGCTCTGCAGCGTACAAGTCCCTAAACGCGATGTGACGTCACGGTCTCGTGACGTCACATGGACCTCGGGAAGTCGGCCGAGGTTTAACTCGACCGGTATAAACGTGCCTGGAAAACTTGGGACTACCTCGTAGTTAGTAGAAATTTGAATGTCAACTGAACTGCTGTGCCGCAATTGAATGTATTCCCCATACGAGGAAAATATGTCCCGGGTACTCTTTAGGAAATTTTAGCCATCGAGAACACCGGTGGCGCAGTGGCACAAAGTTATTGCTTGTTGTTAAACGTCGTGCAGCAATAGCAAATGTGAGCGATCAGGCATGAACCGCTGTTCTAAGAGCTAGTTTGACACTTCATCACCTTTTTTTAGACGCAGATGAAGCTAAGAGACTCTATATGGAGAGCTGAACACCGGCGGGTTGGGCGCGAAGTCGGTCAGAATCATTGACCTGCTCCAGGCAAGCAGGGGCGGTAGTACGCCGTTCAAGGGAGGTCGATGTTCCGGCCTGTCAGTCATGCATGCACTTAAAGCTTCAGAGCTGTTCGGCCGTCAAAGGAGCGTCGATAAAATTCCATCCCCGCAATTTTCTCAGAGCAGGCGCAGGGCTTGTACCGTAGATTCTGATTTTCTTTAGCACCCGAAGAACACGGTGCCCCTAGGTCGGTCAAAACAACAGACAGTTGGTCATTTTGTGGGGTATAAACGAGGACAGAAATCTAGGTTCTGCCGCAGCGACGGCGCGCGACTGTTTGTAAAAATAGGTGGCCCCACCGAAATGATGAGCGTATCATTTTTGAAAACATCGATAGACACGAGAACTTGGTACCTACAGCAAGGCACTCTAACATTTAATCATCCATCAAGTCAGACATCCATTGGTTGATTTGTATAAGCAAAAGATGCAGAAGGTTCAATAGCTAGCAGCCTAATGCCGATGATGCCGATACATGATCGGCTCAGATTAATAGGTGAATAATGCTAGAGCATACGTAAACCACCCACAACAACGAGGAATGCCTAGTTTAGACCGGACCAAGCTCACCCTGGGTATATATCTGAGCATCCCTTAGCGTTGTTTGAGGAAGATGTTCTTGCCACGTCAAAAGACGCTACCAAGCCCTTTGTAAAGTCCCATATTGACATGGACAGATGATCATTCAATCTATCTGATCTGCCTTGCAGTGGTCTCGGTGGTTGGCCCTGAAGCCAATATTGCATTTCTAGCGGCGTAGCAGTTACTGACAGCATTACCCCATCATCGATATGATGCAAATATGGATGCGGGATGTCCCACTATCAGCGCAAGGTAATCTGCCTGCTGACTAGCTTGGGAATGAGAGAGCTAGTATGCTGGGCAGAAGTAGCGAGTCTTGGAAAGACGGGGGAAGTTGCCTGGAAGAAAAAATTGCCCAACAAATGCGGCGAATACCGGCAGCCAAACCGTTAGATGTGGTCCAACGGGGGGCCAAGAAAATGAAAGCACAGAAAGAAATGGAAGCCGGCAGCTCTAGGGGAAAGGCGTGTAACGCTGCATGTCGAACAAGACAAAGAGGCCATTCGAAATGTTAGGGGAAAGCGAGCTATGTGGCTCCAATGGCATATAGAAATTGATCGGCTAGCTCCCACTCGACTTGCACAACTGTCAAGTATAGCTGGGATCAGCCTCAATTCAATGCATGATTAATGAGTCGAACGCTGAAAAAAGAAAAGAGAGAAAAACGCATGGAAAAATGAGTGAAGGAGCTAGATTAAACTCATAGCCTCACTTTAAAAAACCGTACGGAGTACATCATCGCGTAATCATCGCGCATCTGTGTCTCAAAACGAGCATCGAACTCAAAAGCCCAGAAACTCAAATGCAGTGGAGTTAAATATTTCCTAAGCGGAATCGAATATTTTAATTATCGGGAGCTTGCTAGCTCAAGGATCAACCCCGGCCGAAAAGGAAGCTGACGGCTGTCATCTTGCGGTAGGGAAGTGGATCCCATCAGGCACACAGTTTGGCCTACCCACCCAGCCTATCGAAAGTTCCGCCCGTGTGCATGCTGTCCGAGCACATCAGGGATCCCGGACCAGAGAATCTGACAGGCATGAGTATGCCAAATCTGATTTGCTGCCAGAGAGATATGCCGAGCAAGGTCACGCTAGTCCGTTTAAGATCGGCTGAGTTACGTTGACCCGACTGCTCGGGTACGTCTGTCTGGACGTAAATTCAATTTCAACGTTCATGCTACTGTAGTTAGACAGCAATCGCTTTCACGCTGCCTTGCCAGGCCGAGTCAAGGTGCAGTAAATCATCTCATTTAGCCCTTAAAAGGATCGTTAGACAGGTTACCGCGCACTTTCTATGAAAGGGGTGTCCAGCTTGATCTTGACCGTGATAAGGCCTCCCTGTCTGGTGCAAACCATGACGTGGGTCGGATTTTCTATTAGCCAGCGAACATCCTTACAAGGTGGTGACAGTGTTAAAGCATCGTCCCAAAGCAGGCTAAATATTGGGCTTCCAAGAATGGCGTCATGTCGTGCAAATTAGCGACGTTGAAGAAAACGGCTTCCAAATGACTTGAGACCAAGATTCCGGAGTGCAACCTCGAGTCACAGAATGGCCATGTCCAAGTTAAAGTTAAAAAAAGTTCGGGGGCCATATTCCACTGCAACGCGATCTCATGAACTGGAGTGCAAGGGGCATATTTGATAGGGTCTCAGAAGGGCACGCCAACATATGCCGATTCATTAAGCATTAATGAGTTTATTGACGATAGATGAGATGGCGAGGAAACGCATTTCGGACCAGAGGGGGGCCGCCACGTCATGTCGACGGTGTCTTGGTGGTTTCGAGGAGACTTGACTTCGGTGCTATCATATCCATGTCATTGAACTAAATTGTTTCATTCAAGTTATCCCGTCAAAGTCGGATATGGAATCATCATGCAATGGCCCCCGAATGTCAAGGGCCAAAAAGAGGGGTCGAGGGAAGGCCCGTGTAGAGTTCATCCGCGCCGCAGCCAACAATCAGCTGAGAGACGTGCATCTATACTCCTGTACAACAACGGTATGCTATTGCCTAGGGGTGGAGGGGTGGGGCAATTGGGCTTCATAGAGCGGATGAAGCTTCTAGTCTCGGGCAGGGAAACTTCACTGTATATTTGCCACGACAGAATCTGGTTTTTTCGAAGCGAAGGAGGATGAGGCGATCAAAGTGTGATGCAGACTGGAAAAGTCAATCAGTTGCAAGGCATTGACGGCCCAAGCTGCCCTGATCCTGATCACAGATAGAGACGGAATCAAAGTTTATGAAACCAAGACTCAGTGAGGGAGGTGTGAACGGGAAGCAACCCTCCGGCCGTAATGATGGAGATTTTCCAGTCATACCTTCGAGGAGAGGGGCATGCATATGAAAGGGTGCATGACTAGCGATGAGCTGAAAGGAAGCCAAACTTTCTCATGAGCAGCATCAATTGGGTGAGGCGCATTGGAAGTGAATGTGTGAGATGGATCTATTAGGTAGGGAGCAGTCGATTGGTAGCTGGCATGAAAAAATGGATATAATCCCGTGAACGACGCAATATGTGGCCAGCCCCGTCGTAATGTTTTGACATTGGAGACACAGGGTTTTAGGGAACAATGCAGCCGGTCTGTCAACAAGGCCTATTGACAGAGTTGTACAGTCGGCTCTCTCAAAAGTTGAGTTTCAGAGAAAGTCCGAGGTGGACCAAGAATGCAGGGGTTGTGAAGCAGTATAGCAGAAGCATAAGGACATGCAGATGGCTTGCGACACCCCGTAGGAGAAAGGCGAGCATGGGCTGGAAAGTTAATTGATAGATCTTCAAAGGAACAGATGGGTGGTCGTTGGCCAGGGGAGTGTCCACGACATCTGGTTAACCGTGCTAAACCGGATCGCATTTACACAGCATGCAAGGGTGTTTAGGCCAAGTTGTAAAACCGCGAGGCACTTGCGCGGTTCTCAATGTACTCCACTTCGTTGGTAAGGCGAAATAAGCCAAGGTGAGGAGAAATGAGCTAGACAGGCAGAGAAACGGAGCATCCGAGACCAGTGAGGCAATCAGCAATAACACGAAAAAGGTTTTCAAAACACCATACCTGCGGCAGGATGGGTATCAATAGTCAAAAGGTGCCCGAAGCCTTGACAGGACGAGGCATAAATATCGCAAACTGCCCCAGAAGAATTGGAAGAAAATTCTCAGGAAAGGCAAACAGCTGAACACTTCAATATCACCAACACAAAACACTGACGACAGCAAGCTATCTTCATAGCGAGCAGACACATTCCCCCACTTTGTTGAAGCTTTCGTCATAATCATCGGACCCTATCCAATTGCTTTTGTCAGCCACCAGACATCCAAGGATAGCACCAATACCTAAAACATCAACAAAAAGAACCAGAAGAACCAAAGTTTATGTAAGTGCGTATTCAATGGCGAGGAATATGTGGAAGCAATCACTGATGATATGTGTTTCAAAGTCATCATGTGCTTCTATAGCCAGAAAAGATTCCAGTGCGGTGATTGGGCCTGGGGCAATTTCAGGGCCAAGTGCAACCACGAATATCGAATGGGCGAAACCTGCGGTATGAAACTTGTTCATAACACTGAGAGCATCCAGGGCAACTGCAAGCTCTGCGAGAAAATCCAAACCAAGCATCGTCGCCGCCTGGCTGAAGTCAACCGAATCAAACGATGGTACGAGGAGGGAAGCGTCATGAGAGCTTCAATGGAGAAGGCCCAAAAGATGGTCAAGGACCTCGAACGCGAGATCAATCAACTGGAGCACGAGAGACAAATGAAACAGAGGTCCATTGGCTAGTAAACACAGCTGGGACCATATGCGGGGGCCGAAATGAGGAAGGAAAGGAAGTCCCTTTTCCCCGAATGCACATCAGAAGGGTGTCAGGCTGCTATCCGGTGAATTGACGAAGATATCATGTATTCCAATATTGCCTTTCTAATATGCCGCTTTCTTTTGTATTGCTTCTTTTTCTGTTGTTTAGCTGTCTTGTTTCTTTTCCTTGCTTGCTTGCTTTTGTCTTCGACTTCTTTCGGGATGACCAATATGAAATGGACTTCGAAAAGCCAGAAATAGGTGCACGAAGCAGGGACATAACTATAACTTAAAGATTAAAGAATAAACTCTTTAGCGGTGTCGCAAGTGCACTTGAGAGTCGCCGAATGCCAATGAATTTTGTAGAGCGGATCAGTAGTCGTCTCAGGGCCGCGCCAGGCTTTAGGGTGGCTGTCTGGAGTTAGGCGCCGAGGGGTCTTCACGCTTCGCCAACCGCCTATCATTTCGACCAGGGGAGCCGGAACACATACGCCGCAGCCGAATAGCGAGTGCATGAAATTTCGGCACAACCAGGGTCTCCAGAGGTATGACAAGCAACCAACGGAATATCCAGCATTGTGATTGCTCAGAAATAGTCGATTGGGGTCAAATATCCTAGCAATTAGCAGCTTAGGGGAGGCCAGGAGGGGGGATTGCCGTCCGATATCCGTGGTCTGCGCGTTGTTGTTTTGTGTCGTCCAAGTTGTTTTTCCCGCTCCATTTTTAGCGGGTGGCCTCGTGACCTGGAGTACGCTTGCCGCGCGCACTTCGAGGCACTGTTTGGTTAGCGCGCGCTTAGCCACCATGTTGACGGGCCAGGCGGCTATTCGTCTGCTTCTGCCCTTTTCTGCTCTCGATCTCAACGTCGAACTCACGATGCTACACTGCCTGGCACCAAACAGTGCCATGCGACAATGGCCGTCAGAGCGGCCAGGACAGCCACTCTGAGCTGAAGTTGCATGGGAAACATAGAACCTTTGGGACTAATGGTTTTCCTGAGCGCCGTGACGCGCTAATTGATGCACTTCCTGCAGACAATCACATCTTTCGTACTCCCATCCCTGGCGTCTTCCCTGCATCTCGCCAATACCCCCGGCGCTATGCGGATAAAACACGCACTCTATCATAGGCTAAACGATTTCAGGCCGTTGCCTTTGTTTCACTTGCCGCCGGCCCCCTAGACTTTTTTCATTTTATTCAATGCATCGAGACCCCGCTAGCCTAGGATTAACTACTAGCGTTGCTAGCACGGAGTATCAATATTCACCTTCTAGCTTTGTCTAGTATGACGAGATAACCTGTTTCATATGTATATCGAATCCGACAACCTCAGTGGATTCTGTGAGTCCTTATTCAACCCGTCCGAGAGCCATCGGGGTCTATCAAACCTTCGCATGCTGCATGCCTCGGAGACCTCTGCCATCGTCCTCTCCTACTCTTTTTTATTACTTCCTTCGTAATGGAAATCAAACTCTATATTACCCTACCCGGTGGGCATGGGACCGTTTTCATTCTCTCACTGAGCAAAACTTTGGACACTTCTTTTTAAGCCTTTCATCTATACTTTTCTATCGATAGTAGACCTATGGTTTGTCCAAAGGACTTATACCTAGAGAAGACCTTAGGGAAGGAGGTCTTGATTTCAATCAGAACCCGGCTTCCCTCCAATACTCTGGCTACTGAACGCTCCTTTTAACATTATGCACTCGCTTCAAACCCTTCTAGCCCAAGCATGGGCACCTTTATTTCCGTTTATGCTCGTAGCTCCACGGTTTAAAGCTCTGCCTATGCCTCTCCATCTTTTCCATACTGTCGTGTACCCATCTTCCCCGCGCCCGGGCAACTCCTTATACTGCTCAACGTATAAGCAATCACCAAACCCAGAACCTTGCGTAAACGTTTTGAAGGTTAACTTGTAGGGCAAAACGGTGAGAGAGAACTGGAATTCTTCGTATACCACGGTCATCAAACACAGCAAAAGAAGAAGGTGTGTATAAGGTTTATCTTAAAGTATGACGCAGAGCTGTCAGAAGACAAGTATATCTAGATACGATGATACTCGCAAACCGCACTATCCTGCACCAGCTATTATGCACTGGTCGAAGTTTGAAGGTAGTAGGAAAGGGACGTGGAACTGGAAAAAATCATAAATAATTTCTTTAATATGTGGGATCGCTGAGGCGACTGCGTCTTTTTGGTCTGTTTATATTCTTCCAACAACTTTTACAAAGCCAAATCTCAAAGAAAAAGCAACAAGCAACGCAGACGGTTCTCCGGATAGATTCTCTGTCCTTTAATGGCGTTGTCACCACGCTTTCTGATTTGCGGATCCATTGAGCGGGTCGACCTGAGCGTAGTTAAACCCATTGGCTTATTAATTTCCCTACCTTACCTATGGATTGGAAGGTCCCTATCTCAAGTATGGGCTGAAGGTCCGCAGGCTCAAAATTCCGTCCTTCTGTTTCATACTTTTGTCACTCCTGGCGTCATTCCTCCAGTGAAGGAACTAAATATGGCTTGTGCCGATTGTTTTAGTGGAAGCATTCACGAGGGCAGCCCGGCAGGTGAGGTGACCGAAATACATGGCCTCAAAGCTTACCTCTCCAGGCCGTCTGTCGATGTCGCGCGACGGGGGGTTATAATTGTGATACCGGATGCATTCGGATGGGAGTTTGTCAATAATCGTCTGTTAGCAGATCATTATGCTAAGAAAGGTGGCTATCTTGTGTATCTTCCGGATTTCATGAAGGGCATGTATCGATAGCATCTCAACGCGTGTTCTGATCTGTGCTAATATTCATTTTTTCAGGACATGCGGCGCCTATTTCTTCGATGGCTACGATGCGAGAACTGATGCAGACCAGTAGCGTACTTGGATGGCTAAAAGCACCGTAAGTCGACCTCCATGAGCCATACACCACGGCCGGGAAACCTTTGGTACCCCCCAAAAAGAGGGAGATGATCGAAATGGACAAGAAAAGCTCCCAAATCCGATGGCTTAGATAAATTCTGCAGATACCTCGTTGCGCGTGTTCTTATATCTTTCGCGCCTTTCATTTACCACAATGGTTTCGGGTCTTCCTGGCCGATTGTACTCAATTTCTTCAAAAGCGTACGCGAAGGCGAAAGTGAGGATATTCCGATCTACGCAGCCGGATTCTGCTGGGGAGGAAAACATGCCGTGAACCTCGCGAATGGAGTTGAGACGTCAACGGATGGAAAGCCACTCATCAATGCTGCATTTACCGGTCATCCAAGCATGTTGAAAATTCCAAGTGAAATCGAGGCTGTGAAAATCCCTACGAGCTTTGCTTTCGCGGAGAAGGATCATTTACTTAGTCTTACCTCCATGGAAAGGATTCGTAAAATCGTGGAAACCCAACCGGAAACAACGAGAGGAGAAGTCAAGATGTATGAAGGTGCGGGACATGGGTTTTGTGTTAGGGCAGATCTGAGGGAGGAGGGCGCGCGTGAGCAGGCCGCTGAGGCCGAAGATCAGGCTCTGGCTTGGTTTGACAAGCACCGCTCATGAGCTTAAGGCAGTAATATTAATGGTGCAATCATCTGACTTTAACGACACAATCCGTTATAGCTAATCCGCAAGAGTAATGAAGTCTTTCCTCGCGTGATAAATATGATTGAACCAATTCTATGGATTGGATAACGAACATAGCATGCCTTTCTGTAGCAGCGGTGGATCAACATATCGCCATCTTCAGAAGGCCCTCAACAGCACGCACACATTAATCAATTACCCTGTTTCCTGGTCTTCGGGCTTAGCAAGTTCGTGTTCTCGAAGTAGAGCATCGATTTCATCGGCTCCCCATAGGTGATGGTAGATCTTGCCGTCCTTAGTTCGTCCGACGGTTGCGAATTCGACTATAGGTTACGCTCGATTAGCATTGCCCAAAGGTTCAACCTCTTATATCAATGACTTACTCTTCTCACTGCTCAGTTTTGTCGAGTCCATGGTCTTGCTCAGCACTTTCACCGCCATGCCACAAGCCTCTTTCAAGTCACAGTCTTCCTTATAGTCTTGTTTTAGAAGGCTTTGTGCGCTGGCATTGTTTGCACCAACGCTGGTTGCCTTCCATCCACCGTAGTTTCCACTGGGGTTGCTCTGGTACAGCTGGAACTGTCGGAGCGGGTCGTAGCCGGCATAGATGAACGAGACTCCGAATGGTCGGAGACCACCGTGCTGGGTATAGCCCTGCTTCAAATCACACAGTCGACGGACCAGCTGCTCACACGGGATCTCTTCATTGTAGGTCAAGAGGTATCGTTGGGCGGCTTGGCGAGCGTAGTTGATGAGGATGTTGGCATCCGCGGTCATTCCGGCGACGGCGCATATCATGTTACTAAATAGCACTGTCAAAGGACATTCGCACGAATACTATCTTGTTTCAGGGATTACTCACTCGTTCAGGATGTAGAGCTTCTCGGCAGAGGTGTCCTGCTCCAAGAGCTTGCTGGTAACCTTCCTCTCGGCAGCGAGCACGATGCCATCCTTGGCTAGAATGCCCAGTGCGGTTCCAGCGTGAGATATGGCTTCAAGAGCATACTCAACCTGGTAGAGTCGACCCTCCGGTGAGAAAATCGTCGTCTGTCACCGGTGCAGCAATTAGTTCCACAGCTACTCAGGGCAACAAGCGAAGGATAGAGACGTCCTACCCTTGAGTCGTATCTCCGCGCCATTGTCAGTCAGTATCACGTAGTCAAGTACCCCTAAAGCGGCTCGGACGGTCTGAGTCTCGATCTCGTAGGCGTTGCCCGGTGGTGGTGCTGAAGTTGTTGACCACAGCCTCCGGTTCCTTTATGTACGGGAGTGGTTGAACCTCTCAGGCCTCCAAGACGCATCGCGCGGCCCAAGGGAGCCAGCCAAGCTTGAGCCAATCACACGCAGGCGCAGAACTTTTAGCCAAAACATCGTGATATCAACCATTGACAGTATTCCGGCAGGGCGGCCAACCGACTCTGTCGACGGATAAAATACACTCCTACACGATGCTGAAGTCGACCTACAATCCAGCGCAAGCTCTTCCGCCGGGTTGGACCGAACACAAGGCTCCATCAGGTAGATATTGCTAGCGCACCTCCCCGTAGCAATGAAACTTTTACTCATACTTCTTCGATCAGGACATCGCTACTATTACCATGCGGGAACGAAGCAATCGACCTATAAACGACCGGTTGAAGAAGTCCCGGTCCAGCCTGCTGCGCCACCAGCCACATTCTCACAGTTCCCAACGTCCTTACAAGTCCCCGTACACCAAGCCGGACCATATCAAGCCGCTCGAGGGTTCGATCCAAACTTCCAAGAATTCTCCCGGAGTGGAAAACAATCCAAAGACCGTCGTCAGCCACAGGATAGGCCTAAGTCCAAACACGCAATCCCGGGCTGTGCCGCTTGGGTTCTTGTCAAAACAAAGTTGGGTCGAAGATTCGTCCATAATACAGACACCCAGGAAAGCTTCTGGAGATATCCGCCGGATGTGCTTAAGGGTGTTATTGAGTACGATCGGGTAGAGAGAGAGACCAGAGAAAGACTTGAACGTGGGGAGGAGGACACGAAAACGGAGACGGACCTCCCAAGTGCTGGTGGCCGGTCATCAGGTCAATTGCAGCCAGTATCCCTCGAATCGGACTTTGCGGAGAGGAGAAATCACTCGGACAGCGAATATGAGGAGGTGGAGGTCACAGATGACGAAGATCGAAGAGTAGAAACAGAAGAGGCTCCGTCAAAACGGCTCAAAAGCGACGAGGAGGTCAATCAACAACTTGAATTTAATGAGGATGATATTGAGTACCAGCTAGCTGCTATGGAAGAAGACAACCCAAATTATACTGGCGACTATGACGAGCTACAAGGTGACTGGGAAGGTGGTCCAGAGGAAGCACCGCTTTCTCAGGAGGACATGAATTCGTTGTTTCGTGATTTGCTTGATGACTTCCGAATAAACCCTTACACTCCTTGGCATACAATCATCGAGGAAGGTAGGCTTGTGTTTGATCCCAGGTATACAATACTGCCAAACATGAAGTCACGTCGTGAAGTGTGGTCAGACTGGAGCCGAGACCGAATACGGGAGCACCAGGAGAGGAAGAGAAAGGAAGAGCAGTCAGATCCGCGGGTTGCTTATTTTGCTTTGTTACAGGAAAAGGCAACGCCTAAACTATACTGGCCCGAATTCAGACGCAAATACCGCAAGGAACCGGAGATGAAAGAACTTCGGATGTCAGAAAAGGACAAGGAAAAGTACTACCGGGAGCATATCTCAAGATTGAAGCTACCGGAAAGTACTCGAAAATCTGACCTTTCTATGCTGCTCAAATCAATACCGCTCTCGTCACTCCATAGGTCTACGCTGAAGGAGGCTCTGCCGCCGCAGCTCCTGTCCGATATTCGATATATATCTCTACCGACAAAGGCTCGAGACGATCTTATCAGCGCTTACATTCTCACCCTTTCTGCTGCTCCCGAGCAAGAGGAGGTGCCCGACGAAGGAAGAGAAGAACGGCAGAAGGAACAAGAGGAACGGCGGAGACGAGAGCAGGCTCTTTACGATCGTGAGATGAGGGTGACTGAGGAAAAGAGAAGGCACCAGCGTGCCTTGTTAGAGGGTAAGAATATGCTCCGCCGTGAGGATGCAGAAATCCAAAGAGCAATGAAGGTGGGCAGAGATGGGCTGAAGGGATATATGGAACCAGATGGTAATGGTAGTCTACATGAGTAGTATGGCGTTGCGTTACAATATAAAGCTTGGTCGGCTACTGTACCGTTCTAAATAAGTAAAAACATGGGGGTTGAACATCAACTGAACCCCCAGTCATCCCATCCCTCCCCAGCCGTCCCATCCTCATCATCCGCTTCGGCCTCATCGAAGGTACCATGCTCGTCATTCGTTAGCCCTGAATCAGCGTTTCCTAGAGTTCTCTTATGTTCCTCTCGCTTTTGCCGAAGTTTATCCCGCATCGTTTTCAGCCGCTGAACGCGCCGGTCTAGCTCCTCCATCTCGTCGAATTCCTCCTCCAAGAATCTAGTGGCATCCTCACGCTCGCCCAGTAGTGCAGCCTCCCGAGTTTTCGCCGCAGCTTCCCGATCCAGGCGTTCTCTGGATTCGAGCTCCGCAGCAGTCACTGGCGCAGCGGATATCGTTACCTGCTGCCCTGATAGATCGCGTGGCGTCGTAATGGCTGGTTGGAGTCTCGAGGGCCGTGCCACCTCACGTTCAAAGGCAGCCCATTCATCTTCATCCACCTTTTGGTTGGAATTTAGTGCTGTGGAATGTGTCTCCGCCGTTTCGTCCGTATCTATGTCTCGTTGCACTGTGGCCGATAGATGTGTATCAATGTTTGACGGCTCCTCTAAAGTGTCATTGAGTAGTGAAACATTTTCAATTAACGGCTTATTCTCTTTATTTTGTTTGGTATGCTTTCGCATGGGTTCCAGCTCGGCCGCTCGTTTTCGTTTCTTGCCCGTGTTTGGATTAAACCGTGATGCAAGTTCATTCCGTAAAAGCTCCCGTACATCGGCCATGTGAGCGATAGTGTTGACAGAGAGATACACACGAGATAAATCGACGCGTTTTGGGGTTTGGTGACCGTTGACATCCACTCAGAATATGCCGTCGTTCTTTCGTCCACAAGGATGATTGTCTTCATTCGTTATATTTCATATTGATGGACTAACTATGGCCGGGGCCGGGGCAAAGGTCAGGTCACGTGAAAATATGGGCTAAGAAACGTCGGGAAAACACAAATTCCGTAGCGGTAGCGGGATTATTGTTTTGCCGTCCCGCGCAGGCGCTGTTTAGTAAGCAGAGGCATGGGTCACGTGAAGACTAGCCGCTTTTGTCCGGATGGGCCAACTTTTTCTTCACAACAACATCCGCAACAACTCAAGCGGACTTTCGTCACTTCTCTCGATATTTTGCCTCGCACTTCTTACCACGGACGCCTTTCCTGCGCGAAACGCTATAGATCGACGTGTCGCTAAGATACCTTTACTGTCAAACCATTGAACCGCCGCTCGACACACTTCCAACAGACCGCAGCGATTGGCTGACAGGTTTCTCCGACAACAGGCCGGAGTCTGCATTTTCAGAGGGTTAAAAGAAGGATTGTTTCTGACATCACACCTCTCCCTGGAATACTTCAACGTGGATTCGGGAGGACGCCCTCACGTGCAGACACGCTATTTACGCATATAGCACAAAGGGAGGGGCGCAGATATCGCATTTCAGCGCGTCTTGCCTCCTATCAGGGCAGCCTGTGTATTACTCTTAGCACCTTCGATGCCTGTAGACAGAAAGGTTTCGTTGGATTGCAAAACAGATTCACCAAACTCGACATCACAGAGTTTCCAGGGATTGTAGTCTCTTCGTTGTCGTCACTATTCTCTATCGTTTTATCTTAACTTCTGATAATAATGGCTGGTAAGCGTTCGTATTCCAAACTGTACATATCGCCTTTCGATAAGGGGGTGTATGTACTAGTGCCATGTTTACATTGCCCTTCCACCTTACAGGCGTCATTCTGCCGAAGAGCATCGATATTTTGAAAGAGAACATCGGCTAATGTCACTATAGATGAACCACGCCGTTCGGGTCGGGCAACTAAGGGCCAACACAAGAGCCTAGATATCGAACCCCCTCAAAGCAAACGGAAAGGCAAGGGACAAGGTAAGAGTCAGAAACAGAGCTCAAATGAACCAACCCCCCCGGCGTCCAACGAGGAGGAAGAAATAATTAGGTGTATCTGTGGTGAATACGAAGAAGAGGAGGATGTCGAGCGTGACATGATATGCTGCGACAAATGCGCGGCCTGGCAGCACAACGACTGCATGGGTCTTGTTTTTCCCAAAGGGGAGGAACCTGCGGAATACTTCTGCGAGCAATGCAAACCAGAGAACCATAGAGAATTGCTAGATAAAATACAACGAGGAGAGAAGCCGTGGGAAGAGGCTGCTGCCAAAAGGGCCCAGGAAGCCGAGGAGCGAAAGGCTCGAAAGAAGAAAGGCGGGAAAAAGGGGAAGAAAGCAAGACAGAGTGATGCTAAGCCTGAACACGAGGACGCTCCAAGCGTGTCTAAGGAACGCACCCAATCTCCCCTCGCTCAGCAAAATATAATGGTGGCAGTCCCTCCACACTTTGATCCCGGCTCCACCCCAAAACGGAAATATGAGGAACATGGAGACCATGGGTCACTGGAGCTAGTAAGCCTCTCTCCCCCCCAAAAGCTGCATAGTCACTTATACTTATCGCTTTCCCCACAGGGACCCAAACATAAACTACAAAAAGTATCAACAAGCTTCCCAGTGTCGCCTCTAGACTCCCAACATTCTCCAATGCAGAGCCAAAAGCTGAGTGGCATCAGTCCCATGTCGCCTGGGCAAGATCCTGGCTTTAAATCACGCTCGGGGTCTTCGGCAGGCATGGAACATCTAATGGTAGCTCGGAGAAGTGCGGCAACGGCGCTGGTCAAAATGGTCACCGACATGGCCGCCACAGCCGCGAGCCAAGGGGCATTTACTGTTCCTTCAGGCAGGACGAAGGAGGACGTGGGTAGGAGTCTTGGGGCAGCTATCGAAGAGTGCTTGTATAAGAACCTTTGTGGATCCTCAGGGGAGCCCAATGATGCCTATAAAAACCAACTGCGGACCATCTTATTTAATGTAAGGAAAAATCCTTCTTTACGTGATAGTCTGCTCGTAGGTCGTACAACTCCCGATTCCATATCGACTATGAGCACACAGAGCATGGCCAGTCAAGAGCTACGTGAGAAGGACGAGGAAATCAAGCGGGAAGCAGAGCGACAGCATACTATTATTCAAGAGCAGGGACCCCGGATTAGACGTACCCATAAGGGCGAGGAATTGGTAGAATCTGATCCACAAACCGTCGGCACAGAATCAGTATTCTCTACCGCTCCGGCACGTCGTGATACTGGAACCGAGAACGAGTTCCAGTCAACCGTCAGCCCACGGCCTCACAGCCCTGGCCAGCAACAAAGTCACTTAGACAGCGCCTCGCGAGAAGCGATTGATACCCGGGGCAATGATCCCAGGCGTGAAACCTCTTCGAATTTCAACATAGAAAATGTCTGGTCAAACGTTCACTCTCCTGGTGCGTCTCATCCTGAGCAACAATTTGGCACAGCCTCCTCGTTCAACGAGCCTTTGCCGTTGGTGAATAGGGTGCAGGATGACGCAGAAATTGATAGTCTTCTACAAGATGAGGCCGATTCTCCGCCATATTCGCCGAAAGATATCCATGCAGATGGAGATATCTGGCACGGAGCCGTGTCTATGAGTTCTGTTGCAGATTTTCACACTGCAGGTAAACACGTCGGCGGCGCTGACCTAAGTACGAGGGTCCCATGGTCACAGCTTATCCCATCTACTATAGCAGTAGACGGACGTATTGATATTCAGCTGGCGAGCAATTACCTATGTGGATTACGATACAGTCATACCACCGACATCACTGTGATAGCCCTCACGCTTCCACATAATCCAAACGATGCCGCCCAGTTTAACAAACTTTTTGACTATTTCGTGGACCGAAAACGATATGGTGTGGTTGGAAAACATCCTCTTTCGATTGTCAAAGACGCATACCTTGTTCCAGTAGAGGCAGGAGACAGCAAAAAGCCTGACTTCGTCGAGCTACTTGAGAATAATCAAGTCGAGAACCCAACACCTACCCGCCTACTTCTACTTGTGCTCGTCGTTAAAACCAACAACAATCATTCCACTTCATCACATACCACCCCGCAAGCGCCATCCCGCAGTGCTGCCAGCCCTATACAACATGATAAAGCCTACAACCCCATGGATCCCAAATTTGGCCTTACTCAGAGTAATTTCCAAGGAACCAATGGCCAACAGATCCAGTCTAATAACGGACCTCCACCTTCACAGCCGCTAAACCTTACCTTGACCGGTCAACAAGCAGCCGTCCATGTACTTGGACCCTTGGCCTCTTCTCCTGCTATACAGGAGCTACTTCAGCGAGCTCCGAATGCGAGTATTGAACAGCTAAATGTTGTTGCAGGCATCCTCGCTCAGAATCCAGCTACATCCAACAATTACTCACTCTTGATGAATGCTCTTTTGCAAGCAACGAATGGACAAGCTGCGGCCTAAGCAGTTCATCAAGGCTTTTTCCACGTTATGTCTTTATTCTATTCACAGTGCCGAAAACCCCTCTTCATTTCCGGTCAATTCGTTACTCCGAGTCTAATTTCGAATTTGATGGTGTTATTGAAACACTATAAAACGGGTACCTGCCTTTCGAATGACGGTGTGCTACTCCTACAGTATCGCCGTCTGATGGCTTTGGAGTATCTTTGCTTCACAAGTTTCTGCTAATTATCTTGTTCGAATCACAATTCCGTATTTATATTCTTGTACATGTGTTCCCTTTCTATTAATTTGCCTTCTTTGCATGCAGAATGATACGTCACCTGCCTCCCTACCGATATTTTTGTTAGAAAAACAAGACGAACCGAAGGGACTAGCTCAAGGCTTTTGCCATACTAAGGGCAGTCTTACTTTACTACCGCAAGGACGGCACGGTTAGCCTACAAGTCTTTTTGTACTGATTAGGCGCTTGTATTTGTAAGGAAAACAGGCTAGTCACCAGGTTGTGTGACATCTTAGGGGTGTGTATCTATCTTTGGCGTCGAGAATCGATGTTTATATCCAGTAGGGAGGCCGAATTCGACCGGATCTTTAAACGAAACTCAAATGAATGCGAGCTGCACCTGGCAATACAACTATAAGTTAACTATTACATTACTTGGCCGGCTATGCAGAATAATTTTGACTTTCAACCATGGCATTCTTAGACTATAGAAATGAATAACTACAAAGACATTGCCTGATATTCTAGGTGAGAAACGTAGAACTGGCTGGTATCAGTCAACTCCCCAGAAGGAAGAACCCATTAACGCCAGCGCTATGCATAGATGCTCTTGAAAAGCTAGCAGAGCAGTGCATCACCATTGCCCCGTAATCTACCACCGCCCACCTCCTCTTCTTCTATAGCCACCTCCACCACCTCTGAAATGGCGGCTGCCATATCCGCCCCCACCTCCCTGAGCCCATCCGCCATCGTCAAAATTGGACTCACCCCTGCCGGATGAGCCATCGTCATGTCTAGATGGCGGTGGGCCCTTCAACTCCTTCTGCAAATGACTATACGTTTCTCTCATCTTCGCATAACCTAAGTGCATTTTGCCGAAGAAATGGTCTGCGAGTCGTCGATCGTTATCTAAGCGACTGAGGTATGCGCCACACACATCACAGACTTGTAACTTCTGATGTCCGGAAGGTCCTGAAGTATCCGCAAGGGCTTTGAGGTCTCTTTCCAAGGTTTCCTTTTGGTGCTTCGCGCTGCGCACTTTGTAAAATTCATCGATCGCAGTAGCGACTGCCCCAAGTTCACCCAAGATGGAGGTTTCCTCTAATCCCGTATTAATCGTCTTGTTTAAATCGGAGATTTGGGTAAGCTGTGAGAGGGATCGTTAGCTACGAGGTGCCAAGGGATAAGAGAGGAAGAAGGCTACCAGATTATTAGTTTGCCGGATTTCATCGGGCGTTTTTTCTAACCGGCGCTGTGCTGAGTCTATCCTCCGATTGCATTCGTCGACGTATTTTTGCATATCACGCAGATAATCATACTCGAATCCCCATTTAGCTTTATCGTGAGAGGAAGCAGCGTCGTACTCTGTTTTGAGACCTTCATTATGTAGCTTCGGACATGGCCCTAGGTCCTGCTTTGTATTGGTGAAAAGATCGTGAGGGCATGTGCCCGCCAGATAGGAGCGGCAAACTTTGGGATCAGTAATTGGAACCTGAGCATTTCTACCAGTGCTGGGTCCTCCGATAAGCTGGTCAGCTGCATAAGCATAGCGGGTCAGTCTTAAAAATATCGAGTTTAGCAACGAGATATCAATGTCATACCTCCCATGAGCTGCTCAAGGAGCTTCCGCTGCTCGGCAGCCATCTTGTCTTTTCAGCACACCTAGTACGCGGAAAAGGTAGCAAACCAGACACGAAATCTAGCAGAATCACTTATCGTTCGTCGTCACCCCGAATATCACTAAGCTGCATGCAAAGAAATGTTTTTTCGACTCTTTTCTTCCTTAGACGCGCCACTTATGTAAGCGCGTTAGCCGCGTGACTTGGCGCGCCAAACCTCGCGGAAATGCAACTTTGGCGGCTTCAAGTTCAAGTTTCAGGGGGGATTGATAACGACGCGGCATCAACATCTATTGCGAGGTTCACCGGTGGTCTAGGTTGGGCGTTATCGAAATGCTGGGATGAGACGCCCTCCGCTTACGTTGCCATGCATGCTTGCCGCGTTCATCTGGCTCGCTGTCCTCGACCTCGCCAGTGCTTCAGATTACCATGAGCAGCTTATACTGCAACCGCTGCCGCCGTCAAATCTTCTAGCGTCCTTCAATTTCCGCAGCAACGAGTCCAGTGTTGCATTCGCGCAACAGAACTACCGCTTTTTTCCCCGCTCATTGGGACAGATACTGCAGCATGCGTACACCAAAGAGCTGCACCTGAGGTTCACCACTGGTCGATGGGATGCGGAGAACTGGGGTGAACGACCGTGGCACGGCTTCAAGGAAGGAGGTACTGGGGTTGAGCTTTGGGCCTGGATCGAAGCTCGTGATGCAGATGAGTACGGACATACTAAGTTGATCCGGAGAGAGCCATGCACAATATTCACTAACACATCGACGTTACAGGGCGTTTTCAAAATGGACTACACTCACACAGTCGCTCTCTGGGCTGTTCTGTGCGTCTATGAATTTCATTGACTCTACGCGGACGACTACTCCTTCCCTCACCTTTAGCCCCACGGGCAATCACCCGACCCCTAGAGAGAATTTGCATCTCTTGCATGGCACCCTACCTGGTGAAGTCGTATGCACCGAGAACTTAACTCCCTTTCTAAAGCTTCTCCCATGTAAAGGCAAGAGTGGTATTTCTGGTCTTCTTGACGGACACAAACTCTTTGATGCCTCGTGGCAAAGCATGTCTGTTGATGTTCGGCCAACTTGCGAGGAGGGAGCCGGGCGTTGTCAAGTGGAAATTGAACAGACCGTCGATATGGTTCTCGATCTAGATAGATCCAAGCGATCAAGAGGTAATATTTGAAGAGACTATCGATACGTTTACGTCTAACGCTAACATGTCCATCAGATAACCCGATACCTCGCCCAGTACCTGCTGGAGACCTCATCTGCGATGAGTCAAAGCCCTATCACTCCAGCGACTTCTGTTATCCAATCGATGCCTCGCGCTCGCAAACATGGAGCATGGAAGATGTTTTTGGACGCACCATTCCATCCAGCTGCCCTCTCGCGGATAACAACGCACAGGTGGTATGCATCAATGTCCCCGATGCCATAGAGGTGTTACCGACCCTGGGAGCCTCCGAATCGCGTAATCCTGATGGTAAATCACGCTGTTACTCCTTACACCCTGACGAACTTTTCAACCTAGTTGTTCCCGCGCAGCAGTCTCCCTCAAGTAGCCCGCTGGAAGAGCCTGTCGTGCACTTGGAAAGGACTATTATTGGTCACGGCCAAGAACGAGGTGGTCTAAGGTCTATCCTGACGAATCCCTCTGAGATTGACACTATTGACTTTGTCTACTTCGAAACCTTACCCTGGTTCATGAGGCCCTTTTTACATACCATGAAGACAAGGCTTAGCCACCAATCCGGGCCCTCGATTGAAGTGTCGCCCACAGATATCATTAAAGACGTGTTTTATCGTCCTGCCATTGACCGCCAAAGAGGAACGCAGCTGGAACTTGTCTTATCTGTCCCACCAGCCTCAACGGTCACCTTAATCTACGAATTTGAAAAGGCCATTCTGCGATACACAGAATACCCCCCGGACGCAAATCGAGGATTTAACGTAGCTCCAGCAATTGTTCGTGCCCTGAACAATAGCGACCAAACTCTGCCATCAACCATCTACCTACGCACGACAAATCTTCTACTGCCACTTCCTACCCCTGACTTTAGCATGCCCTACAACGTTATCATCTTGACGAGCACGGTCATAGCGCTCGCTTTTGGAAATATTTTCAACGTCATCATTCGCCGGTTTGTAATGGCGGAAGAGGTTCCTGGGCGAAACATCAAAGCACTAATATTGGCAAAATTGACCACCCTCAAGCTTATGTTAGGGCGAAAAACAGAGAAGATATCGTGATTTTTCAAGCTAACCTACCTTATTCCTAAGTATTGATGCTTAGAATTGTCTCAGTAGAATTTATGCTTTCTCTACATATAACCATTCACACCCCTCTAACCAGAAATTATTGTTGTTGTCCAAAAATGCATTAAGTAGACATAGAAGTTCGTTAATAATAGCAAACAGCCAACCCAATGGCCACCACTTTTATCCAAAATAAGTGACTCTCCAAATAATCATCCCTGTAGGCTTGTTACTCCGTCTTTTTCTCCAACGCTTCGCTTATTTCAACTTGATCTGCCCATGTGCCAGAGGGCGCAGCCGGTGATAGAAGATCCGACGTCTGGGTCTCGGTTAGGTTAGTATGTTTGACTATCTTCTCGTCGGCATTAGGCAGAGAAGGAAAGTCATCATAAGTTGAAATCTCAGGAGGGGGCATGGGGTTAGTGTGTTCAGCAGTCAGGCTCTCTGCTTGTTGGACTCCTCTTCCAGCACCATGGACAGCACCTCTTCGTCCGTAGCTTCGACCTCCACGACCACCTCGTCCTCGGCCCCGATCGCCGAACGACGGGGTGAATGAGTTATCCAATTCCGCTGATGAGAGGGGAGCTGTAGTCCGCATGTCGTTGACTACACCGCCGTGTGCGCCTCTACGATATGCTGAGCCTCCCTTTCCGCGTTCTGAGAATAAGTCTTGCGACTTCTCTGCATCCCACTCACGTCCAGTCTGCGAATTCAGCTTTCTCTGGCGATTCTTCTCTCGTTCACTAAGCATCACGCGGCGATTCTGCCGCTCCTCTAGTCTCTTTGCAAGAGCTATCTTCTCGCGCTCCTGGAATGAAGCCTCGTCTGCTTCGGCGCGGGCATGAGCAGCAGCCTTTTTAGCTGCGGTAATTTTTGCAGCGGCCATGCGTTCTGACAGCTCTTCCTCTGTCAGTTTAGGCTAGACAGAAGTATTCAAGGGTTAGCCGGGGAACTATCAACGAATATATGGAGGGCGTGGTGGCTTACCTTTCGCACTCCCCCAGTTCCGCTGCGGTCACCTCTCACAGCGGGGACCTTCGGCACCACCACAGCCTCTTTGACTTGTGTCTCGTCCTCGAGGAGTTGCCCATTCTTTGCCCCTTGTTCACCCTCACTTGTATCGTCTCTGACTTGCGCTCCCGGCGGTGTGTCTTGTCGTTCCGCATCTTGCGAAGGCGCCGCCTCTACAAGCTGCGTCGGTTCAACTTGCGATGGCTGAACTTGGGCAACGGCCGCCTGCTCTAGAGGTATGTTCTGCGGCTTTCTCTGAGCCTCGGGCTTTAATCTTCTGGAAAATCCATTTCCTCTTCCCCTTGACCGGCCGCTGCCACCTCGTTTGCGGTGATGTAGTGCTGCCGGCTCCGGTTGTTGGGATAGCTCGTGCTCAGTCTGGGCCGGAAGAAGACTCTGCCCCGTCGAAATATCTGGTGGTTGTGTAGCGGAGTTTTGCTCTGTGTCTGCTTCAAGGTCTGGTTCATGGACTGGTTCATGCTGTAATGCGACCGGAATTATGTCGTCGTCAAACAGGTCGTCAACTCCGCGAGTTTGCGCAAACTCGTCCATGGCTTCCGGCAGGCGGGTCTGCAAGATATTGTCACGTTCTTTGGGTCAAGCGCGAAAGGAGGTAGGCCAGAAATGTAGCTGATAAAGTAGTACGGGTTGAGAAGGAGGAGATGTTGAAGCCGCTGTGGACTCTCGATGTATCCAGTCGACCCATTCAGCTTGCACCGAGGAAAGGCGACCATAGAAAGCGCCTGCACATTGCAAGTCCAACCAGCCAGTCAGTCGGCAAAAAAGAACAACCCTCCATTAACTACAGGAAATTATCTTCTACTGGGGGCTATTCTTAACTATCACACTGTATTCAAGCACTATAAATGGAATAAGCACTGTAATTATGTGAGAAGTGTCCTGAACCTCGTGAATATCTGTCAGCCTACGCTTGCGGATGAGAGGGAAAGCAGCAGGAAGTAACACGGCAGATTGATTTATTCGGATGCCACGATCCGACCAAGTTAATTAAATATAATTTCAATTTCAAATGCAGAACATGTCATTTTTTAGCCCATCCCATTCAGTCCGTCCTGTGTTGCAGCAGTAAAATCATTTTGTATAAACAGGGACATTAAGACAAAGGATCTAATCAAAGAATAGTAGTGGCTAGAATACCTGTTTGGCAAAGATATCAAGGAAGGAGGTCGGATGCAATTGTAAACGCAGGGCTCTGCAAGATTTTTTTGAATAAATGCTGTGTCGTAAGAGTGGTGAGTATCGGTGTTGGTGCAAAGTGATGTCTGTCCAAGAATCCTAGGACAAGTGGAATGCGCCCTGGCCCTCGCGCATAGCCATTCCGAGTTTATCAAGGAGAACCTGGGCGGAAGAGTAGTCGGGTAGTTTCAGGTAGTTCACACAGGTCATGACGCTGGGGAGGTAATCATCGGGAGTGTATGGGGGTTCGCTGGGGCGGCAGACAACAGTGAACATTGGAGTCAAGCCTTTGAAACCTGTGGGGGGACGCTTTAGTATTTGAGTGTTCCGGTGAGTCGGGCTCTGCGTTGGAACTTACCTCCAATTGGGAGCTTAGGGCTACCGGTGACAAATTGTAAGAAGTCGCGGCGCTGCCGGAGGCTGAACTCGCTCATCGTCGTGAGCAAGTTACGGACGCTCCTACTATCCATATTGAATCCATGGTCCGCTTTGATCGAATCCGTAAGAGCTAATTCGCGGAAGATGCGATGTCAGTAATGGCCAGATGTAGTAATGGAGCGATTAGAGCTTGTGAAGACTTACTTTCGATCGACCAGTCCTCATCAACCTGGCCAAAGAGCATGACTAATTCGTCCGGCGTGAAAGATTTTAATGATGAGTACGGAAAGACCTGTGAGAAGCCGGAGGCGAAGGCATCCAGCTGTGGCTTAATCCCACTGCCAACAGTCATGTCGATAACCTTTGTAACATATAACTCGACATTTCGCATTGTTACGGGAGTTTTATGGCCATCCAGCATGAGGCTGACATTCGGGTAGCCGGGTAAAATGAAGTCGAGATCAAGGTCCGTTAATTTAATATTGTTGATTTCGCACTGTTCCAGCATGTCAATGATCTCTGATGCAGAGAGGGACTTATCAGCTTTTATTTCTGCAGCCTTGTCTGCGTATCTCTTCAAGAGATTTAGAGACTGCGCAAGCGCTGGATCTACTCGCTTCACGGAACTGATAGACGCCGTATTCATCGCGCAGTCTCCCCGACCGGCGCTGAAAAAGGTGGGATTGAATCCAATATCAATGATTCGCGAGTCCAACATCGACCTTGCAACAAATTTGCCAAGCGCTCTGAACAGCTGCAATTGTTTCTTTCCTGCCTCCTGGGTGGATTGCTCATAGCTCATGGGTGTTGGGAAAAGACCCAAATTGTTGTCCACATATTCTCCATCTCCGTCTACGTTCGAGTCTCTCCAAAGCTTAAGTCTCTTTTTGGAGAACTCTCGAGAAACAGTAGAGTAGAATTCCAGTGTCGGACCTAATCCAGTTCCAACTTCTTCAAAGTACTCGATCTCTAGAACGCTTGGTGACGATCCATATAGTTCGAGGACTTTCATTGCAGAATCCAGGATTCGTGTGCGGGAAATCCGTACCTTTTGTCTCTGAAGCCGACCAGCGTATGCACGATCATCTCTACGTTGCTCACGCTGGGAATCATCGTTGAGCTGTGACCCTTGCCATCGTGTCATGGATCGAGCGTAGCCAAAGGATGTGGATTGCAAAAAGAGGTGACGGGTCTCGAACGGAAAGAGGAAAGAGAAATGATGGCCTAGATCTTCGCTCCAGCTAGGTAGACAGCTACTAGCAACTATCAAAGGTTCCTCTAGCTGTCGATTAAGCTTGGCGGTGAGTTTTGTATTGATAAATTTTGAAAGCGGTTCCTGAACATATTTCGGGATTCCGTATTCATCGACCTTGTCGTCGCTGGATTGAAAATTTAGCTGGTGTAGGACTCGCAGGAGCCTCAGAATAGACGCTGTTGTAGGTGTTTTATTTAAAGATTCTGGCATGTCCGTCTCGTCGAGGATAGAGGAAAGGTTAGATGAGGTAGGAGTAAGTGTTGAGGGTTCCCGGGGTTGCGGACCCTGTGCGCGTCTGAATTGGATAGTGTGTATCGCCGACCATACATTCCTGGATGGATTTATATCAGAACTATCATGGGTGCCGTGAACCGCCCGGTAAACGGTGGTATCGTTTGGTACAGGTTTCCCGTTTAGAAGAAATTCGATGTGCCAATCCTGTGGCATGGCCGCCATGGCCGCTGCATATGACGAGAAAAAACGCCCGGCAAAAGAGAAAGATCTGCCCACAGAGTGTGGACTCGACCTAGCAGGAAACGAAGAGGGCGCTTTGGCCACTGGGATAGTCTGTGTTGGAGTTGATACCCTAGTGCCATCCTCATTTCTAGCGGTCACTCTGCCCGTGGAGGCAATCTCCAGATTGACTGCAGATGGATCCGTCACCTCCTCTTCAGACAAATCATCATCGAGGTCATCAACAATTGTGTCTAGGGCTTCATCTCCATCTTCTTCCTCCTGGTCATCACTATGATGAGTTTCATCAGCACATTCTAACGGCGCATCACTGTCATCGCTCTCCACAGGCGGCGGCGGTGGAGGCTGATGTCTAGCTGAACGCCTTCGTCCTGCGCTGTCCGTGTGACCTTCACCAGAGTCTCCTCGAAGATTCGAGGGCGGAGTGGGCCTACCTTTGCTTGCACCCCTACCACTAGCTCCACTAGAGTTGCCACGCCCAGTGGGTAGTCGATAAGATGGAAGTTCGGAATAGGGCGGGATGCCAGCTTCACTTCCCCGACTAGGGGCATCCAGATCTTGAGGGTGGGCGGAGCCTGCAAGCTGGGAGAAAGCCGCGTCCCGGTTCCTGGAGGCCCGCGGACGTTCCGAAAGACTGATCCGGGGACGAAGATAGTCGTCCAAAGTTTTGAAATTCGCGATTGCATGGATAGAAACCATCATATTCCTGTATGGTTTCGGGATATTAGAGCCCTCTTCAGCAACTAGTCGCAG
Source organism: Onygena corvina (assembly GCA_000812245.1). Lineage (NCBI taxonomy): Eukaryota > Fungi > Ascomycota > Eurotiomycetes > Onygenales > Onygenaceae > Onygena > Onygena corvina. The sequence goes on along the minus strand of JWPT01000027.1, from coordinate 102,266 downwards.
TCTAATTTGCTTGGAGAGCATAGATAGGGTGCTTCGGTTATCAAATGCGTTGTGATGCACAGTGATGACTTCGAAATTTTCTGTTCGGCTGAGTAGCTCCTGAAGCTTATGGATCAAAGTACCAAAAGATGTGTTCTCAGAATTCAACGGCGCACTCTCACTTCTATGATAATTTGCGAAAGCCGCCAAAAAGTCTTCGCCGGCTTGATCTAATTGAGTGTGAGTTGTTAGTGAACAGTCACAGGGTAGAGATTAGGGCAAAACGTTTTACTTACCCTTTAAGCCCTCAATGACATCAAGGAGGACACGAATGATTCCAGAGTTCAGTAATTCAAAACTCGTGATACTTTCAATTGCGTTTCCGCAGAAGTAAGTAGCAAGCTCATAGAATAATTTGTAACCATCGGTTGATTGAGGGGCGTTCTTGTAGCACGCTTCAATCTTTGCAGCAAGTGCACGAAGGTTCTTTAGTACAACCTCTGCCTTTTCAGGCAGACCATTAACTTTACTTTCTTCGTAAACCTGGATAAACTGCTTTGCACTTGTAGTCATTAGACCATGGAGAGTAGCATCAAGCGGCTGAGGTGGAGGGTGAACGACAGAGGACGCGTCGCTGTCTGTGGCTTCATCTTGCCCTAGCTGGTGGTGTTCAGGCTCATCAGGGTAATCGCCGTTGAACTCATTTTCAGCAGTACCTTCTTCGTCATTATTTTGCCCTTCAACTGGAATTTCGTGGTCATCATCACCGTTATGGTCCTGTTCTTGTTCATCTTCCGTATCATGATCTTCGGGGGCAGACGCGTGGCCGTCTTCCGAGAAGGTAGCAGATTTTGTTGCAATTGAAGTCGTAGAATTATTTTTAGGGGGAGTCTCTGCCAGCAATTTGATTTCGGTGATCACACCTTCTCGATGGAATTGGTACTGGTATATATCTTTCAGTCTTCCAAATAGCAGCTCGGCACACTGAAGTGCAAGCGCTACTAAGGAGACATGGTCCTTTTGAGATAGAATTCCGGCCAGAAAAGAAGCGAAAGGGACGGACCGAAGAGCCTCTTCGACAATTTTTGCATCAAAAGCTTGGACCATCTTCACTTGAGCCATCAAGACCTTTTGTCGTACTCTCAGATTGACGGTGCTGGAGTAGACATCGGTTAGAGTAGGCAGAAGGATGGTAGCAAACCGTTTGATTTCAGGCTGGCATTCCTTCAACAGCTCCAGCTTCTGTTCATTCATAGCCCTAAATTTTGGGGTAACAGAAAGCGGTAGGTCACCGCAGCCAAGAGTTGATCGGAGCTCATCGTCCGAGAGTACAAGGGAGCCCTTCGATATGCCTGGGAGGATCTCATACACGACGTTTAAGGTCTCGTATACCTGCTCTCGGGGACGACGGATTAACGCTTGCATGATGTGCACGCTGTCCGATTTCGTTGGACCAGAGGCCCCCGAAGGAGGCGATACTCCTGTGAGAATTTGATACAAAGTATCTACAACATTCATCTTCAGGAGCTCAACGGATAGACGCGGGCTTGATTTGCAAATGATTCCTAAAATGCGAAGAAAATATGTGTGGATGTGCGGACCGATCAAGTTAGTGGTGCCTGGAAGAAGTAATCGGAGGATAGCACGGAGCAGATCCGGCTCGATTAATACTTCTAACTGTTCTGGCTTGTACTTGAAACTCTCTACCACACGACAAACGCACAAGCAACCTTGCTCCACGACTTTTTGATCGCTACTGGAGAGGACATTTAGCAACGTAGGCATCACCTCCTTGACGACATGAAAGGAATCTTGAGGGACGTTGCGACAACAGTTAGCAGCTGTTGTCACCGCCGTGCGTTGCGTGCTAGTGGGGAAGAAGTCCAAATATGTGAGGCATGCCGTTAGGCCACCTTCTCGAACAATCGCAGCTGGGAAGTCCACTGATATCGTCGCAAGAGTCTATTTACAATTCCGTTAGCTTAAAATCATTTTTTTTCCAATTTGTTCTCCAATGAGAGGGCGGCAAGACATACGCTCAAAGCCTGTTCTGCCAGATCGATGAATTGGATATCCAACAGTTTCTGACAGAGGATTGGTACAGCCCCACCATGGACCACGCTGGCGACGGAACCCCGGACTGCTTCCATCATGTTTGCAAGGCACCGACAAGCCAAGAGCATGATTTCCGGGTTTTCTTCACCGAAATCATTAGGTTTCATCAGAGCAACCAGCTCACGCACGTACGGCTCAGGCGAGAAGTGGCCTGCAAGGTTATCCTCGTTTGAAACCAGAAGAAGCTCCGAGAGCTCCTGCAGGGCAATCAGCTGAAGTGACGGGTCCTCCTTTGTCTTCAAATTCGAGAGGATGTCGCGGAGGCGTGTTGACATGCTTGACATCATGTTTGTCAGCGCGCGTAGTGTACTATTTAGGCCAAAGGGACTTCCGGATCCGAAAATGCCGCCGCTAAAGGGGTTTTGCTCTTCGTCTTCGGCGGTGTCCATCTGGTTGGCTTCTTCATGATTATCATTGTTTGGGGGCTGATCTTCTTCTTCCTTTTCGGCCTTCTCGTTGGGTTCCTCGTCCGTGTCCTTCACCTCGGCATCGCTGTTTCGTTTTCCTCTTTTTCTTTGGCGTCTGGGAGGTGACGCATGCTGTGGTGCCTCTTCAGACGATTAATTAGACGGTAAGTTAGTGATAGACATTGTCTCAGTAGGTCAAGCAATAGTAAATACCTCGAGAACCCCTTCTATTCCGAGCAGACCGTGGCTTGGAGGACGAAGACTGCGAGGCAGGTGGTTTTGATAGGTCATCAGCAACGCCAGATGGTCTATAGGCCATGGTTAGAATCAAAGATGCAGAGCATAATGCGGCAGTAGCCGAAGAAGAAAGTACACACCGTGGCTGAGACATTGTTGGATGTTGGCGAGTACTATGTCGAGTGGAATGCTGACGGGAAACAGAGGGTGACAACTTTGGTCGTTTGGCTCTTCGCGGCGGGGACGTAGGCTGGGGCAGTTCGGCGTTGGCGGTTGTCTTATCACGGCGAGAAGAGGCCCTCCTCTTTCGGGGGAGAGGCACGGGATTCACCGGCGGAGCAGGCTCAGAAGTATTGGCGACGCTATCGACAGCAAGCCTGGTGGCGGATCGAGTAACTCTGCGTTCCATGAGCAAGTCTCCTTCGATGAATGAGAAGATACAGGTGGGGGGGGGAGGGTTATGATAGAAGGTGTGTGTTGGAGAGAAGGAAAAAAGAGCAGAGGCATCTTCCCGTGGGAGCCTGCACCCAAAGGGAAGAGATAGATCCAGTGTCAAAGGTGAAAGCTAGACAGGGCTCATCCATGCGGCAGGCTGAAAGAGAGACATAAAAGGTATGTGAAGAGCAACGGTCAAAATTTCACGCGAAGTTACCTGGGAGATGAAGCGTCCAGGCCAGGATGCACAGCCTTCTCTACGGGCTGTCCAGACTGGTCGAGGGAGGGAGGAGCACTTCGCTTGGCCATAAGTAAGTCACACACCAGCTGTTCCGTCAACCCGCCATCCGCAGCTGTGGTCGACTGAGGGGGATGGGGGTGCAGGGACGAGCAACGATGAGCACAGGATGAAGCACCCTTGGTCTGCGGAGCTGGTTCAGGTGCCGCGGCGGCACATCGCGGCCAGGCGAGAGCAGCGAGGAGACGGGGGGGGAGGACAGCTAGAGACGAAAGACCAGCTTCGTCGGCGGCGCTGGCACTTGGTGGTTGACGGGGAGGGAGGAGATGAGGTCGGGGAGGCAAAGCAGAGAGACCTCACTAACGTGCGGCGCCCGCCAAGGCGCCCGTCCTCCGCCGCCCGAGGTACCGGCGACCTGCGCGCTGCCCATCAAACCACCAGACGGCGCGTACCCGCGACTCGAGCAGCGAGACTTTTCCTCTGCAACCCGAGGGTCTGGTGAAGCGCCCATCGCACAGGATGCCACCGCACCCGATGACATGCTCTGACGTGATCTGTCTTGACCTTTCTACTGTTATAGAGTTATCATTGGTGGGTGCTTTCGGGTACTTAGCCTGGCTATGGTCTACTCTAGTGGACTACTCTGATCGAGAGATGCGTAGCTGTAAGATGCCCTGTGAGCCGTCATCGACACCCTGCCACCGGCGGGGGGCGGAGGGGTCAAATCTAACCCGCTATTAATAAGATATGACCCACGCTGCGTGGCCGACCAACATATAAAAAGCCCCTCTGGAGCTCGACGCCCATAAATTATCGCTCGGTCCGCTGCTGTTCGATTGACCCTCGACTGGACCGTTCCAACTAGTTGATCAAGCCCGTCGAAATGGGATCCGTCGATTCTCTGCCGGCTATGGCCACCAAGCCGCAGATCATCTTCTTTACCGACTTTGACGGCACTATCACTATGCAAGACAGTGCGTATGCCTCGACCCAACACTAATTAATGCAATGACTAAATTCTGGGTTCTTGTGCCAGGCAACGATAAACTGGTCCGTATGCGCACTGTAACCCGGGTACTTGGTCTTCTGACAGTCTTAGACGGACAACCTTGGATTTGGCCCTGAAGAACGCACTTCCAGGAATACTGCTATCTTAGAAGGCAGACTTAGTTTCAGGTAGGCCCTTTTCCCAGACGAGCCAGGACTGTCTCCGATCGTCAGTGCATTGGCTGACCTTGTGATCAGGGATGGCTTCCAGCAGATGCTCGATAGCATCGATGCGCCCTTCGACGAATGCATCACGTTTCTATGTCAGCGTGTAACCCTAGACCCTCATTTCATCACCTTCTACGACTGGGCAAACGCCAATAATGTCCCCATTGTTGTGCTTTCTTCTGGCATGGTCCCGATTATCAATGCCCTGCTCGTGAAGTTGCTCGGGCATCAGCCGCAGAACCTCCAGATTGTTGCGAACCAGGTTACCAGCAGAGACGGAAAAGACATCAACTCCCGGGGAGGATGGCAAATCAAGTTCCATGACGACAGGTCAGGAAGTGCCTCTCTCTCTCTTTTTCTTTAGGCTAACAGATATGTAATAGCCATTTCGGCCACGACAAGTCTCTTGAGATCCGCCCATATTCCGCCGTTCCAAAGGCTGAACGTCCCATCCTCCTTTATGCTGGAGACGGGGTGTCTGATATTTCCGCCGCTTGCCAGACAGACCTGCTGTTTGCAAAGAAGGGACATGGTATGTTCATCTCTGCCCACTAGAGAGCCGACACTTCCTTACCTTCCGGGATAGATCTTATTACAGTTTGCAAGCGAGACGACATTCCTTACACCGTGTTCGAGGATTGGTCTTCTATTCTCTCCACCACGAGAGACCTCCTTGAGGGGAAGACAACCGTCGAAGGTGTCATCGCTGCCCAGAAGCGCGATACTAGCTAAGTGCAGTGCATTTGAGCTTGCGTAGATCTGGTTTTTGCGCCTCCCGTCTCTCTGAACTATATATAGAAGGATATAAACCTCTGGAATGCTGGCTGGGAGGTCTCTAAAAGTTAAATGCATCCTGTCACTGGGTAGTTAAGGATAACTAAAGTTTATAGACTCTTTTTAACTAGTTGCCATGGACAAGTGGCATTTTTTTAGCTAGGTAAACACTCTGCTCGTCCTGTCTAATGAAGCTAGGTCAGCACAGCTACACCGCAGACTACCTATAAATTATCAAAGGCTTCTCTTTAACTAACTCTGCACTCGAGGCTTAACAGGGAGACTCGCCGAGCTGGAAATTCTACATGAACGTGATATTGAACAATAATCGCATCATTCACATGGACTACTCACATAGCCACCAAATCGAAGCTTTGAACTGAATTCGCTAAGCTGATCCGGGAGTAGCAGACCACTGAAGCATTGTGTTCAGATCCCACGGAGCTCGAGTAGCAGGCAAATGATATACTCGTCTACGTCAAGCAGACAAAAGTAGATTGATTATATATATTGTCGTTCTAACTTAGGTATTGATACTCCCGTCCCGTCGCAGGGGGACTAGACTGAGCTTATGTAATAACTATTTAATTACCTCCCATCTGCAACCTTAAAATAACTACCCTTGCACTTCACTCCCCTTGCACCTCACTTGCACCTCACTTGCACCTCACACTTTGCACTTTGCACTTTGCACTTCACACCTTCTCAGGCTCATCACTTCGAACCTTCTACCTACTTTGCACCCGGGGTGATAGACGCTCCTGATGACGCAGCGTCAATGCGGCTGCGATACTTCCGTACAAGCTGCTCGTCAGCCACCGGTGCGGGATAGACATCGCCTCCGAACACTTGCTCTCCCGTGGGCAGGCCCTTTAGCATGTTGGCGGCGGCCTCTTCATCAGTGAGGTCATCAAGCACGGCGGCAATGCGGGCCAGCGAGCTCCTTGGATGGGCGACAGCGTACTCCAGTGCCCGTTTCTGCCACTCGATAAAAGGCACAAGGTCTTGCCCATCACCACCCATCAATTTGAAAAATCGGTTGCAGCTCACCGCATACTTATTCACAAAGTCGAAGTCATGGCCAATCCGGGACTGATCCTTTACCATTACGGTAACGATAGTCTTGCTTATGTAGTCTACCGGCTGCACTACGGAGAGGTCGGCGTCTAGGGACGGAAAGCTGCCCATCTCAATGCTTCCCGCGATCAAGTTGTGCAAGAAATCTCCTCGATCACGCCGGAAGTGACCGGTAGTAGCCGATGCGGTGATAAAAGGCACACGATAGACAGAGGCTTTTGCGCCACGCCAACGCGCTGCTGCAACCATGCGCTCCGCCATATACTTGGAGGTAGAGTAGCCATATTCCCTATCGTCCTCGGTGACCTCATAGCCCATATACATGGGTAAGGTTGCAAGTGTAGAGACGAAATGGACCGCCTTTCCACGGCCCCGCGAGGCTAGATGCAAAACCTCGTGCATACTCACGACATTTGGGCCAATATAATCGCTAAGTGGTCGCATCCAGTCGACCAGAGCACTGGAATGACAAATAGCGTCAATATGGTCTGCCAACTGTTCGAATGCTGCCTTGCTTAGACCAAATAAGGGCTTTGCTGCATCACCGACCACGGGGTGGAGCAGTGGTGCATAGCTGGAATTCCAGAGGTCATAATTTTCAAGCGCGGCTTTCAAACGTTGCGTGCCTTGGTCAGCACTACCGGCACGTACTAGGCAGTGGGCGGCAATACCCTGCTCCAGCAGTTCGTGTAGGATAAATGCGCCAAGAAAGCCTGTGGCTCCAGTGATAAAGACTGACCCAGGGCATTGGAGATCTCCTATGTTGTTAAATTCAAAGCGAGGGTCGAGACAGCCTCGCATTGCTGGTGCTGAACCCGAACGCAGACTGGGGAGTGGCATGTCGGGCAAACCATTACTCGCAGCTGCTGCAGCTGCTACCCCTGGATACAGACCGGAGAGAGACATTTTGGGCGTGGAACCGTTTGTAGGCTCAGCAGCGGCAGTTGATTTTAGGTTGTCTCCTTGTGCCTGCAGCTGTATCTGGGAAAAGAGAAACCGACTTAGCGCTCTCAAGTTTGGATAATTCCATGTAACACTACTAGCCGACAGTGTTTTGAGGCTCGTCAGATTGACCAGCTGGTTACGCATCAGCACTGCCGTCAAAGAGTCAAATCCAATATCCTGTAAGGGTACATCCACGTCCACTTGGTCAGCCGATGTGAATCCTAAGGCTTTAGCCACTGTTTCCCGGACCATGGCCAACACAATCGAGGCATGCTGCTCAGGGGCTGCTTCGCGAAGCGCCTTTTGCAGGTGCCATCCCTTTTCGTTTTGCTGCGCCTTAATTTCGCCCCTGCCTCGGTCACCTTCGCTTGGTGTCAACAGTGCATGATAAAACGGCGGTATACCGGCTGTTCCCGCCCCCTCCTCAAAATATCTCTGGAGTCTTTCTGTATCGAGCGCCGCGGCTACAGTAAGCGCACGGCCACTCTGCACTGCCTGCTCGAGGAGTTGCAGGCCCTCTCCCGATTTGAGCGGGTCAAGGCCGAATTTGGCGAGGTGGCTAAGACTCGTTTTTCCTGTGAGCCCAGCCACCATGCCTTCACCTGCCCAAACACCGTATGCCACGGAGGTGGCACATAGACCTTGGGCGCGTCGTAGGCCAGCCAGAGCGTCGAGAAAGGTGTTAGCAGCTGCATAATTCCCTAGTCCTGGCATGCCTAGGACACCTGCAACCGATGAAAACATCATGAAGAAGTCAAGTTCTATATCTCGAGTCAGTCGATGTAGATTCCAAGCGCCATCTACCTTTGGTCCAAAGGTTGTGGCGCATCGCTGCGGTGTCATAGCTAGGAGGACACCGTTATCAACCACACCGGCCGCATGAATTATGCCGCGCAGCGACTTTTCATTTGTAGCAAATGATGATATAACTCGCTTCATACTATTATAGTCGCTAACGTCACAGGCGACCACGTTGGCCGTAGCGCCGAGTTGCGCCAGTTCATCCACGAAATTTGCAGCACCAGGAGTTTTGAGACCACGGCGCGACGTCAGCACTAACTCATGGATCTTGTGAGTGTTTACCAGCCACCTGGCAACTTGCTTGCCGATACCCCCGAGGCCGCCTGTGATTAACACGGCACCATCTTGTCGGAGTAGCTTTCGTCGCTGTTTGACGGGGGCTTTCGGTACAGTTGCACGCTGTATCCGCGGCACCAACACCTGGCCATTTCGCACTGCGCATTCCGGCTCACCTGGTGTCATCAACGCTAGACTTAGACCCTCAAGCGCGGCTTCGTCCTCACTCAACTCCACATCAATTAGACGCAGGCTTAATTCAGGATGTTCGTTGCGGGCAGTACGCATCAAGCCCCATAGCGGACCAGCACCCAAACCCTTTTCTATCCTGCAGGCAGCATGACCATTCTGATTGCTGTGGTTACCATTACCAACTCCAGATTGGGACTGAGTATCCGCTGTCCCACGGGTAACCCAAATTAGCGGTGGTGCGAAATTTGACATTGCCGCCGCCTGTAGCTGAGCTAGAGCTTCTGTAGTGAAGTGATAGGCTTGGTCAAGAACATCCATGTCGGAGGAGTCGTCCCATAGGCATATTAAACCATCTAGCCGCTCGCCATCTTTAAATTTCTGGACCTGCGTTATCTGAATACCGGCCCGTGACAATGCTTTACGCGCTTCTGGTTCCCACGCCACGTCACCAGCAGGGCATATCAAACCCCAGGAGCCGCCGCAGTTCAACTGAATTTTATTCTTTTCAACTTGATGCCACTCGACTTGAAATTGGAAAAGGTCCGTACTGCCGCCAAGGTGAGGCTTGTTAGCCCCATTTGTTATAGCGGCATTATGGCTCTTAAGAGTGCCGTTTGGCGGCGGCTTGAGCTTATCAAAGAGCTCCCGCTGGAAGGTATATGTCGGCAATTTAACACGCTGACAACTAAACGGCCTGAAGTAGGTAGGCCAATCTATGAGAATATGTCTCACATGGAGTTCGGCGAGAGTGAACTGCACCACGGAAACGTCCTCTTTCTTCCCAGTTGAGAGTGACGGCAGTAACAAAGGCAATTTTCCACCTTTCTGGTCGGCAAGGCATGCCGCAGCCAAACCCAGCAGTATCGGCTGTGGACCTAACTCGAGGAACACGTTGACACCTTGTTGTTTAAGTGTCTGGATTCCGTCGCTAAAGCGAACTTCCCTACGTGCCTGATCAACCCAATAGTCGGCTTTTTCGAGCTGGCCGGTCTCCACCAATTTGCCAGTAAGGCTACTGACAACGGCAAGCTTGGGTGGCTTGAATTGAAGAGTCTCAGCGACAGCCCTAAAAGCTGGCAGCATGTCTTCCATATGGAACGAGTGAAAGGCGCACGCCACGTCAAGCATCTTCACCTTACGGCCGAACCGACTGGCGAAATGATTTGCTACGCTCTCAACAGCGTCAGAATCTCCAGATATAACTGTCTGCATCGGTGTGTTGTGGCCAGCGATATCTACTTTGCCGTCGAGACCCAGCTCAGAGATTGATGCTGCTATTTCGGCCCCGTTAGCTTCCACTGACGCCATGCGCCCGCGCCGCTTGGTGGACACCCCCTGCATCAAACGGCCTCTCGCTGCAACTAGCCGGCAGGCATCTGAGAGATCCATCACACCAGCTACATGGATGGCCGCAAGCTCACCAACGCTGTGACCTAGCACTACCTGTGGTTGGATGCCCCAACTCTGCCACAACCGCCATAGGGCCACCTCCAAGGCAAATATGGCAGGCTGTGCGAAGTCGGTTCGATGGAGCAATGCAGCCATCTCACTCTGAGGCTCCGCCCACATAACTTCCAGAAGTGGCGTTCCTAGCCCGGTGAAGTGTGCTGCAACCTCTTCCAAAGCGTTTTTAAAGGCAGGGTACGCCTTATAGAGGCCTTTACCCATGCCCAATCGCTGACTGCCCTGTCCAGTGAATAGCATAGCGAGGTGAGGCTCTTCACCGCTCTCATCACTGCTTTTCCATATGGTTCCAGTTCGAGGCACCAACTCGCTCGGACAAGCAACTGAGCAAGACGAAAGCTTCTCTAATAGGCTTCCCTTGTCGCTGGCAATCAATACCAGACGTCGGCGAAAATGGTTGCGGGTTGTTGCCAAGGAGAAGGCCAGGTCGTCAAGATAGTGGTCATTTTTATCAGAAAATGTTTTCATAATGTATCGATGCAGCTCTTTAGCCTGCATACAGAGAGCCTTGTCGGTGTGGCCCGATAGCAAAAAAGGCACTGGAGACGGCAACCGAAGATGCCTTCCTCTCCTCGCTTTTGTTGCCGAGAGTGGTGCTTCTTCGATAATGATATGCGCATTAGTACCACCGATGCCGAACGAGCTTACCCCAGCCCGACGTGGCCTGTTATTGGAGAGCCAAGGCTGATTTTTAAGCACGAGGGCTATATTAGAATTATCCCAATCCACCAAGGGAGTTGGCTCGCTGACGTGCAGGGTTTTAGGTAGGATCTTGTTCTCCATGGCCAATACAACCTTTAATACACTTGCCAGACCTGCGGCTGCTTGAATATGGCCAATATTGGACTTTGCTGAGCCAACCAATAATGGCTCCTGGCCTGGAAAACGGCCACTGAAAACCTCTGCTAGCGCTGTGCCTTCGATGGGGTCACCAAGCTTGGTGGCGGTGCCGTGGGCATCGATATAATCAATATCGCTTGGACCTAGTCCAGAAGAGGCGAGAGCGGTACGGATAAGGCGTTCCTGAGCAGGCCCGCTAGGAGTGACGATACTGGCTGCGCTACGCCCGCCGTGGTTGACTGTGCTACCACGAAAGACTGCGTGAATTTTGTCTCCATCCCTCTGGGCGTCCGACAACCTCTTCAGTACGATAACCGTAGATCCTTCCCCAAAGCCGGTGCCCTGTGTGTCGGCTGCAAACGCCCGACAGGAGCCATCTGGTGATATTCCTCTCAAACGGCTGAATTCTACATGAATCCCTGGCGAGAGCATTAAAGTTACTCCGCCCACAACTGCCATATCACATTCTTTCTGCCGCAAAGCTGTGCAGGCCATGTGCGCACTGACTAGGGACGACGAACATGCTGTATCTATAGTCAACGAGGGGCCCTCCAGGCCTAAGATATATGATATGCGGCCCGATATAGTCGCGCCGCTAGAGCCTGTGACAGCGTAACCGTCCAGATCTAACAAGTCACGGCCAACATTGTGTGCTGAAACATTGGTATAGCCAATGAACACACCTGTCTGGCTACCTCGCAGCTGTTGCAAAGTATACCCAGCACGCTCAAATCCCTCCCAGCATGTTTCAAGCATCATATAATGCGCTGGGTTTAGCTTTCGTGCCTCTCGTGGCGAGATACCAAAAAAAGGTGCGTCAAATGAGTCAATACCATCAATAAAACCGCCTCGTCGGCAGTAGGACTTCCCAGGTGCATCCGGGTCGGCGTTGTACAATGCATCTGCATCCCAGCGATCCTTGGGTACGTCCACGATTGCGTCTCTCCCTTCTTCGAGTAGTTCCCAGTACTCCTCCGGGTTAGCGACACCGCCAGGGAGTCGACACGCCATAGAGATTATAGCAATATCCTCATAGGCATTATCTTTGCTATGACCATTGATGCCATTATTGCTTTCAACGTTATTCAAGAGACCGCGGTGGTCTTGTCTCTGCTGCTCCCATACCCGAGTGGGAGAAGCTACCCCATTTGTGGTCGTCCTGTCTTCTTCTTTGCTTTGCTCCAAGTATTTAGCCAATGCTTTGATAGTATAGTGCTCGAATAGCTTTGCTGTTAATACAGGACGACCCAGCAGCTTCTCTAGCCTTGTCTTGACTCTGGGAACGCGAAGCGAGTTGCCGCCTACTTGGAAGAAATTGTCATTGATGCCGATCTGGTCATGACCAAGGACCTGTGACCAAACAGCCAGTACGCGATGTTCCATTTCTGTATTGGCCTTTGCTATGATCACTCGACTCTCCCCCACTGTCGTAGGATCTGGGAGAGCTTTTTTGTCAATTTTTCCGTTTATCGTCATCGGAAACGCATCCATTTCGATAAAGAACGCTGGCATCATGTAGGCCGGTCGACGCTCGCTCAGCCATGCTCGTAGGGGTTCCTCAAGTGAGGCCGCGCTGGTACTTTCACTGCCGGCATCGTTCCCTTTATTGTTGCGGACATAGTAGGCAACCAGCTGGTCGTCACGGGTGACTACAATAGCTGCTGAAACACCATCGTACTCCGTGATAGCGGCGGAAATGTCTCCAAGCTCGATGCGATAGCCACGCACCTTTACCTGACTGTCGGTGCGACCGACTAGGCTCAGCTTTCCTGGACCGAGGAAGCGAGCTAGGTCACCAGTCTGATACAACTTACCCTTATGAAAGGGGTTTTTCTCGAGGTACCGGGACTTGGTAAGGTCGGGGTTGTTGTGATAGCCGCAGTTTACACCTGCACCGCCGATATACAGCTCTCCCAGAGAACCTAAAGGCACCGGCGACAAGTCCTCTGTGCTTAAAACATATAGTTGAAAGTTAGCAATAGGATTGCCGATCACAATGTCTCTGTCATCGCGGGTCACCCTTCCCACACTCGCGTACACGGTCGCCTCAGTCGGCCCGTACCCGTTCCACACGTTATCAACATAGTCCAGTAAGCGGTCTAGTAGTCGGCGTGAAACCGGTTCGCCGGCCGTCAAAGCTGTAACAAGGCGGGGCTTCCCCTCCCAGCCACCGTCAAGCAGCATCTGCCAAAAGGAAGGGGTCGCCTGTATCATGGTGACAGCATGGCGCTCCATCAGCCCAATCAACGCGCCTGGGTCTCGCAGCTCTGGTGTCTGGGGCACCACAGTCGTACCACCGCTGACTAGTGGCAATAGGAGATCCAAGATGGACATGTCGAAGGAGACAGTAGCCACAGCCAAGAGACGATCTTCCGGACCGCATCCTGGTTCTCGCCCCATGGAAAGGAGAAGGTTGCAAAGCGCCCCGTGGTTCGCTTCCACGCCTTTGGGTCGGCCCGTCGAGCCGGAAGTATATATAATGTACGCCAAATCCTCTGCACGCACATCGCTTGTCAAATTGCCGCAGTCCGCCTTCTCCATCAAGCAGTATTCCTCGTCAATATTAAAACATATGTGCGCCCATGCTGACAATGCAGCTAGCGTGCCATTACTTGCAACAACAAGCTTCGGCCCAGCATCGTTCATCATGTGCGTGATGCGCTCGGGGGGGAAGGCCGGGTCGATAGGCACATACGCAGCACCAGACTTCAACACTGCTAACACTGCTACGACCAGATTGATGCATCGGTCCAAGGCTACCCCAACCACATCGCCGCGGCCGATACCTCGCTCGCTCACTAAAACGCGGGCCAGACGATTGGAGAGCGCATTGAGAGTTTGATAGTCCAGTTCCTCGTTGCTCGAGATCACGGCAATATTTCTCGGGTACCTCTCTACCGCATACTCAAATCGCTGCGGCAGATGGAATCCCAGCGTCGTGGCATCGTCCGTGGTGTTAAATTGTTCGATTAGAGTCTTATAGTCTTCTTCGGAGATAGTAGAACTCATGATGACAAAATATCCTAGTTAATATTTTTGGTGCTCGATTTACCGCAAAAACGGGAAAAGAAGAGGTGTTAAGCTCCAGAACAATGGATTGCTTGTTCTACTGAGACTCAAGATCTGAAACAGCTTATACTGACTTAGACGGAAATAGCTACCTTTTATACAAGGACAATACAATGCCCTAACAGGGAAGATAAGGCGCTGCGAAATGCCTCAGAAAGCTATTTGAACAATGAGTGCTAAGCAACGAGCTCGAACGTGCTCCATTATGGACGCAATATTGGGTCCTATTACACCTCGGCTATCTCATTTTTTCATCCCTTTTCTAGCCCGCGAAGAAGATGTGTACGGATTGAGTGTGCACTTCTTGCCAATCTCCCAGACCCTCCTCTTTCGGTATCCCAGACCCGAGATCCCGCGTTAAATCATGAAGCATTATCAACCATTCGAAGCTAGATGGGATCCCGATGGAGCTTAGTATACCCTTGCGACAAACCCCGGATAATCGAACCACGCGTCTACAAGGGGTCTGAGATCGGCCGTGCAATCACCCATGATGGGTCAGTCTCCCGCGGGGGTGTCAGATAGAGATAAGACTCTTTAGAGCTTCTCTATACTTAGTCCTTCGGGTATTTGGCGCCGCAGTGTTGGCCAGACCGTTACAGGGCGCTAACTTAATTTCCCGAGCTTCTCATTTTACTTTGGCGCTGGGACTTGAGAGGAAGTTCCAAAGGACAGTCGTTACGTAACTAATCAATGGATCGTTAAAATACCACAGATCCCAGACTAAATAAGACTCAATGCCACCATATTAGAATTCTCTCTTGATTCGATTCCAAATCTTAGACCTACTGTATATAGTAAATCTAGTTGCCAAGCGAATGATTATATAAACTCAATATATATCCCTACTCTTGCCTGTAGGTAGTCTTACTATGAGTATGCGGGCATTGAAAGCTAGGTATATATTAGCCATTTGCGGGCTACTCAGTGACAAATGTTATAATAGTTATACATATATAGCAGTCTTATCACGCCAGTCAGACCTCAATGACTGCTGTGAAGAATCACTTCACCACGCAATTCAAGATGGGGCCGGGCCGGACCACAACCTTAAACCGAAGCTTAACTAACTTATAGTTATTAAGCTAGTGGGATAGCGGAGCGGAAGGGCTTAGAGTCGATGGAGAGGTCCAGTCCGGTCAGCACCGCATCTCAGCAATGACTAAGGGTAGATTCGCCTCAGTTTGCCTTCCTGTCACCTAAGCTCTAAGCTCGTTTGTGAAAACAGCTCAATAGGTAACAGCCGGGGGAAGAGATACAACGGCGGGACTTATTCGATACGACACTCTGTGCTTAGCCGTTAGTTCCTCCATACCATTATTTTTTCCGCTGTTTTCTTCTCCAACGGCGCTAATTAGCTAGACCTATTGTATAGCGCTGTGTTTATGCCGGAATATGGTCGCAGTCTCAAGCGCTCCGCATTTAGTAGCCCCAGTTGACCACATATTCATTCCAAGAACTTAGCTAAGTTAACTAGTTATACAAATCCTTTAAATGGGCGACTAATGCATCTTTTGCGAGAAGTTACTGATTTACTTCTAAGGTTATACGTAGAAGTAGTTAAGTCGGAGAGTTTCGCCAACTCCTTAATTCAACTAACTTGACTAGTGAGTAAGTGCGATCTAGTTAACTAACTAATTAGCTAACTAGTTCACTAATAATTAGTTAACTAATTAACTTGCGAACTAACTAGTTAGTTAGTTAATTAGGTAGCTTGCGAACTAAGTAGTGGCTTGAGATTTGAAGAGCCCCTTCACCTCTTCCCGCCCAACGCGACTCCTTGGAATATGCTGAAAACCCCAAAACTTACATCTCCATCGACATGCGGTTTCGCCAGCCTAAGCTATGCTCTCGGATATCTGTATTGTCGAGTTCCCGTAGGTTGCAGCTCACCTTCCCATCTATCGGAACACGATACGTGTCGCGTCTCAGAATGTTGACTGCTGCTGGGTTGCTCTGTCGTGGGGAAAAGGGAATTTCTTATCGGCTTGTTCGTCCTTTAGGATTTCAAGTACCCGGCAAGGAGGCCTCGGTATGGCTCGCGGTCGACGACTCTACTGCTGTCGAATACGTCGTCAAGCGGCCCCCTACGGACGATGACGATAGCGACAAAAGCTGGTGTCTCTCTGCCTTCAAGCACGAACTTGAAATGCAGAGGCTTTTCCAAGGAGATCCTATGATTCGAAAGCTTGTTGACTATGTCCCCGAATCTGAACCATTTGGGCCGATGATGGTTCTTGAAGCGTTCGCAAGCACTCTTTGGGATGCCCGACATGCTAGACCGTTTACAATAAAGGAGATCAAGTGGATTATGAAGGGGGTACTGTTGGGTATTTACACGGTGCACATGAAGAATTTGGTGTATACTGGTAAGAAAACAATATTACGAGCTGTACATGGATAGTTATGAGCTAAACACGCAAGTTTTCAGACCTCAAAATGGAGAATATTATTCTAAGCGGGCTTGATTATTCGAGACCCAATGATGATGTTCGAAATATTATTGTAAGGCTCGCGGATTGTGGTGCAAGTCAGTCAGTATAGACTCCAAATTTGTCTGCGTTGATTCCAGTATCTCTAATCGCCTACAGTCAGCAAACCCTCTAGCAGAGAAATCACATCCCTTACGTACCGAAGCCCCGAAGTTTACTTTGGCAAGCCATGGAACGAGAGCACAGATGTCTGGTCTTGGGGTATAATCGTAAGATGATTTTCTCTAGCGTGTGCTCAGGTTCTCTTTAATTGCTGACTTTATATACCTAGCTGGCTCAATTGCTTCAGGCTAAAATTGATTTAAAAAAGCCTGGCTTATATGATTCAGGCGACATCGGTGCGCTTCTTGAGGAAAAAGCAAAAGCCGTCCGCGATGTCATAGCCATTGATTTCGAATTGGCCATTGTACCGTTTTATGCTGATGACGAGAAATGCGCTAAATTACTCCCCCCACCGCGGCCCGACGATGCGTATATGTGGGCAAACAATATGTTCGAGAGTGGAGTCGCAGAGGAAGATATTCAGTTTTTAGCACAGGTCTTGAATCCCTTTCCTGATGCTCGATTGACAGTTCCTGAAATACTGGACAGCGGGTACCTAGGCTGATGTAAAGGAAAGGAAGGACGTCTGTTGGAGCCCCTTTTTGTGTTTTTATGCGGAGCTTCCAGCCTTGTAGAAATTTTTTCTATAGAGGAAGATATGGAACTGTGAATTTCGGAGTTATCTCAGACCTAATCGGCAACTAGTCATTCCAGAAAATTGAAAACCCATCGAGATCGGTTATGTGCGAAAGCGCTGAAGTTGGCATTGGGGACGTTAGCTGGTTGATTGATTCCCCGCGTGTCCCGCGAACATAATGTCTGGCGTAACAGTGCCTGGAGGACCGAAAGTTACCGCGTTCAAATCTGGGAGCAGGGGGATTGAACTTTATCTCTGCGCTAACTAGGGCCCGGCTATTTTCGCTGGTCATCTGCGCAAAATAACCTAGTCGAATAATCACGCAGTTGACTCGCTACGGAGTACATCGCCGCCCTACGTTCTCTCCCGAACCCCAATTACCTCTTCTTCCTAATAGGTATGAATTAGCAAGGTGGAAAAACGAAACTGCGGAACGCTCGCGCCTTCGGTACCATGGAGATGAAATCGATCAAGATGACACCGACCACTTCCTCAGATAGGAAGTTGGTCACTGAGTGCATATGCAAGCATAATCGATGATCTGTACGGTGTGAGTAGCTCCGCATATCCTAACACAAAGGGAAAGCAGGGAAAAAGCAAAGAGTGCCACATCCCAAGCCCTCTCATTCTCGCCAATCTGAATCACCCGCAAGACCCCAGGTAGCCGTCTAAAGCGGAAGCTTCACTTGAAGCGAGCCAGGGATGCTATTCTTCTTTTATAGCATGATTTCCCACCCATCAGCAGCGAGTGTTCTTTCATCTGGCGGATGGATATAAAGTGGCCGAACAGACGGCTACACACTCTTTTTCATCAACAAGGGAAGACTGTTTGCTTGTAAGAAGCATTCTCGAGGTGCCACACCGCTGCCCAGAACCCTGCGTGCCCATGTCGTCCATGCACAGCCAGCCAACTTTTGGACCGAGCTCGCCTGAACATCGATTGGCTGTTGTTCTCTCCGCATCTTCCGGCCACCTCACTGGCAGATGGTAGGGTCCCATGCTGCATCAAGTTATGTGTCTCGCCCCAAAGGGTCCCGTCGTGCCAGAGTCCCGGGAATTCGTCGGGCACGGCGCCAGGCTCTTCTCGCCTACAAGAAAAGACAGGGTGTATCTTTGTCTTCTGGGAATCCCTAGAGCCAGGTACCAGGACTCTTTTTGTGAAGTGCTTTGCTACTAAAGGCACACCTACTGCCCCTGGGCCCAAAAGAGCCCCTTCCATGCGCCTTCGAAAGGAACGGGAGTCCGCTTAAATCATGTCACTGGACGATGCCGGACTAGGTACCTAGGTAGGGTGCTGCATCCTAGCCAGGTAGGGTCAAGAACTTCGCCGTGAACGGGATCTCATTGGCGAGTGTGGGGGTGCGTGAGTGTCTCTTTGAGCAGGCCTTGTGTGAGGCTAGGGAGAGGCTGCAGGAGTCACTCGGGGTTTGCGGCTAACAGTATTGGGCTCGTTGACAATCCCAATACCCAGGACCAGTGATCGGGTGTCGCGGGATTCCACGCCAGACCTGTATGCTGTGACGGTGCTGCAGTCGTGATCGTGCGTGACCGATGCGCTCAGGTCTTAAATACTCTTTTCTCACCGCGCAAAGGGCGCAGAGTGACGGTTATTTCTGTCGCCCTAATTTCACCCAGTAGAGTATTAGCTGGTCTTGCTCTCTGGTCTCTCGATTTTCTTTGCGGGTCTACTGTTTGGCGATCGCTCGCTGGACGCTTCATCTACCACTGGGCTGGGTTCCGTCCCATAACTCTGGTCTATTCTTTCACTAAATTCTCCTCAAACACTACTATGCCCACAACGCTCCGAGTGCCCTCTTTGTCACATTCAAGGGACAAGCCGAAGGGTCCCGTTATGGGAGCACATCAACTGGACCCAGACGGCGAGGTCGTCCTCCTGATGACGAGATATACTCAATACGGTAATGACACTGAAAGCGAGGATATCCAAAAACCGCTTGCCATAACCGACAACACGACAGCTCTAGTTCTGGCAAATGGTGCTGATCGCACCTGTGAAGAAGGTATTTGTTCAAATGTGTACATGGCTATATAATATAAGCTGATTTTGTGCCCTAGAAGTTGCGATGCAGGTTTCGTCCAGACACTTGATTCTCGCCTCCTCTGTCTTTCGAGTGATGCTACAGCATAGATTTAGCGAAAGCAGTATATTACTAGGGACTGGAACAGTAGAAATTCCTCTCCCTGATGATGACCCAGACGCGTTTCTCATTATACTGAATATTATCCATGGCCATCTACGGCAAGTACCGTTAGAAGTCGATCTTCCAACTTTGGCCCAGCTGGCTATTTTAGTGGACAAGTATGAGCTGCATGAACGTGTTGAGTTATTTGCCAACTTTTGGTTTCGCAATCTGAAACCTGCCGTCCCTGAACACTACACAGAGGACACACCATCATGGGTCTGTATCTGTTGGGTGTTTAATGAGCCAGAAGAATTCAAACGTGCCACACGTCTGGTTCTCCGGCAAGGCCGGGGAGCGTTCCCACTGGGCGAATTACCGATTCCATCTTTTGTGGCTGGTAAGTACTCCCTGGGCTTGATAGCTTCCAGGCCATGCTTTTAATCGGCAGTAACAGATGCGATAAACAATCGAAGAGAAGAAGCTCTCGGCAAAATAATATCTGTTCTCCTAAACCATTTGAATGACTATCTGGAAAACGAGCATTGTAGTTTCGAATGTGATGCGTTAATGGTGGGAGCGTTAACAAAACGCCTAAGAACTTTCAACATATTACCAGATCAGCCTAAACCACCATATACTGGGCTGAATTTGGAAGATTTCTCCTATCGTTTCCGGCACGGAATGTACTTCCCTGCCGCCCAACGAACGAGCAGTTACTTCTACAGGCATTCCAAATGTGCCATCAGGTCAATTGATCGAATGCTTTCAGAGTGCGAGCAACTTTTAGATGGACTGGAATTAAGTGATTATAAACCAATTCTCCAACCAATCCGTTAACGTTTTGCATAAGAGAATCGTGTTCGCGACTAGCGAAAATGGTGAATGTGGGAAGTTATTTACTACGCACAAGATATGGGTGTAAGCTAACTTGCGGATGACACCATATCATGGGGATCTTTCGAGATCGGTACAACCTTCAAAGCCTTCTAATTACTATATGGGGTAGTAGGAAGCAGGGGAAATGATCTTCCAAGTAACCTTTCTAAATAACGACGTTGCCTCGCTGATCAACCATCCGCAATTGATCCTTACTGCGACATCAAATCATACCCTTACTCAAATAGTACGTCAAGTGAAGACGAACACAAGATTCTTTGATTCTCTTATATCTCGATGAAGAGCTCTCGCATTGGCATCATTTTCCTCCTGCCTGTTTCCTTTGAGGGCAAACTACTTCGACGTCCGCGATATGCGGTGCCAACAATTTGCTCTAGAAATTATGGCGTATTAATTCTGTTTCACCAAAATGCAATGAGCGGTACTTCTCACTGTCCCTTGCCCACCGCGTCTTACGCTAGCAAGTATAGAGAACTTCATCCTGAGGGAGAAATTACATTTGACCGGGTGTCTAATTTGATCAGGTATCTTCGATCATGGCTTTCAGGCGCTGCTTGGGGATCTAATTGATAAGATAACCGCTACTCTTCCTGACGCGGCGGCAAAGACATCCAAATGCGCATTGTCGAAGCTCTCTCACAAAAAGTTGGCAGACGCGCTTCTGCAGGGCATTAAAAATTGTTTGTGGACGAATATTCGCGCTTGTCCTTTGGGGTATACGACTTTGCTAGCAAACATTCATCATCCAAACTATCAGGGATACGGAAAAGTGGCTACTCTCAGGTAGAAAACGATAACTTTTGCACAGACTGAGCTGGGATGAATTTCGAAGCCCATCGCCGGTGGCAGCCCAGTAAAAACACATCCAGCAACAGCTACTAGATAACATGGGAAAAATCGACAGTCTATAAGGCGGTCTTACCTTCCAGGTAGGGCTATGATCTTTTTGCCCCCGAAGCTTCTAAACATGAACGGAATATGTCAATAAAGTCGTACCAAGAAAAAGAGTCGCAGTGAGCATGTATGGTAGACCCCTCCAAAAGTCATCCATTTCCATCCCCTGTTTGAATGCAGAGGCCAGTGCCGGCCCCGCAACCATGATACCGGTACTCTGGGTCAAGGCAATGGCTGTGTTGACGGTTCCTGCGTGAGACGGCGAAATCAAGGCCGTGACCAAACTGCGGAGGGCGGAATAAAACCCCCAGCCTAACGCCAGGAAGCAAATTCCCAAAATGAAAAGTGAAATATTAGCTGAAATTGCCATGAGTCCAGCGCCGAATGTCAGAGCTAATGCACTACCCCGAACAATCCAAAGGTCCTTCAGAGTGGGCGGAATATGTTTCGTTAGAACAAGTGACAGTCTGGGTAGCAGAACAAGCAGAGTGGTAAGGGTTACAACTCCCTTCAGCGTTATTAAGGAGCTTGCCGCAGCAAAAGTCAGTGAAAATCGTTGGGACGAGTATTGCAAGATAAGTGTGACGGACTGTTTGCCTATGCTGGCGAAGAGAAAGGCGGACATTGCAAAAGTTATGCTGCCGGTTGGTGCGGCTTGAGTTCTTATTGCTTTCCATCGACGGCACCAAGCATTTGTCCAACTCTCCTGAGGGTATTTATTATTCCATATAGTACGCTGTGAAGGTTCATCGTTTTCTCTAACACCATTGAGATTTCTTGAGATGGGGCGTGTTTCGGGAATAAATGCTACGGTGGTTAGGCCGATGAGCTGGAAGCCCAGGCCTAGCAAAGAAGGGATCCAAGGGTCCCATAACATCAGAAGAGCGCTCAGGGGGGTTGCAAGTATTTCAGCAAAGAGGATCATTGCGCCCATGACGAAAAACGCAGACGCACTAAATATCTTGGTCAATAATTTAGGGCGTCAGATGCGCTCGAGGCTGTAAGAATTGAACACACCGGTCGTCAGGCAAGTATACATCTGTCACCATTGAGTATGCCATTGCAGTTGCAATCTCGCTGCCACCGCCAAGTATTTGAAATACAGGCGCTATCCAAATAGCCCGGATGTCAATTAAATTGTTCCACCAGAATATCAAGCGAACTGCAATCTCTTCGAGGATAAGCCCTACAAGACTGAGTAGTATGACTGGCTTGCGGCCAAATCGATCGGCGGCCCAGCCATAGGGCAGCGCAAGGACAATTCCGGGTATTTGGTCAAAGGTATCCTTCCAGCCACTAAGGAGGGCCAGCTTGCCTTGGACATCCGGAGACTTGCAGTTCCAATTATGTTCAAGGACTTCTATCCTCTGGCCTCCTGGACCTTGAGCCTTACTGCAAATAAGAGATTCGGCTATTGCAATCTGCGGAGCAAGGGAGAGGTAACTGCCGAAATCTATTACCACCATGACAATGCATACGAGCACATAGACGGCTCGTGGGCTTTGCGACTTATCAAAATTGCGTTGTAATGACGCGTGTCCGGTGTTCAACAAAGGCGCGGTTTCATCAGACACCAGTAGAGGGTCTGTCTGGGAAGCCATGATGGTTTATGCGCAATGAAGCGAAAGAGCGGCGTGAAATACTCGATCTAGAACTAGGGCAGTCAGCGGCCATCCTCAGGAGCTGTTGATCCCGGGAGTCCAAGAAGCTCTGAAATTCGACATCAAACCTAAGGGCGACAAATGACTAGTTATTCTGCTCATCAATTCCAGAGGGAGCGTTTGTGACGCTCATTAAGTAACCAACCTGGTTGTGGATTGCCAGGCAACACTAGAAAGTAAATCCTTGCAACACCGTTGTCTATTCCGAATTCCGAAGTCTCCACCCTGAAGGATTGATGGCTGGATTTATGACCCTCCTATTGGCCTATCTATCGTCTCGTACGCCGTGAAGTCGGTGTGACACGTAACTAAACTGGGTTGCGGCACTCCGAGCGGAATAACTAGCTCAAAGCAACGGCTTGAACGGAGTTACTTGAGGAGTTAGAGTTAGACACCTAAGGACTTGCGCATGCATCATATCTAAGCGCTTCAACTTAGGGATTAATTCACTACTGATTGCAAGAATTGGGACGCAAATTTCTCCCATGCCCATTATCTCTATCGTCCGTATCTTCCGTATCTTCCGTATCTTCCGTATCTTCCAGCCTTCGTGGTATTTCTGCTCCTGGCCATTTTCATGCAGCTAGCTTTCCTATCTAGCGATTAAAAGTAAGCCTATTGCTTACTGTGTTCGGTTGGCACGAAAAGACTTCACAAGGTCATGGCTGCAGTGGATGCAAGTACTCTCAAACAAGCATCGATCAAGGCTAACTAGTTATAGTTCTCGACCCTTAGGCAGGTAGATGGAAACAACCGACTCGGCGGCAAGTGTCATTCCTTTGGCCTCTATAGCACTACACATTGCATTGTATCAATCTGGTAGCCCGGAACATAGGAACGTAAAGCTCTTTTCTAAACCATGACTGGGTTCTTATCCAATGAGAACATGTTACTTGAGCTAAATGCAACAATGCTAGCCAGCAAGGGAAGAGCATATAAGTATTCATTGTGACAGAACACCTACTTGATAGACTAATTTAGTAATGGACGACTTAGTGGCTAATGTTATTTAACTCCTTTGCGATTTCTTATACCAAGTGTCATCCAGGAATTTAGCTATAGCATCAAAACCTTCAGGCTCCTTTATCCAGTGCCCCTCGTTTTCTGCTCCCAAATACTCAGTCCAGTCTACCTGCATCCCTAACTTCACCAGAGTATTCTTCGCCTGCCGACCAAGGTCAACGTCAACCCACGTATCGTCGGTCCCGTGCAGCAGGAAGACAGGCGTAGATAGCATAGTCTCAGTCTCTACCGCGCCGACTCGGGATTCTCCTTTTCCCTCGCATCGGACTATATCCCAGAGGGTCTTTGGTATCATCTCGTTGGGGAACTCAATGTTTTGTATCTCGTTTGCAAACGGAAGCCATCCACACATCCCGACAACGCCACCGATCTTTCCTTTTGACCATCCAGGCGTGCAGAGTAGTGTCCAAAGAGCCGACGCCATTCCCTGGCTAATGCCACCGAGAACAAGTTTATCGGATTTTCCTTGAAGAAGGTCGACCTCTTGATCTAGAATCTCCAGTATATATAGCATTGATTCTTTTAGCCCCTTAATCTGAAGATTTTGCTGCTCGGTCGTATTCGAAAGAGAATAGACATCAAACCACGCGGTCAGATCCTCTTGGAAAACTACACTCCACCGGTCTCGAGAGGTGGGGAACACCCATCGACAGTTAGGGAAAAGGGCTGCGAGTGTCTTATCCCCGGAAGTTTTGGAATTAAGGAGCTCTTCTGCGAGCTCAGGACCATTGCTCGAACGCCCATGGAGCAGGATCGCAGTGTGTTCATGGACGCCAGTGGGTTCGACGATATGAGGAGTAGGAAACGTCATTTCATACAGGCTTCTGGATGATCGATGGGTGACGATTGACGATTCTGGGGACGTGTCGGTTGGGCGACGGGACGGGTGGGACGGAGTTGTGAATGGCGGGGAATTGCATTACACCTGAAGGGAAAAAAGTACCTGGGCCAAAGTAATAGCCAACGTAAGCCAAAATTCATGAGTCCATACTTGCCGCCTTCATCAGAAGATAATGGATAACTAAATTAATTACTTATTTCTTAGTATTGATTATCAAAATAGTGAGGTCCGTATGACTAGAAATTAGTAGAAAATAGAATTCCGCGCCGATAGTCAAAGCTGAAGTGTTGTCAGGGGGACTGAGTCGATTATTGGGCCAAAGATAACTCACGAGGAAGCTTCTGCGGACTTATGATTAAGGCCAAACTCCGTTGGCTTGTAGTTAACCTATCCGTCTTTTAGAGCCGCGGAGAGAGAGTTCGTTGGTAACGCCGCGGATGCAATCTATTGACGTCATTAATGCTCCAGTCGCATCTATATAAACGCACCGGCCAGCGACTAAACAATGCAGAATTCGATTATATTTAAGAAGAATACACCCTCCATCATTCAAAACATATCTAAAGCAGACAATTAGAGAATGGCTGCCACTACTCCTGAAAAAGTCACCTTTCTCTCGCGCAACCTCAAGCTGGCTGGACATCTTTTTCCCCCTACCTCAGGCTCACCCAGCCGTGGCGGTGCCGCGATAGTGATAGCTCACCCATGGACGTCGATCAAGGAGCAGTCTCCGTCCAATTATGCCAGAGTACTCACTCAAGCAGGCTTTATCTGCCTTGCTTACGATGCCGCGTATCAAGGCGAATCAGAGGGAGAACCCCGGTCTCTCGAGGACCCCTCCCAGCGAGTCGAGGATATAAAATCAGCCGTCACCTACCTCACCAGCCGCAAGGAAGTGGATAATGGAAAGATTGGGGTTCTGGGAATCTGTGCATCAGGTGGGTATGCGCCATACGCTGCCCAGACCGACCTTCGCATCAAAGCCTGCGCAACCTCCGCGGCCGTATGTGTCGGAACCATGGCACATCGCGGATTCGATAAGGATTCGTCTAATGACGAGATCTTGAAGGGACAGCTGGAAGCGGCTGCGAAGGACCGTGACAGTGATGTAACGGGAGAGAAGGTGCCTCTCGTCCATATGCTACCTGAAAAGCCCGAGGATGCGCCTGCAGATATGCCCGAATCATTCCGCGACCTCATGATGTACTATCGGACGCCCAGAGCATGCCATCCCCGAGCACCCAATACGTGCTTAGCCAGAAGTTGGGATCTGATGGCGAACTTCGATTCGTTCAAGCACAACTACATGATCAGTCCGAGACCGTTGTTGATGATCACGGGCACCAAAGCTGCGACGAAATGGTATAGTGAAGACGGCATCGCCATAGCGAAAGAGCCCAAGGAGCTCGTCGTCATCGACGGTTTGACACACGCAGACTTGTATGATAAGGTGGACGAGGCTGGCAAAAAGCTCGTGGAGTTCTTTGGAAAATATTTGGCATGAGGTTACCCACCCCGCCATCCGGACCCGCGAATGTAAACTGATAATAGTTTTTGAAAACATATATCTATGGGGTACTTTGAGAAATTGAAGTCAAAATCTTATCTTGTTTGCCAACGAACCCCTGCCTGCAGAGAGCGAGCGTCGCTTTGCCGATTCGGGGGCATATTCCGTCCAAAGGCCCGTGTAAATATCCCGCTCTGGTGTCAGCTAGCGGCCTGTCCACTGTCCAGCATATCCCGGTGCATCTTAGGCCCTGAAACACCGGCTCTTTAAGGCCCCGTTCTTGCATCTTAGTCTATAGTCTCGTTATCAACTCCCGAAAGCCACCTGGGTTGTCCCAGCTCGCGCAGGGCCCGTCACGTGCCAGGCACTCACTGGAAGCTGGGCAAAGGCAAGTTCACTATCAAACGGCGTTTCAAGTTTCAAGTATTCACCATTCATCCCGCAATTTTAGCTACCGGTGGACAGGACGCACAAGTCAGAGACCAGAGTACCGTACCGAACCATGCCCGGAATTTTGATGATGGCCACCCGCGGCATCGCCACGATGGGGTGTTCGCTTGAGCCGTGCCAGAAACAGCCAATTGCTACCAAGGCATATAAACCCTTGTTGATAACCCCCGATTCTTCAGTTGTGCTCGTGATAGACAAGGTATTTTACTTTGCCGCCACTTGCCCTTGCTAGCCAGGTCTATACTTGCTTCATTCCCACCTAAACAGGGGAAATATAAACACATGATGATGACGAGAACTTGACTTGACGGGCTACTGCGATAGTTTCACTAACCATCTGCGGAAGCCATTTATACCCCGCGCATCTGAAATAGCAGCACTTTATCAGGCGCTATCTTTGAAGTCTCGCCTCCTGATCAGACCTAAACTCATTTACCCCAGTTTCTGTGAAAACCCTAGCAATGCAACCCAACCCAACCCCATCGGGTTCTTAATTATGCTTTTCGGCATAGAAATGACAATCCGGCATGCTCAGGCATGGGCTATCTTCGGGAATCTTCTGGCAGCATTTTCCTCTTATCGGATGAAAGGTAAAACATTGGAATATATAAGAATGGGGCAGATGGTGCCAATCTCCCGAGCCCTAGCTGAGAAGTTCCAACTCAATTCTTTCTTCCGGTAACAAGTGTATACGCCTTTCGCGTAGTTAATCACTTCAAGATGCGTTCGGTTCTGTCCCTCGCGCTGCTTGCAGCTAACGTGGTCACCGCCGCTGTTGTGGCCCCCTTTGACTACAATGGATACAAGGTTATTCGTGTCCCTACTCAGAAGGGCAACATGAAGGAGGTCCAGAGGATCATCACCGACCTCAACCTGGACACCTGGAAGTACCCCAAGTCTGAAGGCCAGAACGCAGATATCGTGGTTCCTCCCAAGCAGGTCTCCTCCTTCATGGAGCGCATGTCCGGATTTGATATGGAAATTATGCACGAGAACCTCGGAATGTCCATCAGCAATGAGACTTCCTTCGAGGCTTACCAGAGTAATATTCACCTACATCAAATCTACTTGCTTATACAAAATGCTGATTGGTCAATGACTAGCCGGATATGCTCCTGATATCAACTGGTTCAAGTCTTACCACACCTACCAGGACCATCTTTCCTATCTCCAAGACCTTCAGAGAACCTTCCCTGATCGTTCTGAGTATATGGACGCCGGCAAGAGTCACGAAGGCCGCACCATCCCCGCTCTTCACATGTGGGGTAAGAGCGGAAAGAACTCGAAGCCTGCCATCATCTTCCACGGTACCATCCACGCCCGTGAATGGATCACCACTATGGTACGTAGCCAGCCCCATTTCGATTGAATAGTTATTAGGGCCATTCTCTGATAAGGCATAAAAAGGTCAACGAATACATGGCCTGGTCTTTCCTTTCTGAATATGGCAAGAACGCCGACATCACCTCGATCATTGACAACTATGATATCTGGATCTTCCCCATTGTTAACCCAGATGGTATGTATTTTTTGGCCACGATTCACGTCTTATAGCGAGACCTTGAGCTAAGCACTCCCCGTCAACACAGGTTTTGCTTACACTCAGACCACCAACCGCCTGTGGCGCAAGAATCGTCAGCCCAACCCCAACGCCCGTTGCCCAGGGCGCGATCTTAATCGCAACTACCCATACGTGTGGGTTGGACCAGGATCATCTACCAACCCTTGCTCCGAAACCTACCGAGGTAACACTTCCCAGACCTTAAGTACCTACGTAGTAATATACATTCGCTGACCTCTTTGAATTTAGGCGCCCAACCTGGTGATGGAACCGAGATCAAGGTCCACATTGCTAACATGAAGAAGATCGCTGGTTACCACGGTGTTGCCATGTTCGTCGACTGGCACTCTTATGGCCAGCTCTTCATGTCTCGTAAGTGCATCATAGATTTCACCGCTCTAGTGTGTCTCACTCTAAATCTCACCTTTCAATAGCATATGGCTACTCTTGCACTGCCCGTCCACCAACGGATGCTAGACACCAGGAGCTCTCCAAAATCTTCGCCAACGCCTTGAAGGCTGTGCACGGAACTCCTTACAGGACCGGCCCAATTTGCAACACTATCTACCAGGTCAACGGTGACAGTGTCGACTGGGCTCTCGAGGTTCTTAAGGTCCAGCTGTCCTTGACCGCTGAGCTTCGTGATACCGGCGCCAACGGATTCGTCCTTCCACCAGCTCAGATCATTCCAAGCGGCGAAGAGACCCTTGCCGGAACTGTTGCTATGTTGAAGGCCTTGGTAAAGGCCTAATTTAGATCGAAGACGATGTATATATGAGTGGAGGGGTGTATATAGCGGATGAGTGTACATAGCTTCTGAATGTATATATTCACTTTATGGACACCATGCCTAAGTAGACGATGACGTTTCAAGACCATGAACAAGGTTGAACAGCTAGTCATACACATGTAGTGCTAATTTGCCCCGTGACGGATATGCATCATCATTCAACAGTCTCCTCAGCCAAAGTTGATATGCGGTATTACTTGAAGAACGGAAGAGGCATTGATCGATTGTTTCCTGACCGCGACGTCAACATAAGGTATATTTTAGTTCCCACTGTATTGCTGATCCAAAATCCTTCACAAATTTCCCGATCGAAGGATTTCCAGGGTATCATTCTACGATTCCAACCCATTCCTACCTAAGTTACCGGCACTTCGGAACCTTCGAAATTGCCGGTAGATCGGGAAAGTCGCTCGGATCCACGATTATCAGCAAGCCTAAGTACTTTTTGCAGATCTACTATAGTTCGCTTTTCCTTTATCGTGAAAGATCTTGTGGTAGACGATGACATCTGAAGACGTCGTCAGCTACAAGAAAGAGGATTGCGGGGACGCGGCACACACGGCGTTCTTTTTGGGTGACCCACCGAACGTCGACTTCTATGGGCGAACCAAGCCCTGATTCTTAAATTTCATTATCAATCATCAAGCACCGTTGACAATATTTTTTGCCGGTTATGGCCATCAGCGAAGAGCAAAAGAAGGAAGATGGGGTAGAGGAAGAGGAAGACCTCCTTGCTGCCCTCGAGGCCGAAGAAGATGACCCCAAATATCGTGCGAGTCGCATAAAGCAGCTTCAGACCGAGCTTTCAGATAACAAACCAACTGACCACAAGGCTCTGACCAATCCAAGCACCGCGTCAGACGCAAGCACATCGGAAAAGGCATCATTATCCACGGGTACAGATGCCGTAGTGACGACGCTCTTCAGCAATTCCCTTTACCCAACCCTCTCAAACGACCAAGCCCTCCTCGACTATTCCACCCAGATCCACCGATGTATCATCCACTTCTTCCATTCCGACTTTGCACGTTGCAGCATAATGGATAAGCACCTTACGACTCTTGCTGAGGCTCATAATAAGCGAGGAAAAGATGATGCGCGCTTTGCTCGAGTGGATGTCCGGAACGTGCCCTTCATTGTCGAGAAATTGAAAATTCGAGTCTTACCTTGTGTTCTGGGCTTCATTGATGGAGCTGTCGTGGAGAGGATTACCGGTTTTGAAGGGCTGAGTGATATGAATGCTTTGATGGGCAAGAAGAGCGCTGGTGGCAGCAGCGGTGATGATTTTAAGACAAGCATGCTGGAATTTAGGCTCGTTCAGGCGAAACTGTTGAAGCATTCGGTGCTGTATGGGGATAATGCTGACGATGACGATAATGACAACGATTGGGATGAGAATGAGGATAATGAGAGGACTGGTAAACGGAAAATCATACGAACAGGCAAAACGATGAAGAGACGAGACGATGGCGAGGACGACTTAGACTGGGATTGAACCGAGCTGGACGACGGTACCGTCTACGAAATACCGCGATTGAATGGTGTTGAAGTAGCCTCGAATGGAGAGGTAGAGCGACACCCGGTGAGAGGGCCCTAAAGTCATTGCTGCAAATCGATGACTCGGGGATCTGCCTCGTTCCAAGTGCCCTGGCTCCTAGACGAGGTCGACGCACAACGGAATGGTGCTGGGAATCCAAGGGATAATAAATAAGGCACATCCTCCTTTCCCCTCCTATAAGGAAAGCACGTTCTAGGCAAATACAAATACATGTACGTCTTGTATAGACTACAAACGAGAATTACCTATTATTGACCTTAAGCTGGATAGGAATGACTTGGATGTAGTTGAAATGTGACTGTAGTTGCTATGGGTTGTTAAAGTCGGAACCTCTGGTAGTTCCAGCAGTATTGACCAGTAACAATGAAGATCCATAAGAGGAGAGAAAAGACAGCTTGAAAATTTCTCTTCATTAGAAAAATGACAAAGACCCGAGTCCACTGTTCTTAGACTGCTAGAAAGGAGAATCAACATTAGAAAGAAATATGTAAAGGGGAGTGACCATCAAGACTATTAAAAACGGAATGGTCAGATACTGCGAAAACAAGAGCACGAAGAGGTAAAATATGCTAGACAGATTCCCGGTAATGGCGATTAATACAGGCAAACTTAGCTCAAGGGAATGGAGTGCATGATGGGACATGAAGTCGAAATTTCCCGGCCAGCAGCAGCGTAGTGATCAAAAGCTGCATATACGTAGGATTCGGGAAAGAATTGGTTTGAAGTACAATGGAAGGAAGGGAAAAAAAAATTCTAAGTTGGTTTCGAATAGAAAGGAGAAAGAAACAGAGGGCGAGGTAGGGAATATAAAGCCAAGCCTATGGATGCTTTGACATGGAAGGAGAGATGAGAGGATAAAAGCCGAGACAAGTGATTTAGCCGCTGCAAGGGACAAGCAAATAGTACATTTTAAACAATGGTGACTTGACTTGGAAAGCGACAGAAAAGGGATAGCGAGAGTAATAAAAAACCGGCCGTTTCCTGTGTGTCATGATAGGTCTTTTTAAATTTCAACGGTCTTCATGTCGTCTAACGCATCTGCATCTATGGCTCTTGATGGCTGTGGTAGTGAGGTGGGGATGGGAATATTCTTGTCTGAGGCGGGCGCTTTATCTTTAGATGGAGCATTGTCACCAGTGGCTTCTTGTTCTGCCACTGTTTCCGTTTTTGTTTTAGGGGCAGGGAAGATCTCAACAGGTTGCTGCATAATCGGGGACGATAGGTCAACTAGGTCGTCCGATTTTCTTAATTTGCTTTGAGGTTTCAGACCTGGCGCAACGGTGGTGTTGGAAGTCAGCGGAGCTGACTCTTCGGTCACGCGTGCAAGAGGACTCGACACGCCTAGTGTTGCCGCGGGGCTTCCCGTGGGTCCGCGGGAGGGAAACCGATGGGGGGATCTGCCTCTATCTTCGCTTGGGGTTGGGCTACCGTAGGGAGAGTCTCTAGTGGTCCTGCCGTTGACGTTTGTGTTGACACCGAGCCCATTGGGCCGTCTCTTGGGCCGTCTTCCATATTTTTGGTCAGCTCTCCATCGGAGGATTTCGAGGTACGGGGGCTCGTGCTGTCTGAAGGGCTTGAGTTTGAGCTCGCCTCCCTCCTCATCGACAAAGACATGTGGTGAGTGCATGTCGTCAGCCAGGGTTGCGAGGAAGGCGGACCATGACCTTGCAATGACATATTTGCAGTCGTAGTCCCGACCGAAGATGATAACTTGTCCCCATTTCCCGGCCGGTCCCGGCGCAAGGTCGATAGCAATGTTGTTGCCGCCCCAGTCCCTAGCAAGTGGGATCCATGCAGGATGGGCATAAGCCTTTTGAATAGCTCGAGGCGGTTGTGAGTCCTGTCTATCAAGCAGCTCCTGTCTCCAGAGAGGGTTGGATGTGTTCTGCGGTGGTACCGGAGGTGGAGGAGTAGTAGATGACGATGCAGCCGCGCCAACGTAAGCCTTCAGGGGCGGCTGAGGAGGAGAGATCGTTGAACCACTGAGAAACTCCTCGTTGACTGTCCTCCAGTTCTTCCATTCCTGGACGATTTCCTCACAGTCGAGGAGCATACAACCGAATATGATACCGGTTGGCAGACCTCCTCGCTCTTGTCCGTCGTGAAGCTGCAATGACTCGCGTACCTCTAGGGGCAGGCTGCAGTCTAGCTCGTGTTCGAGCTCATTGACGTCATTCTGGGTACAGCCTTCACACAGCTGGTCAAACAGTTCCTCGTAGTTTTTCTCGACCCATCGATCGATCTTCCTCCAAGAATGGGACACAGGCGGAGGCGGGGGAGCTCCGTCATGGAAGCTCTGCATCTGTATCTCACCACCATCGGCGGCTAACTGGTCAAGTTTCTGAGAGGATAGAGACCTCATGCCGGGAGAATATGGTCTAGTGGGAGAGGTGATCGTCGTATGAGAGGTAGAGGATCGGCTGAGGGACGGTGGCTCGTCGAACGAGTTGGAGAGGTCCGCGCGAGACTCAATGGCACTTGTGGCCACGGAGGTAAGCGGTGCATCACGGCTCTGGCTGAGAGGCACATGTTGGCCAGTCCGGTAGGGAGAATCGTGTGAAGCATGACGATCGTTAGAGGTCATGGTATGCCAGAAGGAACGCCATGTCGAGGTGAATCTTTGGCATGGCAGGAGATGAGTTAGCTCTCGGTCCAAGGCAGGACAAGCGTATTGGATCTGGGTCGGTCGACTTACGAGGCCGCCATGGCATGTGTTAACCAAAGCAAAGGAAGGCCTGGGATAGAGGGTGCTTGGTGTTCTTGACCGTCGTCTCCTCGCTGTCTTCGTCGATGGCCAGCTCTGGTCCGGCCGAGATAGGCTTGTCCAAGCTAGGGGGTTAGAGTGAGCTAATATGTGCCCAGAATTTGATAAGGCCGAGATATCAACAATACGACGGCTGTGCAATGGAAGAGTGCCTGCACACTCGAGGGTCCAGGGTCCCTTTGTGTATGTATCGAGGGTCGAGGCGATTGTTTGCCCCGAGCAAAGGTGATGTGACAAGCCGCCACTTGGTGGGTGGTAGGGAGGGAGGAGGGAAGCCAGCGCGGTTACCCAGGCGCCCAGTCAGGAACGTAAGACAACAACGCGTAGGAAAACAAAGCGACTCGGCCTGTCACCCACTGGCTGGCTGGCGCAGGTCGCAGCAGGACGGTCGAGAGAGGACGACGGAGATCTCGAGCACGCGGAGGGAGAGAGGAAGCGGACGACGGCGAGGAGACGAAGGGGAGAAAGCGAGAGAGCGAGAGGAGCAAGAGAAGGCAGATTGGGCGAGATTACGGCATCTGGTAACGGCCGGTAACGTGGCTAGTGCGCCGGCCAATCAGAGGCCCCCAAAGCACCGCGGCGCCACACCGTGCGACCTGAAACGCTGTGGATCGCCGACGTTCCTGGGGGCTGCCGTTTTGGTATTACCGCCGGCCGGTAACAACCTGCGGGTTTTCCCCTGGCAGTTAATTTTCCCACCGGGCACAACGCTGGTTGCCGGGTCCGCGGCGGCGCGAGTAGGGCATTGTGCCAATGGTAGTTAGAGCCCAGGGGCAAACCAGACAGACACACACTGCGAGGCGTGGCGAATTTGATGCGTGGCTCGCGGGCCAATGGCAGATCCTCACCTCATGCCTGGTCGAGCCACGCAGGGGCATCAACTACGTCAGACGCAGGATGTGTCCTCCCGCGGACCAATCAGCCACCATGTCAGGCATCGTATTTGATGCCAGGTCTTGGAAATTAAAGTACTTCCGTGTGTCTGACAGACAACACTGTCTGGGTGCTTTGCTGGCTTCCAGTCGTCCGTGTCCTAGTCACAGCTGAGCCTCTGATATAATTGCAACTGCGCTGAACCTACGTCGCAAAGTGGGTGACCGCTGTATGTCGCGGGAGATGTGTGCAAGGTAACTATGCTAGAGAGCGAATATACTACACGCAATCGAGGAACTTCAAGCCAACAGGGTGATGTACGAAGGATAATCAGGTACTTTGTTGTTCCAGAGTTGGCTCCAAGGGCTGGAATAAATACTTGGCCCAACACCGCAGGTTTATGACCAGAGTACGGTAAATGAAGGATGGGCTGAGCGAGTGTGATCTTGATTTAAAGGGCTAGACGACCCATTGATAACAGTACAAAAGATGCGGAGGTAGATCCCACCGATGAAGAAGCGAAGGGAAAACAAAAAAAGATACAGTCGAGTGAGTGTGAAGATGCCTTCAGAGACATCATTGTTTAAAAACAGAAGATATAGCCCGAGATGAGGAGACGTGAGCCTCGAAACGAGAAGGAAAGATATAGCAAAGTCTTGCAAGAAGGTCTCATATCGAGGGAAGGTGAGTGTCAAAGAGACAGGGGGAATTAGGGGTGGGAAAGGAGATAACATCAACAAAATGAAAGAACTCCATCACCGGGTCACATGCATACCATAGTCACCACTTAGCGGCCAGCCGAGTCCATCCAGGTCCCCAATATGAGAAAGGGGAAAAAATTGGGCATTAGAGCTAGCCCTCGAAAGAGCATGTCATAATATCTTCCGCCGGGTATCCTCGTCCACAAATCCGAATAGAGCATGCAGCCAAGCCGAAGTGCGGATTGAAATGCAAGTCGAGCGAAAGAAAGGGAACTTCATAAGAATGAAATCAAAGCAGAAGCTAACAAAACTACAGAACGTCCTCGTCTGACTCCGTGCTGTGCCGTGTTGGAATAGTGAAAGGCCCAAGGTTGACTTGGCTGGCTGATAAGAGAGTAATGAAAACATAAGACATGGACTCCGGCCTTGAGAAAACCCGATTCAAGACTATGCTCGTAACAACCATGCTTCCATAGTTCTGGTCCACATCACTGATGGATGATAAGAAACGTGAAAAGCCAAAGAAAGGAAATATGAGCAAAGGAAAGAAAGGGAGAATAAAGGAAAGAGGGGGGAGGGAAGGGAAATAAGCATCGGAAATGAAGGGCGAAATCAGCGAAGGGTAGTTGCCATTTTGGTATGCTTCGGAGTTGGTAATGGCGAAATCTAGCCAAGTATGCTCAATCAGATTGCCCCCGTTTCTGCGGGAATCCCGATCACAACTTGTCAGAAGCGCTTAGTTTCTACCTTTGCCCATGTCCTTCGGGCTGCGACCATCCCCAGGATTTAATTTCAAGATGCGGCGCAAGTCATCTTCCATGCGCTTAGTTTCCACAGCATCTAATCTAGGTGGGGGAGCGTTCGTAGTCTGGGGCGTGGAAAAGGAGGGAGGCCCCCGGTGCGGTGTGGGAGACACGAATCCACCAGCAGAGCCGTGGTAGCTAGAATTGGCAGGAGGGGCACTGGCAAGTTGGGTATATCCCATTGACTGTTGACGCGGCGGGGTGACAGGGCTGGTTGGGGAGATCATAGTTCGAAGGCCCGAAGACGGCGCACGATGAGGCTGCACACTTGATGGAGCATGTTGTGGCATGACGGCGAGTGCGGGACGAATTTCATTTTGAGTCCCAGGAGGCTTTCCAGCATGGGAAAACGGTATAGGGCAAGTAGGATCTGAGGCATGACGGAATGGTTGGTTGTACATGGGATAGTCCCCCGAGCTTTTGAAAATATTGCTCGGAGATTGTGATTGGCCGGTGAGTCTGGAAGATGCCGATGATGCGCGCTGTGGTGTTGGGTTAAGCAGCAGTTTCTTGAGGGCTTCGCTTTTGGCTTTGTTGTCAAGGCTCTCGTAGCTTCCCAAATTAGCGGTACGAAGAGCATTCATGCGATCTCTATAAGACGTTGCAAAAGATGGTCCGATTGGAGACGCTCGGGTATCAGAGCCTTCTAGTTCGAGGGGGAACATGCCACCGCCGGTTTGTCCCTCGTTTCGCACTGCATTTCTCGGCTGCGGTGGTGTGGAGGTATTGAGAGGCGACGAGTTCTCCAGTTCACTCAGTGATTTCGTACTCCTGGCCTGTCTTGCAGCATTGAACAAAAAATCTAAGGGGGAAGCAGTGCCTGCGTCTTGCTGGGCGGGAGTATTGCTGGATTTAGTGGGCGTGGTCTCTCCAGGGTCGGAACCTGGTGAGTCATCGTTGAGGTCGCCCGAGGTAGGAAAATCAGTTTCCGGCACCGATTTCGAAAAGAATGACGGTATCGGGAGTGCAGACGGGGCCGGAGAGGCGTGGAAAGTTGGTCCAGCGTACAGGGAGCTAGTTTGGAAAGCTGGCGTCTTGATAGATGGCTGGGATGAGGTGTGACGATGACGAGGGCCTGCGTGTTGAGCAGGGGACCCT
Source organism: Onygena corvina (assembly GCA_000812245.1). Classification (NCBI taxonomy): domain Eukaryota; kingdom Fungi; phylum Ascomycota; class Eurotiomycetes; order Onygenales; family Onygenaceae; genus Onygena; species Onygena corvina. The sequence goes on along the minus strand of JWPT01000027.1, from coordinate 65,466 downwards.
TTGTTGGCGGCATCTTTATTCTTCTTCGCAGAGCGTCCTTTTTTCATTTTAGCAGCGCTCTCAGAAGATACATTTGGTTGGTCGTTGTTATTGGCCTTCGTCTCAGTGGTTGTAGCTGGGGAAGGCTGATTCGAGGGGTCTGTGGTAGCAGACTTCGACGAGGGTGTGCGTTTTTGGTTGCGTCGATTATTTCGAGACGCCTTGGGCGTCGTAGGAGCCGGAGCGGACATCTTCCTTGTCGTTTGGCTCTTGTAGGTGGCTGAATAAATATGTAGCCTTGGATATAAAGTAGAAGGAAACAGAGAAAGGAAAAGAACAAATATCGAAATGACGCTTCGAAACGGGAGACGGCAAAGGCAAACAAACACGCAAGAGGATCAAGTCTATTGCGCTGAAAGTCACTGAAGCAAATGCAGAGGTGGAAAAAGATGCGCTCACGACCCGACAGCAGTATTCACTTGTGGTAATGGAGATCTGTTTGGTGACGATGGTGGTTGATGAGGCTGGCTTTTACTGGCAACTAGAGAAAGACGAGGCGCGAAACAAAACGAGGGCGATACCCTTAACATGATCGTAGCGGGGCGAGGCAAATACTGAAGCGTTGCGGTAGCTTTGAGTCTTGTTTGCGGGAAAAGGCGGCAGGTTTGAGCGCTGGTTTGCACAGGTTCTTGGAGGGGGTTTTTGAGGTCGACGTTGGGCGTCCAAGTCGAAGCCGCGACGGAGTTGCTTTTTCGGGGCGAGAGCAAGGCTTCATGTGACCGCGCGGGCCGTCGTAGCTCCGGCGCTGCTCTGTTTGCCCGTAGTCCCAAGAGCTTCAACGCCAGTGACCAGAAGAGATCGATAGGACGTATGACGCAGCTGGGCTAGGGGCGATCGAACGTGAGTAACTTGGGAGACTAGCTGGGCATTCGACTGCCGACATTGCAAACAGGCCTGCAAATTCACTCCGCGGCTTGCACAAGGTGTGGAGGGTCACCCTACCTACTATTCCGTGAAGTGAGTGGATGAAAGTACTGACTGAGGGGAACAGCAAAGACCTCATCACCCGTCCGTCCAAGTCGCCATCTCACGTCAAACGATAAGAGCTCCGTACACGCTGTTACCTCTCCTTGCACGAAGCTGATGATCGCTTGTCCCCGTCCGACATCATGGCCGATGTTGAGATGACGGATGCTGCGGGCGAGTCGAGCAAGGGAAAGGCCGTTGCGAAGACGACCAAGGGCGACGCAGCTACTGACGGGAAGAAGAAGTTTGAGGTCAAAAAGGTGCGTGGACGGATGTGTTTTGCTCTCATCCAGCCATCTGTTTCGTGCCATCATAGCTACGGCTGTGACTAGTTGCATGGGCCCTTTCCTCGCTAACTTCCCGTATAGTGGAATGCCGTTGCTCTCTGGGCCTGGGACATCGTTGTGGACAACTGTGCTATCTGCAGAAATCATATCATGGACTTATGTCAGTACTCGGACGCGTGATCTGTGAGCCTCACATGCACATGCAGAAAGCTCTAACCGTCGTTGTAGGTATCGAGTGCCAGGCGAATCAGGGCTCATCAACGACAGATGAATGTACAGTTGCCTGGGGCATCTGCAACGTAAGATTCCGTTCTTCCTCCGCTGTGGCTTACTTCTCTTGGCTGACTTTTGACTGGGCTCTCTTCTTCACAGCACGCCTTTCACTTTCACTGCATCTCGAGATGGCTTAGAACCCGACAAGTATGTCCCCTCGACAATAGGGACTGGGAATTCCAGAAATACGGTCGATAGAAGCCCGGTCAATATCGCTTTATCCGCATCGGCATGCTAGCGATCCATCGATTACCAAAAAAGGAACGACTATCTTCACAACATCCAGTTTCACCACTCAGGGTCCGGCGTACGTAGTCCATGGGGTGGTGAGGTTTCCAGTTATCTATAGCTGGTCATTACCATCATTTACGTTTGTCTTTGCCGAAAGTACTGTATTTGCCTCGTTGACTGCTTCTCCGGCTATGCTAGCCACGGGGGCGAGCTGTTGCAAAAGAAATACCCCCTCATTCCTTAAATAAAAGCAAAAAACGACCAGGCCTTGTGTTTGTAGATATTGCGCAATCTTTGGAACCCAAACCCCATAATAACCGAATATATTGCCGTCAGCTCCCCGCTTTGTCAATGACTATGCTCTCCCTGCCCATTCCCGAAGTCCCGGTGACCAGCCACGACTCAGGGTGTTGGTTATACACATGCCACGGGGGTACGACAACCAACATCGTCAGTACGGTCCCGGTAATCATTATCCAGAGCGTCAGGAAAACATCTTCTAACACGTAGCCAACTGCGAAAGCGATAGCCTGGGGCCATGTCGTTAGCACACAATTGCATTTGGATCCGGAGATGGCGGTGCATATTCATCGCAAAGCGCTCAGGAAGCTCTACTTACTGCGATAACGCTGAACAGACCTGTCACCAAGTTGTCCGCTACTCGTTGGCCATAGAAGTCCTGTCCATCACACGAGAGGTTAGTTCCTAGATCTCAAAGCTGTGAATAGGGAGGTGAGCCAACAATTGGGCCATCTAGCACCTCACGAAGAGGGCCAAGTAGCTCGTCCATGATTCGCGATCTATTCTCTGTCCAGTCTGGAGTTGCTGTCTTTCGCGCTCCCCAGCCAGCGTTGTTGTACCGATAGATCTGGCAGTTCCATGTGCTTAGTAAGATTTGAGCCACGTGACTAACCTTTTTGCTGCCAAGGCTCAGGGTCAGTGTAGGATCTCGAGCCAACCTCCACACATCGTCTTTATACTGCTGTCGTCTGTGGCTCGAGAGAATCGAGACGCATCGCTATAACTACAGAGAGCTTTAAATAGCCGGCTAATAATAACCTTTTGGAATCGCTAGTGCATTCCGCACCTCTTAGGAATAGAGTGATTAATTAACCAGCCGATCAAGTATACTCCGTACAGCCTTCGAAGTGACCTCTCAACTTCTTCCCAATGTCTGCCGGCTAATATGCTTGCCAGAGAGCCTGGCCACTCGTTTTACAACATCTGAGACATCACTGAGCACTCGAGAGCTATGTGACTACGTATGTACGCTGATCCATAACGCTAAGAAAGAGCTATCAGCCTCAAATATAGGAAGTTACCCTCACCGCCAGGACTCCTTTCCAAGGAGTGCTCTATTCTAGATCGACAAGTCACACTGATGCCATGCGAAGGTCCAGTAGCATTGCACGCCTTGGTGTCACAAGCGGTTGAACGAGTCATAACTAAGCAATTGCTGAGGTTTGTGGCGTCCCGGCGTTTCTCGAGCTCGAGCCTGCCGAGACTTAAGGTTGTCATTGTTTATCGAAATCGTTGTCCTTGCAATGACAGCTCCTGCTCCACGCAACCAATAATTCCACACAATATAACCCCTCGCAATAGAGTAGCTGAAGCCACGCTACCCACTTTCGCGGAGAAGACGGCACTGAGATGAGCAGATGACATGAAGATAAATTGCTGTCATACCGGTCGGAGAGCGCATTTCGAGTAACCCCATACGGAAGAAAGGCGAGAAAAGCAACGTCGGCCCAACGGCGAGGAGAATATTCAATCTTCAGGGACAGGGAAGCGGGAGACCACGTCAGCGCACACGCAGACAATAAAAGATAAGCGGCGCTGCTGACTTGCCTATTTCTTCTGCCGAGTCTTTACATTGGACAGTCGTGCCGCGCCGTGATAGTCGCCATCACCTATTTTTACTTTTCATATCGGCATTCCCGGGAGTTAAGTGGTCCTCGACTTAATGCCTCATACTCAAATCCGGGAAAACAAGGGAATAAACGGGACTCTAAGTGGCGCTCTTCCAAGTGGGCAAGATGACCAGACGGGGCACTATTAAGCGAGCTGAAAATATCTACGTTGTCTGCCTCGAGATCACCTTGCTAGCAATGTGCAATGACCGAGCGTCCCAGAGGGCCTTGGAGGACCTGGCAGACTATCTGCAGAAGATACAGGACATGCTGCGCCGTAACGCCGAAACCCGAGATGCGTCACGCAAAGAACGGGCGTCGTCGAGATGCCTTGGGTTGGAATTGCCGGACGCTGATTGGTGGGATTGCCGGCCCGTGATTGGCTCTGGGTTTCGAGACAACTTTCTCGGTCGGGCTTAGCGCGGAGTCTCCACAGCGGGGTCATGTGATATGACTCTTGGCGGGCGGCGACGAGAATCTAGATAGACAGAGAGCCAGGACATAGCGTTCCCTGAGTCTTTCCCTCGGCCTTTACCCTATATATCGTGATAAGGGCGGCTGGAGCATTGAGCTGGAAAGCCATGCTCGCGCGCACCACCCCTGCAGAGCCAGGGAGGGGACCGGTCGAGGTGGGTGAACGACACAGAGTGGCGGCGGGCGAAAAGTCTCCGCCAAGCCTAGCCCTCGGCACTAGTCCGCTTCGGGAACTCTCGGCGCGAATTTTTCTTGCTGTCTATATTCGGTGAAAGGTGACTAAGCGGGCGTTGATATAAGGCCCGTTGGGTTGCCAGCTTTTTTGCCGACCGCCACTGCACAACTTGCACCCTCCGGCATACATCAACCACCATCACCACCCATTCATCCCAACTCTTTTCATCGCACGTCGTCCATCCAGCGAGACGAGCGTGTCAGTGTCCTACCAACCCGGCAGACCATTTTCCTGCCGTCGATAAGAGTCCCCTTGAAGGCTCCGTCGCCACGCTCTCCGTACTGTTGTTGACTGCTTGAGCAGCTCACCAGCAGCACCACCCGGCCTCCCCCTTTTCACCTCTTATCCAGCGACTCTGGAGCTCCAACGCTCCCATTCTGAGAACTCAGGCAAGTTGGCGGGGCTTAACTACATCCAGAACTCCTTCCTTCACCCTCTCTTGGGCCCGAAGTTCCGGGTCTTCGTCGGGGGAGACATCCGTCCTCCATAACTTGACTCCCGCAATTTATGGCCATTCTCGGAGCAATACACGTTGATCAGACTCAGCCAGCCCTTTCTCGAGGGCTAGGCTGGACCGGACTATCCGACTGAAACCTGAGCGTTGCGACTTTGTATACCTCTCAATCTTCACGTTGACGTTTTCGAAACCTCAAGTGTGGGCGCTTCCCTGCGCTTTCACGCTTTCACGCGCCTCCCTAACAGGCCTCAAGGCCAGCGTTTTAACTGCGACTGTCCGATAAATTAATCAAAATTTGTCCAAATACACGCTACAATGAGCGAATCGCCACGTTCAGACAAGTGCCAGACCAGGTACAGCACACCTGCCCCGGAATTGGACGACCATCGATTCCAGCCTGAGTCCTTGCCCAGAGTGGATATCACGATGGAGAACCGTCTTTCCCAGGACGGCTCTGGCGTCCCTGTTCGAGTCAACCAGCTCCCAGGCGTCATGAACCAGTCAATCTATGACGGAACCCCCAGATATAGGGATTTTGAACATGCGGTTATAGACGATGAAGATGAGGCAGGTCAGGACAGACTCGATGTTAGACGGATCTCAGTCAATCCGGCGGGGGCTCGCTTGAGCCGCCACGAATGCCATGAAGCACGTCGGCCATCGGTGACATCTTCTCACACCTCAATCTCGACCTCTCCTCCAAACTCCGTTGAGGCCTTCGCTGAGCCCCGTCGTCGTGAGCGCGCAAACACCATGGATAGTCAGATGCCGGGAGAGTGTGATCATAATCTTCATCGCACCATATCTGCAGCCTCGCATCACCGCAGGCCAACGTGTAGTAATGCCAGCGCAATTCGTCCCTGCAGCGTTGACCTTCGAGCCAACCCCGCAGAAGAACCAGACGTATGCTTCGCGCCGCCCCCAGCATTCGAAGAACCAGGTCGTACGCCCATCATTGACTACGAGGAACTCGACGAGTTTGTCGCGCTAAGCAACAAGAACCGGGAGAATCGCTCAACTCAGCGTTTGCGCAAGCATAGCCTAAGCTCTCAAAGCAAGCATCTCCATACCTTCACAGGTATCGGCAAGGGAGATATCAACGTCGATGTTCCTGATATCGTGATGACACCATGTGGCACTGGGCAATCGGATGAGAAGGCTCAAGAATCTGGAGACGATGTGGAGAAAGTCGACTCGAACGAGGCCGAGAACGAAAAGGCCGGTTTGGAGACTATGAAAAATACCAACGATCCACACCGCTTCAGCTTTTTCTCATCCGACTTTGAAAGCACGATCCATGCCGGTGAGATTGGAGATCTTGTCCTTCCAGGTGATTCTTTCCGTGATCTCTTCCAGCTCAACCCCGAAGGAGGTGTTTGGTGGCTTGACGTTGTCAATCCAACCAATGAGGAGATTGGCGCTATCTCTCGCGCTTTCTCCATCCATCCTTTGACTGCAGAAGATATCACCACCCAGGAAGCCCGCGAGAAAGTCGAATTGTTCCGGCAGTATTACTTCGTTTGTTTCCGTACCTTCTTCCAGATGGATAAGACCAGCGAGACGTACCTAGAGCCCGTCAATCTATACATGGTTGTTTTCAGGGAGGGTGTTATTTCGTTCAGCTTCGTGGAAAATCCTCACGCCGCTAACGTGAGGAAGCGAATTGGAAAATTGCGCGAATATGTGTCTTTGAGCAGTGATTGGATTTGCTATGCTATGATGTAAGTTGACGCCAGCTCTTTTTAATTAAACCGAAATCTCCGTTTCTCAGCTAACAATTACGAACAGTGATGACATCGTCGATAGCTTCGGCCCTGTGATCCGCGAAATTGAAATCGAAGCGGAGGCTATTGAGGACCACGTCTACGTCGCCCGTATCGAGGACTTCAATTCTTTCCTCCCACAAATCGGTGGGCTGCGTAAGAAAGTTATGAGTCTTATGCGCCTCCTAGGTGGGAAAGCAGACGTTATCAAGGGTTTTGCTAAACGCTGCAACGAGCAGTACTCGGTCACCCCTCGCGGCGATATCGGCCTCTATCTGGGTGATATTCAAGATCACGTCGTGACCATGATGTCTAGTTTGGGACATTTCGAAAAGATGCTCAGTCGCTCGCACGGAAACTATCTGGCTCAGGTGAACGTGACAAACGTCATAGTCGGCAACAGAGTTAATGAGGTCTTGAGCAAGATCACTTTCTTGGCGAGTATTCTCGTTCCCATGAATTTGATCTGTGGTCTTTTTGGGATGAACGTGCGTATTCCTGGTCAGCACGATGATAACCTCCACTGGTTCTTTGGTATTGTTGGCCTTATTGTCGTGATTTCCATTGTCAGCTTGACCTTTGCACGGCGCTATAAGCTCGTGTAGATCGAGTACCTTGGATGCCTTGTCGATCTTGCATCTTTCTCTTTCTCGGCTGCAGGATCTCATGCCGACATGATTAGTATACCTTTGAAAGGATTCGTTTGATGTTCTTAGTTTCGCACCCTCTTCATTGTTGATACTTTTGCAGCTTGTTGTTGATAATATTGAATAGTTCTTGCCTGAGTGTTTTGAGTTGGATTAAATCTAGTTAAGGTGAAATAGTTATTTTCTAGTATAGCTTACCCTTGCTTGGAATCATTTTCTTCTCCTTTGTAGTGTCTTAAGGAAGTGTCAAAACACCGTTCAGGCGGCTATTTTTAACTCTGGTCTTGGCAATTATCACGTAATCTTGATTAACTAAAACTGCTGGCGTTTGGGATGACGACGAGCCTAGAGGAAACCGGGGATCGACCAGCACGGCTCGAGCTGAACAGCCCATAAGATGATATGAGACGGAGAGGATATGATGATACTCGCAGGGAGAAACACACATTTCCATCACCCCTTTTCTATTGTTTTACAAAGGGATCCTCCACTGCTTCAATGATTGTTATTCATCCTGCGCTGGTTCAAGATAATCGGTGATAGACACAGGTTCTTCAACTACCTGACCTAGCTTTGTTCGCCCGATATATCGTTATCTTGGAGTGCCGATGCCTTGGCCAAAGCTCACCCCTCTTCAATCTCGCTTTGCTGCCTCTCTTGCCGCCACCCTCCTTCTCATATTCCTATACTTCGTGCTCTCGAGCTCTCACCTCGCGTACGCCGACAACGTCGATGCCGTGATACTAGAGAGATACGGCTCTTTGGAGTCGCATATGATACACCCTTCCGATGAACCTAAGGGCCTAGCGGACGAAGTGGCTTTAAGCCTCAATAGTGACATTGGGATTGAAGGAAGGGCAGAGCCCGGAACGGAGGCGCTTGAGAACAACGTCGCGAAATTGAAAAATATAAAAATTGGCGAAACACAGTATTGGGTATTCCCCAAGGAAGCATTACTCGGGCCCAAATCTCCGCCAACGAAGGGTCTTCCTTCAGACTTTCGACTCTCCGGCAATGGTGTCACTAGTCAATCAAGGCGATCGGGGGATCCAACTGCAGAGATAGAACAGCGTGAAAACAACCTAGCCCCTCGCGCTACCCTGGCATACATTACAGCAAACACCTGCCTTCAGCCGGTACTCAATGTGACTCGCGAAGCCAAAGATGCAGGACCGCCTCAACTAGAGCTGTACCTCTCTACGACAAAGTTAGACAACGGTCCTGGCCCTCAAAACAAAGATGATCCTAGCGTAATGCGCAAGCTGTTTGATGGCGGTTACGTTGGTACGAAGATGTCAGCCGATGGAGATATTTACATCTCAGTTTATGCGCCAAATAACACCCGTTACGCAGGCATATACAACTATGAAATAGCAGCATCCATCGATGCTCCGTTCCATGATTATGATGATTCAACTTCCTTTCTTTACTTTGTCGACGGAGACAATCAAGCCGCTTTACTCCAGACAAATGATACGACGAATGCGGACCCAGATTCTGAAATATATAAGCAATGGCTTGCCTTGGATCCACCTCCTTTCACTCTCTTTGCGCATAATATGAATGACTCTGCTATTGCCGGTCTTCAACACTCATTCTGTGGATTACAGAACAATGCACAGCTTAGCAAGAAGCAAAACAGTCTGGAGGTCGGCATGACAAATAGAGGCGTGGATCGAAAACCTAAAGAGCAGCTCTACATTAAAGGTCTCAACAGCAGCTCGGTATATTATGGCTTCTTAGCTATTGAGGGGAATTCTACGGCCCATGGAAATAAAGTCGTTGGAGGTGGTGGAACAGTGTGGAAGTCGATGAATTTCACGACTAAGAAAGGTAAGTCGATAGGAGAGAAAGTTCGTTATCCAGAATATCACTAACACCCTCTATCAAGAAAACAACTGTGCCATTGTGTATGATCTTAAATTCTGCTCTGAAGTTGCCTACGCAGTGCCATCCAACCCAAATCTCAACGTTACCCAACTCAGTGACATATATGACAGACAGGCTGAGCAGGCATTTCAGAATTTTTCCTATTCCCTTCAACAAATACCATGCAATGCTCCCGCGACTGAGCAGTATTCGCTCGCAACAAATTGTTCCAAATGCTCAGATGCCTACAAACAGTGGCTATGTGCCGTCACTATACCCAGATGTGAAGACTTTTCTAGTGATCTCAGTTTTCTCCGTCCTAGGAACCTAGGACAAAAATTCATCAACGGTTCCATGCTTCCAGATGATTACCACGGCCGACTAAACGTATTAACAAACTCCTCGAGAAACCCACTCATCGATACTCAAATACAACCGGGACCATACAAGGAGGTTCTTCCCTGTCAGGATTTATGTCACGTACTGGTCCAGAGTTGTCCTGCGTCATTCGCCTTTGGCTGTCCCACGGGCAAGTGGCTGAACGACTCTTATGGACTACGTAGCGCCAACGGTGATATTACCTGTAGTTATCTCGGGGCCGCATACTTCCTTAACTCGGGCCGGAATCATGCTGATGGGATAAAAATAACTTTCATACTGACACTTATCCTTTGGACGCTCTTCTGGGGGATATTTCAATATGACTGACCTGAAATTCTCGGAGAAAAGAGGCCTGGTTGCCTGAATTATATCAATATAGCTCATAACAGCAAGATTGTTTACTTAGACTCCGCACGTTTCAAAAAAAGACAAGCCACTTGGTAGTGATTCTAAGTCATTACCCCATCATATGAGTGCTGCAGACATGCAGCAGATCTAGTTTAAGGCTTTTGGTATGGCTTTTTTTCGTTGAAAACAGTGCATCTTCAGGCCCAACCCCATGTCGAGTTCGTGGGCAATCCGAGAACAGTGTTTCACGAGACGAGTTGGGAGAATCATTGGGTGGGCATGGGTTCCATCATCGCGATGAAGTATAACGTGGTGTAAGGCGTTGGTTTGCTTACACAAGTTGGTCAGCTACTGCGAGATATTCACCGATTGATAAACAGAGTGAACATATTTAACATAATGAAGAATTGCTGTATTAATAAATCAATTGCGGTACCATTAGTGCTTAAACACTTATTTAGTCTTTTTCGGGGTTTGCTTCCACATATTTCCATCCGCTAGTTTTGATGACACGGCTCTTCTGGGAGTACTAGTCCCTACTTGAGCCCAAAGTCTCTGGGCAGCAGGGGTCAAAGCCGCCTTACTTGCCGCCATAGGCGTTTTTGGCATTGCAGGTGTACCATTTGATTTCCCAAAGGCGATCATAGGGCTGCTGGGAAACATAGGGATGGGGGTCTTAGTTTCTTTCATCGCTTTTTCAGCTCTATTATTCTTAGCAACTCGATCCACCATACGGTGAAGTAGTAGCTCTCGTTTCCCGCGTTCCCTGAGCTTGAAAGGATTCGGGGTTAGGCTAGACGCTTGGCTTTCGAGTAACTTCAAATGGTAAGCTTCTTCATGTTCAGCGCTCTGGCTATTTATGAGCGGCTCCGGTTCGTCTTCATCTACAAAGGCGTAACCATTGACTCTAGGGGTTTCACCGCCAGTAAACCCCGGTTCGGAATCTGTAAGGCGTGGCCGTCCCGCTATTGCTTCTCGAATAGCCGATAGAGAAGGAGACATAGGTACTGTCAAGTCTTGCTCTGCATCGTTGTGTTCAAGATGTAATCTTATTCGCGTGTTATGATGTAGAATTTGCTTTTCGCCCATGCGTGAGGCCGCCTCCTGTTTCTGCTGAGTAGTCTCCAGTTCATCTTCCACTGATGAAGGAGCAAACATCAACGCGTTATCAGGTCTTGACTTCCATCCATCCGGCCTAGCTTGCCGGGTATCCGCCGTGGCCCCTGTATCTAATAATTTCGAAAGCTGCTTTTCCTTACTCCCATCCGGTGCAGCCTGGGCCTCTAGCACTTTTGCCTCGCGCTTCTTATGCAGAAGTTCTCTAGCTGATGGAATCTTGTTCCCACTCCACAACCAGGCATGCTTCTCTCTTCTCTTGGTATTTTGCTTATCAAGTACTTTGTTAAAAGATTCGTTATCCTCGCTTGTATATTTTTGCTGAAAAGCACCCAAGCCCATTTTTCTAAACTTAGATGAGACCCCTCTATCTACCGAGCTCGTGGCAGCGGAAGCAATGGATTTTGGAGTGGCGCACGAGGCCGGAGTATCTCCCACCCAACCCCGGGGGGTTTTCTTGTTGATTAACGGTGAGCGGTAAGACCCAGGCATGGAGAAGTGGCTTGAGTCTTCTTCATAATGTAATGTCGTGCTTGTTTCGCCGTGCTTTTTTTGCGACCTGGGTGTCATTATTTGCGCCATCCTTCTTCCTGCCGATGCAATCCACTCTTTGTCTTTTGATTCAAGGGCGTCAATATAATCTTGTTGAGCCTGGGTTTCTAGTAGGCCTGGAAAAAAATCACGGGCGATAATATGCGATAAGGCATCGGTATAATCGTCTTCGTCGAGGGCGACAGGAGGTCGCTTGATGCGTTTGTAAGGTGGCGGAGGTGGCATTAGCTGTGTGTCTGCCGACCGCTTCGCAACGGCCTGAGAGCGCGGAGAAGCCATCGCAAAATATTTTAAACCTGTGTATAGCCAATAACGCTCTAGAGATATGGATATTGTCGTTTTGATGAATCTTCGACTGTTATGACGGAGTCTGGCAAGATAACGCATTCAGCTTTGCGGAAAATACTAAATGCGAAGCGAGCTTAAAAAGCTTAGTCACTCTTTTAAGCTCATTGCCAAGCTTTTGGAAGGTAACTTTTGCCAAATAAACTGAGAGTCTATTTTGTTGACAGAAGCAATTACCCGGGAGAGTATTTATCGTCCTTAACTAGTTCCAATCAAACGTGAACAAGTGCAATGGCTAGATCAATAAATAGCGACATAATATAGTGATATCCTTCCAAGAAATATAACTCTATATAATTAAGTGTCACCACCAACTACTCCTCCTAATGCTCATAACCCCTTCGTAAATAGAGGCCAAACCAGATGCAGCACTCCCCAAACAAAAACCTTTAAAACAGGTAAAAAAGATCCCAAATGACAGCGGAAAGACAGTTAAAGAAGATTCAACAGTGTTTAGCGCGTGTCCAGAGTCTAATTCATATGCCCCGGGCGTATCGAGATATAAAAGAAATGTCACAGGGGTGTGTGCGAGATATCAAGGTAAGATAAGAAATTAAGACAAGAAAAGCGAAAGACAAAGTCTGAATACTAGCACAGAGGGCTAGGGATTGATGTACAAGTCTCTTGTTTGCGGTTTTCACCTTGTAGATAGAAAATATTTCAATGAGAAGTTTCGTGATAAGAGTCGCCAGCACTTTTATATGCATAATCATGAGAGTCGTTTAGTAAGGTTATGAAGGATATATAAGTTAAATGTGTAGCTGAGGCCAACCACTAAAGCATGTGTGTATGAGCTTTTAGGTGATTCGTGAGGATGGTGTTCCAGCAACAGGGAATAAGGAGTAGGACGGCCGATTCTTGCGAACACCACCACGTGTTATAGTGGAAGAACGGTTTCTGGTCACTCTAGTGCTGTCGCAGTGAAGCGAATCTAGAGCTGAAGCAGACTTGGAACGATCGTGCATCGAGACAGACGGTATCGAAACCGTCTCCATATCAGATACAGACGCGAAAGGCATTCGAGGAGGTACGTCACGGCCAGTTGGTAGAAGCTTGGAGTGTACTAGAGAGTCGGAAGGGCGAGGCATCGTCGGTCGATCCCCAGAAATGGAGGTGGGAGCGTCACGGCCGACCGTCTCACGACTGGAATTTGGGCTGTGAACAAGGTCTGGAACACTATTGGTAGAAGTAGAGGAACGATGTTTTCGAACAATTGAAGCAGCACGGGATAGTATCATGCTCTCCTGAGAGTTGCACTTGCTAAGAGGTAGGGTGCTGGTTCTGGAATACGCAGGCTCCTCTATCTGATATTCCTCATCCTCGTCTAGTTCCGGGACCACGTGTGGGTATAAGGAATTGTGTGACTCGTCTTCGAAATGTGTTTCCAAAATATGTAGATCGCTGTTTCTTATCTTTGTGTCACTGGAGTCACTGGCGGGTGGGAAAACTCCAAAAGAGTGGTTAAACATGGCTGGGCTGGCAACTTCGCTATCCGTCCTAGTTGATGCTGATAGCGCTGAGGAGTGCTGGAGATCTGGGGTGGTCTGGCCAGACTTGCTCGTGTCCAACGGATGCAGATAGAAAGAGCTGGAATCGTCTCTCAAATTACCTAAACTTTCCTTTCCATCGTCGATAGGGTTGGTGGTAGAGCTGACGTTCCAATCAAAATTTGAGTTCGATTCGGCGGCATGCTCGTAGCAGTAGTCGATATCTGCTTCCCAGGACGCATTGGTGGTAAATAAGCCTTCGATGGGGCTTTTAGGGCCAGAAGAGGATGGGGGATGAATCGGTAGATGAGAAGGAATAACGGGGGAGTGTAAATCATCATATTCGGGGCGATTTTCTTTCAAGGGGTCCAACAATATTGTCGGCCTCTTAGATTCATGGCGTGTTTCAGGCTCAGGCTGAGAAATATATGCGGCTGGATCGAAGGCGATGACATGGCTATTGCGTAATGCAGAGCTATCCTCTTCGGAAATTCCGTTTAAAGTGGTGAGCTTGATAGGCTCTGAGAAGACTATATTAGTTTCGTCAGGGCTGAATGCGCGCCCAATATCCTCGGTCATTCCAGCGACGTTTCCTCCCAACAACGGCGAGACAGCATACCCGACAAGACCATCAATCGGAGTATCTTCTACAGGTGAGAGGGATAGTCCATTCAGACCTAGAATTTCACTGACAGAGTCATTTACACGTCGATTAGAGTCGATTCGCGTTGCCATCCTTGAAGATCTCCGGGGGGGAGGGATCATAGTGGGCGCGAGCGGCTGTCGTATGAGTCTGGAAACAGGACGTGAGAAGTTCTCCACCGAATGCGAGGTTCTTCTGAGCACTCTAGTATCCTGAAGGGCAGAATTTGAGACTCCCGGGGACATCGGGGGGCTGCGGGTGAATAGAGACGGGGCATCAGGAGCGAGAGTATCAAGACTCCAGTCCGACTCATCTTCGGCGGTATAAGGCCGATAAGACAGGTTCTGGGCGTTTATGCCTTTAAGCTCGGAGTTCGGTCGCTGAGAAGCACGAATTATAGAAAATTCAGTTGCTAAGTCATGTGGATGGGTAAGCTCAATAGGTGGTAACTGTCCTCGGCTAGTATGAGTGATGTGTTGGAAGTGAAAGGGCTCCGAGATACTACTTTTGAGTGCCGCATCTGGATGAACTAAGGTTAGAAATGAGGTCAAGCAGAAATTGTCTCGGTAAAGGACGTACGAGTGTCACTCTTTCTTTGTCGACGGCCACGTTGAAGAACGTTGGAACTGGACCTCTCCCGCTTGCTCTTCTCCTTCTCACCATACCAAACTTGGTCGTTAGACATTTCTTCTTCTCCTTCCAAAGTTAGAGTATCGGCGAGATTGAACCTGCTTCCCTGACGTCTAAGAATACGATTGCCGCGTGAGAAAATCGATTTACTACGGCTTTCTTCCTTCTCTAAAGGAAGTACAAAGTCGAACGCTCCTCTGCTACCGTCATGAGAAGACCGTTTCGAGGGCAACTCTCCAAAAGATACCATTGATGAAGCAGGAGATAAGTTTTTGAAAAAGTTCGAATTGCCGGTATTGCTACGGGAGCGTAGACCTAGAACTGAAAGACGTTTTGGGCTTTGAGTGCCAAAATTGTTGTGCATTCGTAAGGGACTTCCTGGCCTGCTAGTGTGAGCTGACCTCGGAGGTAAGTCCTGCAAGATCTGCTCATGATACCATTGAGAGGTAGTAGGACATGGCGAAGGTTGGTGTTGAGAGAAAAAGGTGGGAGATGATGAGCGCGAGGGTGTATAGTGGTCGAAAAACGACATGGTGAACGAATGGCCTGCAGACAGGCAATGGGATATTATTAAGTTAAAGTTCCAGGAGGCCGGTGGACGAGAATAGAGACAACAAGAGAGAGAGACCAAAGGTCAAGGGGCCATGCGCCTGCTCTCCACATATGCCCACGCGGAGGACTGGGGGGTGAGCGAGGTAGGGAAAAGACTCGTCGGAGGGCAGTCCTTGTTGGGTGTGGTGCGCTGCCTGGGCGTCCAGGATCGTACCTCACCGATGGTGGCAGCAGCAACAACAAGTAACCAAGAAACAGGGGCGGGGGAGGGCTTTAGCGAGGCACCATGCAAAAGTCTGGCAGCGTACAGTATATGCGAAATTTTGTCGGTAAGTGACGCCTGGACAAAGCAAGTTTGACGCACAAACGGGCCAGATGTTTGGAATGAAGCGAAGAAGCCAGCGTCTCAACACTGTTAGAGGGGTCGAAGGATAAATTGACGGTAGTATGGTTAAACCGATCGTGGGTGCAAACAGCGAGTGTATGAGCAAGCGACCCAAGAGTAATAGGCCATGGACGAGAAGTTAAATGGTCACCAACGGCTTTGTTAGTGAGAAACTGCTGGAAATCTAGCTGTTTCGATTAGATATCAGGCTGGTGTGATGGAATTGTCGATGCGGCAACACAGCACTGGTAACAAAGGGTAGGAGGACGGACTAGGAACAGGCCAGGGAAGAGGGACGGTTTCGCGACCACCGTTGCGGAGGAGGCATACAATTAATAGAAAACCAAAGAAGAGACGACGCTCAAGGCGTCGCCTACCGTGGAGCCCACCCCCCGTCTCGCGAAGTCTGGCTGGGGCGGAGTTATCAAGACGAGCAGATCCCACCTGCAGGAACGGGAAGCATGTAGAGACTTGACTGGGCCTTGTAACCTAACAGCTTGCGTACCAGGTACCGGTCCACGACAGGGGGAAGAGCGACAGAGGGCCCCTGTCGATTGGCCGCTCTTGTTACCCGGTAAAACCTCCGTATAGTACAGAACCCGCTCACGCTAGTTACGGCTTGCAATCCCAGGCCATGTTGTTATTAATATGTGTGTGTGTTTTCTTTTTCCCACCATCGGAAAACGCCCTGCCGAGGCCAAGGAAGTCGACACATACTTACACTTGGGTAAGATGCTCTCTGGACGCACGCATAGCCTGATACGCACACCGTTGGAAGGCTCGAGGCTTTCAGCTATGTTGATCACTCTCGCTCTGTACGATACAGGCCGTGCTCCCTTTCAGCGGTTCAATGGGGTGGATTTCTCTGGAGCCACGAGAGACTATGAGGGAAAATGCACTTGAAACTGGTAGGTAGTTTTGGATTGTCACTTTCTTCTGAACTCCGCTCTTGTTTTTGGTTTTACTCCTTTTTCACAAGTTAACAGTAGTTGGTGTGCCAGCCGTTTCAGCGTCGAGATATCGAGAAAGTCAACCACGAGAAGTAAAAAGGATAAAACAGGTCCAACGACATGGAAAGATGGCGTTTGAGTCGTCCGTAATTATCGTAAACTCCGCCAATCGTAGCTTCCTAACCCTTTCCGCCCTTTTTTCCCCATGTCCATTTGTGCGATGGCACAGCTGCAGGTCAAGAATCCACGATGGAGCGAAAATGCACGAAAGATGCAACGCTACTGCAGAGAAGGGGCCCCATGGCCAACATCCTTAGGCAAGGGTTTGGACGGCCGCCGGTCTGTACGCTCGAGTCGCCCGTCATCGCCCCGTCATCACCGCTGACAACTCGAACAAAACCCACCGGTCCCGTTCTTGTTGGAGCAGAGCAACTGCATCTAGACTCGAAGTCGTCTCTGCTTCCGTCACATCTGCCGCCAACAAACGATAACCACCTTTCTCGCCGTCCACAGACAGATGGGCGTCGGCCGATAAACTTCGACGGCACCATCCAGGGATGACCCATCGGCCTACGCCAGGTGCAGCAAAGCATTCGATAGCAAGCGTGTCATTGGCGGTCACTTGTGCTAGCACCCAACACTCCGGGATTGTCTGCCGTCTCGTCTTGTCGTTGCTCAGGGGGTCCCTTACGCTTACGAGCTGGTCTCGATGGATCTCCGACGAACCGCGGTCGCGGCTGGTTGGCCGCCCAGGAAGAAAACGGCTGAAATGGCGGAACCACACTGGTCCCTCTGCCTGGCCGCCCTATCCAGAAGGAGAATCTCTAGCACACACAAGCATTATTGTGGTTGTTGTGGGCTGGTGAACCGTCGAGGCGTGACGTCTGACGTTCCCCGAGTCGGTCAGAGGTTTGAGATGTGGGGGAGGGAAGAGAGATCGCCGCAGCTCAGTCTCTCGGCCACAATTCAACCCACGGCAGAGCAGACGTCAAGTCGAGTAACGCCCTGGCCTGCGTGATGTGCCGTGTTTAAACGCCGTTCAAGTGGTTCGGATCGCTGCATCGAGCTAGCTATCTCTACACCTGCATCTACCGTGCAACAGCCACCTATAAGCACGTACTTACTCCGCGTCGGTCAGCAAAGGAGATGCTGACGTCCCGCATGCCACAGGCACGAAGTAAGTACTCCGTACGGAGTAAGAGAGAGAGTGAGTACCGCGACGTCTCGATAGAGTCTTTTTTGCGGCCTGACAGGCTGAAACAGTGTGGACATTCTTGGGCAGGAGAGGACCAGACAGGCGGAGAAAGCTCCGTACGGCTATATATATACTTACGTGCAGCAACAATGGAAGATAAAATCACAGCGCAAAAGGAAGTGGTTGTGCGACTGTTTCACCGGATATACGGAGAACAAGAATGACGTCTGGAAGCTGAGGAGTTTCTTTTTTCTCTCTCTCCGTGTCAACAGATTTTTCTCCTTGAAACGAGACGAGATAAAAAATCCGATACGGAGCACAGCACCTCGCAAAGCATAACAACCCTGCCTGCCCTGTTGATAACCTACAGAGGCTATAAACGCTCACAAAGCCATACACTTATCTAGTGGTTGATCGCAAACGCAAACCCGAATAAATCTCAATTAGCAAATGCCAACAAGAACTGCACACTTGTTTAGTGCGAGTTGCGTGATGTTAACAGCCGTGTGATATAGCTAGTATCCACTCCCTCATCCACGATTGAGCCGGCGATCTCTCTCCCTAGCCTGACATGCTTCTATTACGTTTTTCCTCCCGTCGATCTAGCAACCATAACCTATGCCTTGGCCCTCTTCGAGTTGTCGTGATCCATGGACAGACTGCAGTCCTCACACCAAGTCCTTAAAGATCTTCCTCAGACTCCATATATCTGGCCTAGTGGCAAACCTTCAACATCCTCCGAACCATTCCTCACTGCTAAATGTTAAGCATATCCTTTCAAACACATGGCTTACCCCCATTTTTCTCTTGACAGGGCAAGCAATATTGTTAACTGACATCGATCGGCATGGCTTGCATCTCGCGCGTATTCTATGTGCAACCACAGGTCCCCAGACAGGGATCCTGTTAGTATTCATGGCTCTCCGTACTCCTTACTTTTGAGGACTTCCACATCCTGGGAGGACTTCGTAGAGCGCACCAATATTCCAGGCTATGGGCGCCCCGTCGACCCATGGATATCCCAACTCTTTTCATGCGTCGTGCCATTGCGGCATGCGTTCTCCAGACCGAAAGTGTTTCTCGTCACCGTTCAGATGCATACACGAAAGCAAGCACTGCATCATCTTGACTAGGCCTTCATGTTTCGCCCGTTGAGTTATTCCAGCCACCTCAAGCCACAGTGCAGCAGGTCAAGACAATAATCCACCGTTTAAAAGTTCTTCGGAAACACAGAGCAAGCATCCGTCGTACCGATTGACCTTGGCGACTTCTTACTGAGGCGTTGTATGCTCCATACTTACTGCACCCTAACAGGCGAGGAGAGGCGTAAATAATCCCGTCAGTGGTCGAAAAATGATCCAGCACGCTTGAAGCCAGTCAGACGTATCAAACGCTACACGGGCATTGAATGAACAGCCGTAATTCCCTGGCTTAATCCGACATACAAACAAAAATCCCTTTTCGTCAACGGTCAAGCCTAAGTGAACCACCTAGAATACAGCCTCCAACCGCGTGTCAGAGGCCCAGGCAGCCTTGCACTTTTCCTTTCCCGCTCCAAAGGCCCATCGCCCCGTCTTGCTGAGTCAGTGCTTAGGCTAACTATCCTACAGCCTGAGTAGGTATGTAACTTCTTTTGGTATCAATCTCTCCATCCTTCTGCGGCTATCACGCTTACAGTAACTTCCATCGCCCACTTAGTTGTGCATTTGTTTCAGGTATATATATAGTTGGACCACCCGACAGTCTACTTACATATTCCGGATGGAGCACAAGGCCTCTACACACTCGGCCCCTTTGCCGACGTTCTGCCTTCTCTCCGCTCCCTTCGCCGGATTCCCCGAACGACCGGGGTCAGGCTAGATAATTTCGGGTCAGCCCGCCGTATACAATGTCCATATATGTACTGAATAGCCGACGATCATCAACGTTAAAAGCGCACATGGTATCAAGGCTCCGGTGTTTTTGGTGTTTGAACCAGGATAGTAGGTAACGATGGTTTATCAGGAGCAGTGACCGAGATCCTACGGATAGCTTATTGGAGCTAAGTAAGAGCCAAGTGATCATCTCAAGGGCACGATTCACAGGCTCTCGCTCAAGAGTACCTTTGTCACTCTGCTTGCAGTTTCGACACTCATCTTCGCCTTAGCAAGAGCTAAGGTATCAGGACTTTTATAATACCACAATATACATGGGCAAAATGGATGCTACTAGCAGAGCCAGATAAAGGACGCTTTAGATGTCTATGGAACAGAACTAGTGCTCCCACCCATTCGTCAGCCCTACAGTTCGTTCTTCTTTCTAGCTAAGAATGACGATATCCAAGCAGCTACGACGCCAACAAGTTCAAGGCCCAATATCGGTCAAGTTATACATCCACATACATCATACCAGATTATCTGAGATCATGTCTAATGTCTCTAACTCTGCCGCAATTGGTATATTGGAGGTACAGCCCCTAAGAGTAACGGCATCCGGCTCATCAAGCACTTGCTTAAATACTACTTGCATCCTCACCGCTAAGCTAGCTAGAGCTGCGGCGTAAGCACGATGAAAAGCGAGATCTCCTGACTTGGTGGAGGTGTGCCCGGAATCTCGTGCGTTACGATCCTCGCTGTGTTGTTCGAAGAGTTGATAAAAACTTAAGAGAAAACAGATGATCCAAATTAAACTTCGAATTGAAGAGTCTCGGTATGACTTCAATCCCCTTTCAGATATACTCAATTGCTTTAGCAAGAGCTAGGGCGTTCGGCTGTTTGGTCCTAGCGTCCTAACACTATCGACCGGAGCAAACACCGCACCCTCTCAAAAATTGAAGGCCCATACTTCTTTTCTACGCCAAAGTCTCATACGGACGAAGAAAATCAGCCTCCGGTCGTGCACATACCACCTACTTTGGGTGTGAGATGTGCTAGTGACGTGTCGACAATAGTTACAACCCTCTTGACTCTGTGCATCCGTTTTGACATGTCAGCCTATATAACGGAGTACATAGAATTCTCTGAGTTCAGGGTTTCGATATTCTATACTACTTATATTTAAGTATTGTTTGATTTAGGTTACCCGGTAACGGCCTTCATGTTTATTATTCGCAAAATCAGCATCGATAGCTCCTCTCCATTAATGCATGACAATAACTAAGAATATAATACTTCTTTCCCTTTATCTCTCTAGTTACCACTGGTACCGTATTTACTAACGGACCACCTCTCGATTCATGTAGTTAAGCCCTCCCCTTTCAATTTGACTATATCACAAACTTATTACGCGAAATTAAAAAAGGCTTGTGTTTATAGTAATCAGCTACCGGGTCTCTCGGGTCTAAAATTTGAAAATAGATAGTTACTACTTTCAAAGAAGATAAAACCACGCGCGTGCAGGGCGTGATGCACGGTTCATTTCCACTTACATACACAAAGAGAGACACTAATGGATAGCGATGATATTCGACAACAAGGGCCAGAATACATCTTGAATTAAAGCCTTTTGTAAGTGCGTAGACTACAGACTTCAGACTTGCTGCCATTGACTAGGACTGTGGGATAAGATATTACTAGTACTTCGTACGTATACACCCGACCGGAGTGTGCGCAAGATGGAGATTGGAACAGCGATGCCCTGGCAAATCCTCGAAGGTAAAAGAAGAGTTTTTGAAGTCTTCTCTTCATACGAGGCATAATCAATCATTTTACCATACTTTACGGAATCCTCTTCCCCCCCTCTATGTATTAGCCAAGAAGATCGCGAAAGGAAGGCAAGAAATCGGCTGGGCTGGTCGATCTCTTCGTGATATACGAGTACTCACGCATCGAGTTCCCGTGTCGTGTCCTGATCTTACAAGGGACAGGTTTCGACACATGGCAAAGACCTGGCTTCTCAAGGGCATCAAGGCTAAAACCTTCTCACCTTGTTACAGACACTCATGTACTGGAGATGGGGTGGGGCGAGGGAACCGGGCCTGAAGTCCGTATCCCTGGAGCAGACTGCTTAACCCGCCTGTTTTATGTGTTGCTATCACGTTAAAGCTCAGGTTAGTAAGTTATACCCCTTGCTAAAGAAACTCACGGCCATGGGGAAGCTCGGAAGAGGAACCTTAACCACCCTTCTTCATGGCGATATTAAAAGAAGCATAAAACTGACATCCACGTTTCTACTTTTAGGGATTAGCCCGGAGACTACTCGCACCGCTCTGTGATATCATTCTCGTCTTCTAGCCTCGCTGGTTGGCGGAATTTCGGTCGGCCTGGTGGTCTTTCTTGCATTCCGTAGTTGAATCAAGGGCATTATGCAAGGCATGGATTAAGCAGCTGCACGCCGCTTCCTCCGTATTCCTTCATGCTCGTCGATTCCAGGCGTATGGGGGTGGTGATGGATTGACGTTTATTTTGACTTGTCATGTATAAATATCGACTGGGCCTGCAGCACTTATTCCTTGAGATATAGACATGGGAAGATTCTCCGACACAACCCTATAGGAAAGAGGTCTGTTGATCGGTTTGACTAAAAGTCGACAGCCAGGTAGTACACCCCCAAAAGCTCCCAATTTGTTGGAGTTCGGCCGTGGTACATTTCCCAATCCTTCGAGAGGAGGGGTCGGAAAGTAACCCATCAGCACGCCTGGTCGAAAAGTGCCTAGTTCTCTGCACAAATAAGTTGACTACTTAAGTAGACGGCAAGTTACATCTGTATCACAACTGAGGCTTCCCCACCCCCCTGGCCCTTCCTCTTGGCGCAACATGGTCTTGTTGTGCATGTTCCGTATACTTAGGATCCCTCCATTCCGGTCGGCGGTTCCCAGATAAGGTCAAGCAATATCGGCCAGAAATCTGATAAGAACGAGGATATGGGTCTTTCCCACGATGCGGTCTGACGTACTGTATCTTATGGCTGAAGCACGAAAAGGTTTCCGTCTATTTTTGTCAGATCTGGCATGTCAGATATTCGGAAGTCAAGCTGTTCGATATCACGGCTCGGTCAAAATGTCAATTCACGGTCGAGCGAGGGATGTTGGCTGCGATACTTAACCGCTTTTCTTTTTCCTTCAGGCACCACGGGGGGGGAAGCGGGAGCCAGCATTCCCACTGGTCCAATTGTGTAAGCTTAGCCGAGCTGCAAACCCTGGCGGTCGGTCGCACTCGAGGTTTCTTCCGCAGATTCCGCCAGTCTCTTCACTCTGAAAGCAGTCGGAGGAAAGATAGCAAGAAAGACAGATGATAATATCATGTCTTTCCAGTGAATCGCCAGCTGCAGGCGAAGACAAGTAAGGGGCATCAATCTCTAACTGTCATACTTTACAACCCGCCTGAGAGCGTGGCCTTCCTCTTCCTTTCACGACTCGATGGCTGTTTGCTGCCGGAATCCACCGTCCTGGAACCAAGCCGCAATGACTCGACAGTTACCGGCCACCCATCCTAGCACGGAGGCCATCGAGGAGGAGAAAAACAAAGCGCCGTCCGTCTTCATTGTATCGTCGTTCTGGCGGTCTGAACACGCCGTTCGAGCAAGCGAGGCCTCAGCCAGCTAAAAGCTGTGCCCACCCGCGCTATCACGGACGGCGTCATAGCCTCGCTCGACCCGAAGATTCTCAGTCTCTGCGTTCTCCGTCTTCCTTGCTGCCTAAGAGGAGATCCGAGCCCGACCCACGGAGCACTCTGTGTAGAGATAGAGACTCCCTGTAGCCCTCAGTGTCCGTAGTGGTCCCCTCTGCGCTGCCAGTCTCTCTAGAGCGCCATCCTCGTAAAACCAACGACGTCGACATCGCCAAAGCCGTCGTCTCTCCGGCGTCTCGGTAAGCTCCACCGCGCTTGAGGATGCTCCGCTCGCAGGCAAGCAAGCTTCGACCTATGATTCCACGCTGAAGCAGATCCAGAACGTCCGAAGTTGCGCCGTCGACACGCTGGCCAACCGTCCTCCTGCTGCCCGAGACACTCACCGCGAGGCCGTGCCTGGCAGTGCTCCTCGCCGTCCGCGTCCTCCTTCGACTCAGCCTGGCCGCAGAACCGCCGGTGCCTGGGGTGGCAAGGCAAGGCAAAGGCAAGGCTGGCTGGCTGGCTGGCTGGGCCGACAGGGAAGCAAAAAGACACGCTTCTCCCCGCGCTGGCCCCCCTGCGATAGTTCCAGCATTTTGTCCGTCAAATACTATCCATGAACCTTGTTGCACGGCGCATGCTCGCTCGCTCTCTCCATCGATACTCAGCAGTTACTTGCCTGGATACCTGCTCGACGCACATCGGACGCTGAGGGAGACCGGCTCGCAACGATGAACCCGCCTCGGAAGCGTCCGTGGTCGGTCGCGGAGCTCTCGTCCAACCCGTCGAACCCGTCTCCTCCTGAAGCGCCGCAGCCGGCGGCCTCCAACGGCGTGGGCGAGCTAGCCCTGTACCAGTCGCCGGAGAGCTCGACGAGGACTCCCAACACTCCTCCAGCTCCCTTCGGAAGCGCGCCCTTTGACTCCCCCAATATCAACATCGCAGTGACCAGCCGCAAGTCGACCGCATGTCCAGCATGTAGGAAACAGAAGGTATGCGAGAGAGCCGCGCTTCAAACGCTGTAGAGACAGTTGCTGACCTGGAGGCGAACAGACAAAGTGTGTCATGGACGATGACACTCCGCCATGCAAGCGCTGCATAGACCGTGGTCTTGAGTGCTCCCCGAACAAGTCCATCCAGGAGATCATGACCGAACAGGCAAGGTGAGTACATGTGCATCGCCAGCTCTCATATGTATCTACGAACGCTATGCTGACCTATTACCGTTGTTCTTCCCTGATAGATGGAACTCTCGAATGAACCGCTACTTTTCTCGCCTTCAAACTGCTCTTAACGAAGCGAGGGCAGCCTTGTCTCTGCCTCCAATTTCTGCTGCAGACGAGCTAGGCAGCAAGGAGGATGATGCAAAGGCCACTCAGCGCGAGCGTGAGCGTGAGCAGCCTGCAGACGATCGCAACGTCTCCATGGAAGCCCCCATGGACTCGGACACGCTCGCCTCCGCTCCTATGCGCTCTCTTTACGAGGTCACCAACTCCAACGAGCCGCGGGAAGGGGCTGCTCAGTTCTCCGGCCTGGTCATGGAACCTGACTTTGTCTCCAGAGGGATTATCACCCAGGCAGAGGCTGACCAGCTCACGAAGACGTACCTGACTCGGTTGGATCCGTTCTTCTACGATCATTTACAGAAATACGCCGACATCGGCGAGATTCGAAAGACATCTACTCTGCTCGCGCTGACGCTGTGCACGGTGGCCGCTCTGCATGACCCGCTAGGCACCGAGGCCTACGATAGGCTTAGCAGGGAACTGCGCAGTGTCACCTCTTCGTTCATGTTCCGCAACCATCTGGGAGGCGAGGACATCAAGGCCCTGTGCATGGGCTCGTATTGGCTGGGAAACATGACCTGGGTGCTCTCTGGCCTCGTCCTTCGGAAGGCCATCGGGATGCAGTATCATACTGCGCATATGAACCAGCCGCAAACGGACAAGGAGGCCTTTGGAAAGTCACAGATGTGGTTGTTGATATTCCTCGCCAATGAGCAGATTTCTCTACTCCATGCATCCCCAGCCGTGGGTGTAGAACCCGGCTATATCAACTGGAAGAACCATCTCGCATCCCCGTTTTCAGGGGAAATCGACCTGAGGCTTATCAGCCATATTGACCTGCTGCTACTTCTTGGAAAGGTAAGGCAGACTTACGGGGTAGACGCGACCAAACCTATCCCGCTGCCGCTCATCCCACAACTTCGGGATTATCTTGCTCAGTTGGATCGGTGGTCGCAGGCGTGGACGGGAAGGCTAGCTCGAAACAAATGGCTTGGGGACTTTCCATCACAAGCTGTCAAGCTCCACTTCCGGTTCGCGAAATTCTTCATATGCTCTCATGCATTCCGTGGTCTGAATGTAGATTCGACCGCCATTCCTCCTGCACCGGAATTGCAGGACATAGCGGCCTGCGCGGTTACCACTGCTATATCTATCCTTGAATTGCTGATCGAATCCGACGAGCTACGCGCATATCTTGTCGGCATCCCTCACTACTTCCATACCATGTTCGCCTTTGCAGCAGTGTTCCTTCTCAAGGTTGCGACACGTAACAGGAAACACGTCCATGTTGACACACACCTTGTCTTCCGTACCAGCCGGCGGGTCCTGGAAGTTTTCCAGCACTGCCCTTGCGCTAAACAACACCTCGTGCACAGAATAGCAGAAGGACTGAAAGAGATGATTGAGCGATGTGAGGCACAGATCGCATACGAGAGTTCTGGCCACCCGGCCCCGCACGGAGCAATGCACAGAGATAACCATATAGGAGCATCGATGTCGCTTCCGCCATCAAGTAATAACCCAGAGTTGTCACAGGAAATGCTGTCGTGGTTTAATTTGGAAAGCTTTGACTTCCTATCGATGTCACCGCCGACTTGGAATACGGAGATATAGGTATAGACGCTGGTTAGGCGTTCTGTTGCGTTGAATTTTGACGGGACTCTCTATCTTGCAGCAATTTCAAAACTTGGATGATACCCATGTAGCATTTTACAGCGTTTTGTATATTGCTGTCATTTCTTTCCTGTGTTTTTCCGTACCTATATTTCTATATACTATCTACTTTCTATGTGATGGCTTTGCACCCCTTGGTGTATATATGTTTAATTATACTGGACCAGTGTGCCCCAACACGAGAGATATATCTTTCAGTTCATTCTTAGATACTCTATATGATCGCCCTATGAATCTTATTATTTCCTTATTCTCAAATCTACTCGCACTCGATCGTAACCAATGCTCCTTTTGCGCGAATGCGACAAAGGTATAAGTCCTTTTCACTGAACATCCAGATTCCGCCCTTCACAAAACAGAAATTCGCCGTTGTGCATCCAACAATGATTTTCCCTACTAGAATTCCATTTGGATCCCAGACATGCACTCCTTTCCCACATCCAGAATACACATACCCATTCTCATCACATTTTATGCCGTCCGGAACCCCCGAATCGCAAAAAGCAAAGGTCCTTCGATTCGCGAGTCTCGTACCCTCATCGACCACATCGTACACATAGATCGTCCCAGCATTTTTATGTCTAAACTCAAACTTCCGTCCATCTCCAGAGTGACTGCGTGCTTTTACGGCACCTGTATCTGTGACATATAAGAGCGAATAGTCGGGGCTGAAACAGAGACCATTGCACATATCAAACCCATCAGCTACAACTGTGATGTCATTCGTAGATGGTCGAAACCTGTAGACATGTGCCGGCATGCGGGGCTCAGGGCGAAAGCCCTGCTCGTGGCCATACGTTGGGTCCGTGAACCAGATATCTCCTGTCTTATGGTGTATCACAACATCATTCACAGAAGAGAAATCTCGTCCGTGGAAGTTGTTTATCAATATTTCGGAGCTTTTTGTAACAGGATCGACGAGAACAAGGCCTGAGGGCGTGGAATGGTCTCCCTGGGAACAGTAAAGGATTCGATCAGGTTGCAGTTCAGCTTTGCCTCCAAATCGACCAGATGCATGGGTAGACGCGGTCTTCCCAGGATAGTTGCATGCCCCATTCGCCTGCACGACCTCTGGGTATTCAAGTTTCTCAATCTTGTGTGTATCGCAATTTATGGCATAGAGGTCAATAGGATCGCAGGTTTGGAAGTTCGATGTGAAATACACTGAGTTTGTTGCGCGAATGTATACGCCCGCTTCGTGCGCGAACTGCTCTCCCTTTTCCCTCCGTTCCTCGACGAGCTGTATTTTGGGGTTTGGCCCAACAATGTCTGTTATGAAGCGCTGGTCATAGGAACAGAAGGAGGGCGTTTTGCCGAAGGAGCGCGCATATTCAGGGTCTTTGACGGCACGGGCCTTGTCGACACGGACAATTAGTGTAGTCTCTGTGTTCATTGTCCTTTAGATACGTCGAATATTAGTCTGTGTTTAAGAAAGTAAAGACTAGATGAGAATGATGGAGGGTTGTGTCGACAAGGTCAGTTCTTGGTTATAACTAATGGTCGAAAGTCCGATGAGCATCGGAATTACTCCGTCGAATAAAATGTCACATCAAACCGCCGAATAGCAAGAAGCTGCAACGGCACTCGGCCTTAAGCTGTAAGAAAGAACAAGATCTATTTGAAAAGAAACTGTTTAAAGTACACTGGTAATTTTCAAAAAGATATTAAGCGCCAAATATAACTGTCAAACGCCATGCCTTGGAAGGTTTAATTTGCGCAATCCAGGGTGGAAATCGGAGGATGGAATACAAAAGTAGATAAGCACGACAGGAAAGGTAAGTCGAGATGCATAACCCAGGCATTAAATAAGACAAAACAATAAGAAGGAGTATTGTTAAGCGAAGTAAATGCGAAACGATGTTTAACAGACGGATCCGACAGAGGGAATTTTTGAGCAAGGTATCGGAAGGTGAAGTAGATTTACTCTTCTTCTTCGGCGTCCTTCATATCAGCATCTTTAGCAGAGTCATCCTCTGCCGGCAACTTGTCACCAAATAAGTCGTCATTATCGTCGACTTCATCAAGAGCTGCGGCTTCACCCTCTTCTTCCTCGTCGTCCTCAACTCGCAAAGTAGCCTTATTCCGTCGTCGATGTATTGGGGCATCTTCATCCTCTTCGTCGTTCCGATCTTCTGCGGGCGAACCAGCTTTGTCCTCAACCTCACCGTTGGCTTCAGCTTCGCTTTCTGATTCAACAACAATTTCAGTGCTCTTATATTTGTTTGATTTAGCACCCCCTCGTCGTTCAAGACGTCTTCTCTTTCTAGGGGCAGCGGCCCGGTCATCCTCTTCTCCTTCAGATGATGATCCAGACTGCCGTGATTCGCTCTCCTGCGTATTTTTATTCGCGTCTGCTTTCTTCTTCCGTTTGCCGCCCTTCGCCTTTTTCGGCTGCTTCTTGACTCTCTCGCCGGTCTCGCTGTCAGTAGTGTACTCGGCAGCTTCCCTTGATCTTTCCTCGTCAATGCGTATTGCGGTAAGCCGTTCAGCTTCTTCAATCATCAGCTGTCGCTCTTCCGCAATTTGTCGCTTCCTCTCCTTTTCGATCTCTTCAACCTTGCGTTTCTCCTCCTCGCGTCGTTTTATTTCCGCATCACGAAGCTCTCGGGCTTGCTGGAGTTTCGCGGCGTTCTTCTCTTCATATTCCTTCTGACTCTGGAGAGTACGTTGAAGCTGATTCCGGATTGTGTTCCTACCCATGATTGCTCGGGATTCTAGAGAACTGCGAGGGTATGGAGGATTTTTAGAGTTTGCAATTTTATCAAAAGCCTCAATTGCTGCCGTTAGACCGTCCATTGCCTCTTCAATTTCCTTCGATGACTTTTGGCTTTCGGGAAGGCTGATAGCAAGCTGGGCAATCTCGTTTTGAACGAAGGCTATATTGAATGCAAGATGAATCTGGTCTGGGGCGACAGAGCGTGCGCGTTCCGCATATTCCAACGCAGTCTTCATCGCCGTCAGATTTTGGTCCTGCTTGCCTTTTAGAAACCAGACGCGACCAAGGCAAGCCAGAATCTGAGCGTCTCTAGCCCTATCTTTTGACAATGAGATTTCGTACTATCAGAGTTAGCCAGAGAAACATGAACAGTACAAGATTAGAAATTGATATATTCCGTACATTTTCGATAGATTTGGTGAATTGCCTGAGCTCGGCAAAGACGTGTCCCAAATTGAGGTATACACTGGAATCACGCAGAGTATCCCGGATCTTTGAGAATATCTGCACTGCCGTTGAGAAATCTTTTCGATCGTCGACTAAAGCAATTGCAATGCCCTGAGCGGCATAAGCGTTCTTCGGGTCAAGCTGAAGCGCCTTATCAAAGAACTCAACCGCCTTCTCGTATATTTTCCGACGTTTTTCCTTGTCCTGTTCGCCTTCTCGTCTCATGTCTCGACCTGTGAGCAAATATAGATTGCCCATGCCCGTCAACGCATACCGATCATGTTTGTCGTACCCTTGTAGTGTATGCTTGTAATGCCGCTGTTCGTGGTCTTCCGCAAGGTTGGCAACGCGACGTTTCGACTTACTGAGATACCAACCGAACAGTGCCCGCACTTCCAAGTTGGACGCTTCCGTCTCGTACAGCTTTGCCATCTTCTTGGGACCCTCGTCCGTGGGGCTTTGACGGAGCGCTATGTAGGTAAGTCTTGCATTGGCTTCGACATAATCGGCATGCCTTTCCAGCAGACCTTCATAGACCTTCTTGGCTTCTTCTGGCATGCTAGCCGCCTCGTACGTACGAGCAAGGTTATAGCTGATGGTGGTAACGTATGCGTCGGTGCCGGCGGCGTCTTCTCTATCTTGCGCTTTAACACAAGCATTGAGAGCGGCTTGAAGTAGTTTCCTAGCTTGGTCAATCTTGTCGGATTGATATAAGAAACAGCCGATGTTGTTGAGCAATTGAGGCGCAAGACGCTCGCGAAGCACCTCCGTCATGGCCTCTTCGCTCTCGATATCGTCTGGCCGTTCATCGTCGGGAATTTGGGCTA
The DNA here is from genome assembly GCA_000812245.1 of Onygena corvina. Classification (NCBI taxonomy): domain Eukaryota; kingdom Fungi; phylum Ascomycota; class Eurotiomycetes; order Onygenales; family Onygenaceae; genus Onygena; species Onygena corvina. Next base: position 35,256 of record JWPT01000027.1, on the reverse strand, counting down.
GTTGCATCTCCTCGACTTGATTGAGGCACTGTATGCTCTTCTCCGGAGATGTAACCTCATACAGCCTAGCAAGGTAGAGCAAGACAGACTCATCCGGCATGAGCTTCTTTGAGTCGGTCTTCCAAGAGGTTCGTACGGACTCGAGCAAGGAGATAGCTTTTTTGGCTTCCGCCAATTTGTCCTCTTTCGAAACGGCAGCCGCAAACACCTCATCAGCATATAGAGACCCAAGTAGAGCCATAGCCTCGGGATTTTTGGTTTGCTGAATTATCTTCTCCAGTCGGAATTTGGCACCGTCGAAATCTTTTCTTTTCACTAGCATCTGGACGGCACCGAATTTGGCCGGTGGGTAGCCTTTGTCAGCTCCGCCCCTTGCCTGATCGGATCGGTTGTAGTATTCTAACGCTCGCTCCGGATCGCCTTCGGTATGTTCTTTTCTAGCTAGGAGATACCAGCCGTCACTTGCGATAGCGTTGACGTCTGTGAGCTCGATAGCCTTACGCGCGAGGGATTCGACAGTAGGAAAATGTTTGCGGAGCAGGAAATAGCTGCCAAAAGTGGCACAGGTCACTGGGTATTCCTTGTCCAGCTTGAACGCCTTCTGAGTGTACTGTGTCATGGCAATTTTGTATAAAGATGTGAATTCCGGATCGCTGGTGGAGTGGCGTGAGCTGTCATGTAAGTAATAAGCCGCCAGAAGAATGTTAGCCACCTTCGAGTCAGGGTTGAGCGCAAGAGCCCTATCCCACGCAACTTTTGCCTGGTCCTTGAAGTCGAGCTGCCACAGACAACAGCCAATCCCGATACGTGGGTCGGGATCTCTCATTTTCGGCATCTTTATCAAGGCCTCCTGGTAGCCTTCCAAAGCATCGCCGTACCGCCCGAGCATGTAGCTCGCTCTCGCCCGGCCCATGATAGCCATGATATTCCGACCGCCAAAGGCCTTCGAGGACTCGTCGAAACATTTGATAGCCTGCTGCAAACATTCCACGCGTTCCGAAGTGTCGACGGTACCGGGTCTCACCGGCTTCGAAGGGGGCTGCAGAGATGCTCGCATGATGGAAAGCACGCCGCGAGCAAGAAACAGCGGAGGGAAAGCCGGGTTCAGCCGTGAAGCTTCGTTCAGAGTCGCTGTAGCCGCTTGAAGATAGAATTCCTTCGTCTTTGCTTCAGAGTACAGCTGGCTTTCCGGAGCCACACGGGGAGCCTGTCGTGCCTTGATAAGGTAGAGCCAGCATATCCAACCTAGCAGGCTAAGTCGTTCCTTGGTGGCCCCGTGCGCAAGTGAGGCCAGCCCTCGGGTGAGAATCTCAATGGCATGGTCGATCTGTTTCTGCTTCGCGTAGGCCAGAGCGATGATGACCCAGAAGTTCTTCGCGGCCTTTTCGTTGTCGAGAAGGGTGCAGAGCTCGGTAGGGTCGTCGGGGAGCTCCTGCAAGCTGATTTCGACCTCGCTGTCGAACGTGGAGGCGGGAATATCGATGGCCGAGGGAATGTCGGCGAAGCGGGAGTACATCGTCGTGGCCGCAGCGGCCTTGGATACGGCATCCTGACCATTGCTGCCGTTGGCAAGGCCGTTCTGAAGGGGCGCCATGACGGGGGCGCGGGCAGAGCGCTGCTGTCGCAAGGCCAGGCGAGAGCACCAGCTTAGGAGATCATCGACCGCAAAGCGCGACGGGACTGGCGTTGTCTGAGGGCCTGCGGAGGACCAAGGCCGGCCACGGCTTGCGCGCGAGAGGGACCGAGAGGCTGGGAAAAGCCAGAGCAGTGTTTGGGTGGCGGGGGGAGCAGGTCGAGCATCCGATATCTTTTGCTTCGTCCAGCCCGAAAAAGGCGAAAGTTGAAGCTCCGGGACGGGTTTCTTGGCGGTCACGTGTGTGTTGCGGCGCGCGGAAGAGACGGCGACTGGAACAGAGATATTGGGGAGATATTGGGAAGATATTGGAGATATCAGGGGTAGATGCGAGCAGAGATGTGTATTCACTAAGAGTAAAAGAGATAACTGAGGTCCGCGGGGACTCTGAACCGCCCTCTGACAGTGCCAACGCCCGCTCTAGAAACATGCCTCCTGAAGAAAAGTGCACCCCATCCAACTCGACCGCCAATGACCTAGAAAATAGGGGTAGAACGCATGCTGTCATGATCGTAAGGAAGGGGTTAAGGGTGAAGGAGAAGCTCAGCCGAAAAATCTATGGAACAGAATGATCAGGCCTGCAATGATGGCGGGGACTGCAAACACTCGACAAATCTCAACCCAGTAGGTCAGTCGCACCTCGCCCTCGACGTATCCGTGGTTTTTGCCCGACGTCGTTTGGATGTCGGGGTTGTTCGGGTCAACTTCCACCAGATCGGCATCCTCGAACGGCGGGAATTTGCCCCTCTCGATAAATGCATCGAGGAGGGCGTCCTTTTCAGCCCAGCGCTTGAAGAGCCAGGCCTCGAACTCTGGCTGGTCTTCCAGTGGGATGTCGGCGAGGGCAAAGCGTCTCCAGTAGAAGTTTACAACCCTCGGCGGACGGCTCTTCAGGAAAGTTGACCGGAGGGTGAAGTAAGCATCAGGATAGCTCCCTTTTCTAAAGACGAGGGTGTCAGTTTTCAAGAGGCGATGGCTATGATAGGATTCAGGTCTGATACGTACGGCGGACCCTCGTACGCCATGGTACAGTCGTACACGTGGCTCACGCTGCCTCTCAGTTGCTGCAGGCAAAAGAAAAGACCGGTGGAGCGTGGAATGAGCTCGTGCTTGTAGGGCTTGATTCCCTTTTTCTCTCCAAAGTCTTCACTGAGCTTCTTGTTTTTGATCGACAGGTTTGTCCCCTCGGGGAAGATGAGCAGCCACATCGGGTCGAAGATGGGCGATGAAAAGGAAGAGCTGCTACTGCTACGCTGCAGACTGAGCCGTTCGAGACGGTGCTGCAGCCGGCCTTTATCAACCGCCCACTTGCGGGCCATGAAGATGAAGCCGTACATCGCCATCCCCTGGCCGACCAGGGGAATGTACTTGAGCGACTCCTTGAGGATGATGTAGAGGTGTCCATGCATGTGGTTGGAATAAGCCACCCACCAGAGGTACAGCCAGTCGGTGTAGACCTGGTGGTTGGCGATCAGGACCAAACGGTCCGGGAAGCGGGTGCGGATGCCCCCGTTGGAAGTGAGGGTGATCTGGCCGAGCACGCTACGGTCTCCGCTGATGCGGACGGGCGTCGGGGCACTCCATTCGGTCAAGGCGGTGATTGCGAGGCCGAATGACTCCTTCGTGGTGGCAATGTATGCATCGAAATACTCTCTCTTGATATAGTAGAGCGGCAGCCCGACGACCTGGGCGACCACGATGCACACGCAGCAGCAGAGGAACCAGGACACCAGGACAAAGCTGCGGACGAGCTGGGAGACAATGCCGTAGTTTGGCGGCTCCCGCTCGTACATGTGCCTGGACGACTTCATGAGGGCCGGAGCCGAGCTCTTTTTGCTTTTGGCCGCCTTCCGAGAGGTGACCGGTGACGACATCGAGCTGGATATGTGTATGGACTGGACAATTTTCGGGCGCTGGTCCAGGGCAGCCTGATGGTATGGAGCTGCAGAGGGCTCTGGCCGGCGGATCCGCGGCGTTCCAGCGGGTATATAGATTATATATGCTTATATGCGTGAACTATGTGGAATCAGCCAGGCGGCCGCGGATGAGATAATAGCAACTCACCACGTGTGGGCCGGACGTGACGCTGCACGGCTGGTCAGAAGGGCGAGTCGAGCGTGGGAGAGGCTGTCGCCGGTGTTATCGAAGAGATGGACGGGAGACAGAGAGCGCGAGAGGGAGCAAGAGGGCTCTTTATAGCGTGGGCGGAGGAAGAGAGCGAGGGCTCCTGGCGCTTCGCCGGCAAGCGCCAGGCAAAAGGCCGCACCGCCCGTCTCTCTCTCTCTCTCTCTCCCCCTCTAGTCGATGCCTGCTGCGGCGGCGGCGGCGCGTAGTCCTCTTGGTCAGGGTCAGCCTGTGGTCAGCCTGCTTGGTCTCTTTCTCCCGCGGTCTCTTCTCTTCCTCTCTCTCTTCTTCCAAGGCGTAGGCCGATGGCAGAAGCCAACTAGATGCTGACTAAGAGCTGGGTTCGGCCGTGAAGTCATAAAAAAGAGGAACGAGAGACAAAGGTCCGGCTGAGGTCGAGCAGTCGCGAGAGAAGAGCTGGGTGATCGATCATGCTTGTCTGACGCGCAGAGCCCCTGTTTGTTGTTCATCTGGTGGAGTGGTAGATAGAGCTGTCGACGGGGATACATGGGCCGTCTGTCGAGTGGAAGAAGCCGGTATTGTAGCTATCACACCTGCAAGTCCTTACGATGTCTGGCTCATGTACTGATTCGAGAGGTAGTCCTATATTGACCTTTTACCTTCGGTCTCTTTCTTTTGCTGGTAGTTCACTATGAGGCGTTGGAGCTCAATAGCAGCCGCCATCACCACTCCTCTTCCGGTCTGTCGACGCTCCTTTTCTGTCAGCTCGAGGTTGCGTCAGATCGAAGATATCAGTGCTCTTCCCGGAAGGGTGTTCCCAAGATATGAAGGTGTGCGTTGGCCTGGTTCGGCTGCTCGATGCTCTGGCTGGTGCCTGTCCTGCTAACAAGCTTCGTATAGAGTCCGGAAGAAGCGATCTACTCGCCTTGCAGTGGCCGGTGCCGCCTCGGAATATCCTCCTGATGAAGAAGAAAGGCGCTCCGGAAGTGACTCGGTCGGTGGTGGAGTTCGCAAAGTAGGTCCTGTCCATGAGCTTAAGCACACGCATACTGACGTTACGGCTTGATAGCCATATCAAGGCGACCTACTCACCTATCTCTGTCATCCTCGAACGTGAGACGGCCAACGAGATACACGACTCCCTTCTGTTCCCCGTATACACCAACCTATCTGACTCGCCGATACCGCCAGAGAACGTAGACCTGATTGTCACGCTCGGCGGTGATGGGACGATATTGCGCGCGTCTTCGCTCTTCGCAACATCCAAGATTGTCCCTCCCATCCTATCCTTCAGCATGGGCACCCTGGGCTTCCTTGGGGAATGGAAGTTTTCTGAATACAAAGGAGCCTTCCGGGAAGTCTACATGTCCGGCGCAGGGGCCGGCGAGCGAGCATCCACCCTCGAAACCAGCCTCTCTCCCTCTGTCTCTGACGCAGCGGAAGGAGGCTGGTCGTCCCTGCGCGGGAAATCGATGGGAACGTCCCGATGCGCACGCATCCTGGTCCGCAGCCGACTACGGGTAGGTGTCTTTACGCCAGACGGCAAAGCGGTACACAGCCACGGCGGCACCCTCTCCTCGCCCGCCGACGCCGACACGGGCGTCTACGCCATGAATGAAGTCGTCATCCACCGCGGCAAACAGCCTCACCTCGCCATCGTCGAGGTCTTCGTGGGCGGCCGGTTCCTCACCGAGGCCGTGGCGGACGGCATGATCGTCGCCACGCCCACAGGGAGCACAGCCTACAGTCTCTCGTGCGGCGGCAGCATCATCCATCCGCTGGTGTCGTCTCTGCTCCTGACGCCTATCTGTGCGCGGAGTCTGAGTTTCCGGTCGCTGGTGGTCCCGTCCAGAACGCCGGTGACGCTTCGGCTGAGCGAAAAGAACCGCGGGCGCGAGGTCGAGGTCAGCATCGACGGGGTCACCATGGCCCAGGGCCTGCGGGTCGGCATGGAAGTCCGTGTCTGGGGCGAGGAGATCAAGGTCGTCGACGGGGCGTGGTTCGGAGGCGTGCCGTGCGTGATGCGCAAGACCGTTGGTGAAGGCGGCGCCGCGGACGGCTGGGTTGGAGGGCTCAACGGCCTTTTGAAGTTCAACTATCCCTTTGGGTCGGAGTCTTGACTTATTCACGCCTGTACAGGATGCATCTTTCTTGGAGTTCCCTTTTCTTTTTTTTTTGTTTTACTCTCTACGTTTTGGTTCTCTTTCGGTTCTGCTTTGTTTCGTTCATTGCTGATGTCGTTGGACATCTCCTTTAAACATGTGAACTAACACCGCGTCAACCTGCAATCCTTGCGACCTTGCCTGGACCCCCGGCAAGGAGTTCGGAGAAGGATGGCCAATGATCCCTTCGAGGCGTGCTGTGTCCTCCTTTCCAGGTCAAGGCAGACGGAGCAGGGCCCCCCTGGAGCTGGATAAGGGGCGTCTCACAGCATATAACTATATAGCGAATGAAGATATATACGCATAGGATCAACCAACTCGAGTCCTACACATCGATACCGCTTCGACCTTTGATATATAGCACCAGGGATGACACAAGCTAAGGGTCAATCAGCGGGTCGGTCGAGTTCGAGGTATGCATGCATGCGTCTGCCGGGACATGACACTGGCTCAGACTGCTCGACGGCTAAGGCAGAGAGCGTTGCACGGCGGGAAGATCTATCGATCTCAAATCTCATACATTTATTCGACTCAGACTGGACCCTGGTCGCGGAGTTGCTGCTCCATTCAACCTCGTCTGCCCAGGCCGCCGTGTATTGAAGAACAACAATACGCCACACAAGGGCCAGCAGAAAGCAGTAGAACACTCTGGAGAAAAAACGGCGAATTCTAACCCTCTCATCATCACCTCTGGATTCCGTTTACTTACTTAGTTCTCCCCCTGCGTCTCCACGGGGACAGGGGACTGTATCACTTTTCTCCCGGCGCGGCCAATTCAATATAGCCAGCGTGTGTACCTTATGTATATGATCACAGCCGCCGGCAGGGAACAGCTCTGTCCTTTTCCCTCACTTCTCTCGCTCTGCCAACAGCGTCTTGCTCTTGTCCGACCGTCCGTCCGCCGGGGCCGTCTGTCTCTGCAGCTTGTTCGCAGGCTTAGCGCCCGCCCCTTGCTTGATTGACCACTGTATCTGGACATCCTCAGCTTCTCCCTCATCTCCGTCACTCTGAACATCGTACACACTCTCGTCTGCTCCCTCTGACACACACACTATCCTGAGCAGTCACTCTGCCGCGCAGTGTTTTACGGAGAGAGCCTTGGTTTACACTTCGGCCCAGCCGAAACGATCTCCCCTTTGCCCGCCCCCTGGACCAAGAACCAGAAATCCACACGCTCGCAACCCCCGGGCCCCAGCGACGCGGTGCAGACCATCGCCAGAAACTCCCGGATCACGGCGTCTCGCTGCCATCGAAGCAGGCCGTCGACGAGCCCGGATGACCTGCTGAGGCCTTTCGACAGCGAACATGGCTTCGTCCCAGTCAAAGTAAGTCCCGGTCTACCCCTCAGACACCGCTTGCAACCCCCATGCCCATGTCCAAACCCCCCCCCTGGAAAGAGGAGAACCAGAAAACAGGACGAGGGCCTGTCTGCGAGAGTCTCTGACCACTCTCCGCGGGTTACATGGCGGGAAATCTGTAGAAATCAGTGTGAAAACCTGTCGAGACTGACCGGCATACAGCATGTATTCGCGCGACCAGTTCATGAACCCTGGGCCGGCTCCGCGCCCTCCCACCGATCGGCCTCAGTTGAGCTCGATCTCTACGATGTCCACGGCCTCTTCGGCCGCGACGTCCTTCGAGCGGATGGCCCTTCACTCGCCCTCGGCCACGTCGTCCCTTTCGATATTCCCTAACTCGTCGTCGCTCTCGTTGAACCAGAAGACCGGTCAAGGCGGCGTCGCCGTCATCAAGGAAGGATATGTCCGCTGCAAAGAAGACAAGTTCCTCGCCAGCTGGAACCAGCGATACCTCGTCCTGCGGGAGTTCCGCCTCGATTTCCTCAAAAACGAGACCGGCAAGAGTGTGCTCTCCATCCAGCTCAATAACGTGATGAACGTCACCAGGTCCGAGGATACCAAGATGGCGTTTGAAATTACCCGTGTTGCAAACCCAAAGGACGCAAACAATCGCAGTCCCTTGGGTGCCCGGGATGTTGCTACCAAGACGATTACCTGCGAAGTGAAGAGTGACGACGAGATCTATGACTGGATCGATAAAATATACGAACGGTGTCCCGGCATGGGAGGAGTCAGTAACCCTACCAACTTCAGCCATCAGATTCACGTAGGCTTCGATCCGCAGACCGGAGCGTTCGTTGGCCTTCCACCGGAGTGGGAGAAGCTCCTGACCGCCTCAGCCATCACCAAGGAGGACTACAAGAAAAACCCACAGGCCGTCATCGAGGTTCTAGAGTTCTACTCCGATATCAAAATGCGCGAGCAGAATCCTCAATATTTCCCTGGGATGAGCACTGCTTCTCCGTCTCCCAGCATGCAAGGTATGCGCAGCAACGGCGTGGCTCCTCCGAGACCGCCTCCGCCTCAAGGCCTACAACGGCTGGACACCAACCAGTCCTCACGCACAAATGATGATCGATCACCAAGCGCGTCGCCAGCACAGTCGTCACATCGCAAGGGCTCAGATGCCACCGATCGCCATGATCAGCAATACAATACCGATCGGGCCAAGGAAATGCCACATGCGGACCAACGGCGACGGATGGAGGAAGAGGCACGTCGTATCCGTGAAGCTCAACGCCAACGCGAAGAAGAGCAGAATCGACGAGAGCAGGAAGCGTACAATGCATCACTGCCCAAGACTCGAGTACCACTTGCGCAACAGGAACTCGGTGGCTACGGAGGCAGCTCAAGAGAACCGGCCAGCTCATCCGGTAGCCGATATAATCCCTCTCGTCCCGCTCCACAGGCTCCCTCAAGCGATCGATCCCGGAATCAGCAGCAGCAGGACCCGTCGAAACAGTTGACCGCACAGCGACCTGCACCCTCTCCACCGAGCAATAACGGTGCACCGTCATCACAGTCCAGAGATGATAATGGATCATCACGAAGTGCCCCCCGCCCAGATCAGAGCCGACAGCAACCATCATCCCGATACCCAGGAAACGACAGCCGTAGCCCTGCTCGCAACCAGACTCGCCAGCCAAATGGCACCACGACCACCGGCCACCAACCCACTCGTCTCCCTGGCCCGGTCCAAACCGTCAAGCCGCTCAACGTTGCAAACAAACATGGTCCTTCTAGCAAAACAAACGGCGTCGCAGATGGCGTCCGCCAGGCGGAGGCCGCCCTTAGCAAGAAAGCAGATCCCTCCCGCCAAAAGGATGTCCGCATGTCCACCATGTCAGAGAGCGAAGTCATGGAAAGACTTCGCCAGGTAGTGTCCAAGGAAAATCCAAACGAGTCATATAGCAAGCAGCGAAAGATTGGACAGGGTGCATCGGGCTCGGTGTACGTTGCTCGCGTCAAGGAGAACGCTACTTCCCCCGTGGCGCGAGAGCTGTACCGCACACATGGCCCTCGTGGACAAGTTGCTATTAAACAGATGGACCTGCGAAGTCAGCCCCGCAAAGAACTTATTGTTAATGAAATTATCGTGATGAAGGATAGTCAGCATCCAAACATCGTTAACTTTCTTGACTCCTTTTTGCAGGAGTCGAGCAACGAACTATGGGTCGTCATGGAATTTATGGAGGGAGGAGCATTGACTGATGTTATTGAACAAAACCCTGTGATCCAGGAAGATCAGATCTCAACCATCTGTTTCGAGGTAAGTTCTCTTAGTGTCTGATCGTGGCTTAACTTCTCAGTGCAACGAACCATGCTAATTGCTTCCAATTTAGACCTGCAAAGGCTTAGCCCATTTACACGGTCAAAATATTATTCATCGTGATATTAAGAGTGACAATGTCTTACTGGATAAAGTTGGAAACGTGAAAATTAGTAAGACTTGCTTCCATCGTTTCAAAGACACCATACTAACCATGAGATACAGCCGATTTTGGTTTCTGCGCTAAACTCACAGAGTCGAAGAGCAAGCGTGCAACGATGGTTGGAACTCCATATTGGATGGCCCCGGAGGTCGTTAAGCAGAAAGAATACGGACCAAGGGTCGATGTTTGGTCTCTTGGAATCATGGCAATTGAGCTGATTGAATCCGAACCGCCATATCTGAACGAAGAGCCTCTTAAGGCCCTATATCTTATCGCTACAAACGGCACCCCATGCCTCAAGAAACCAGAGAAGCTCAGCAAGGAACTCAAGTCCTTCCTCAGCGTTTGTCTCTGCGTTGACGTGAGAAGCCGTGCCTCATCCGACGAATTACTGGCTCATGAATTCCTTAAGAATGGATGTAGCCCAGCAAGTCTTGCTGAGCTACTACGCTTTAAGAAAAATGCTACTCAGTAAGGCGGACGCTTCACACTGAAGAGGATTTCACCTTTTCATCTTCTTTTTTCAATTTTTTCTTTCCTTTGCTTGTTTTTTTTGCAATTTGATCATTCTCCTTCCATTTCCTTATTTCTTTTCTTCACAATTTTACCGTGGCTTGCATGGGGAAATTCCACCTCTTTCCATTCAAGGGGGGAGGATTTGTTGTACTTACTACTCGTTTCTTCCTCTTTTTCCTACCGGCTTTCATTCTGGTCCTTCGACCCTTTTGATCTTCCCACTTTGCCCGCCAACTACTGCTCTGGGCATATCATGGTCAAAATACACGACTCTATAATGAAACGTCAAACATAAAAGGAGCATAGGGGGTTTGAAACCTAGAACGCTTACTCGCGGGATTGTGAAGGAACGATATCGGTACCTAGGAAGCCGTTCGATTCATGCAATAACTACGGGGCGTCTGATGACTGCTGTGCAAGTCTTCCGGGAAAGTGCTTAACCAGTGCCTGGTAAATCAACTAACGGCCCTTTTTCTAAATTCATACAAGACATTTTAGAATATGAAATCTTTCATTGCTCATGATCCGTTCATTAATTGCATCACACATATCCAAGAATATCTCCATGTAGCTTCACACATGTAGCGTCGGAAATTAAGAATAAATAATCCCTGCCTTTTAAACTACAGCCTTCACATCCTATCCCGAAAGTGTCATTATGTAATTCACATAGTATTCATAGATTTCAAGCCACGATCTGGCCGACAAATCCGGCCAGTTCCCCAAAGAGCACGCCGCGAAGGACCACTTCGCCCTCGTCGAGGGCCCAGTGACCAGCATCGATCAGTTTTTGCTTCCAGGCGCTACGGTGCTCCTCTGATAGATCTTCCCATTTTTTAGTTTTCGAGTGATCTATCTTTTGCTTACTCACATCTCCTGAGAGAATGGTTGATTGTGCCGATATCTCGGAGCCTAGGTCATGGACAACGATAGCTTCCCGAGGCTTGTCCGTCATAGCTGATTCTGCGTCTTCACGGGCCCTCGATAGGGACGACACCAACTCTCGAAGCGACTTTGGTGCGGTCTTGACCTGTGCAACATCTTGTAGCGAGGGTACAGGTGAAGGAGCATTTGGATGGCCATTCTCAAACATATATGGCCGTGCTAGCATTCCACGGAGACGTGGCGTTAGCCAATTAGCAGCTCCAAGGGTAGGCGGAACGCCGCCTCGAATCTCAGTGAAGGCTTGAAGGAAGAAAGCGCCCAGGGCAACGACGAAGATGGCCACAAGCGAGCTAAATATAGTGTTGGCCAGATCTGATAGGCCAGGGGTGACGAGAACGTATCGAGGATGCTTGGAAGTGGCAGGATGAGGGGATAGGGGAAATGTATGGACAACAGCTGTATTTCCCACACTGACGGATGCCAGTTTTACAACTTGGGGTCGTACTTCTGACGTCACTGGTAAGGCCGGAGGAGTGAAAGTTGAAAATGTTATCTTTGTCATTGAAAAGGGGTGAACGTCGGTGAAAGTGGTATAATGTTGTAGTCTCCCAGCCTGGCCTTTGACAACAGTGTCAAATGTGAGTATCTCGATAGACATATCACTGCCCGATACTGCAATGATACTCTGTCTTTCGCCAGACGGTGACTCGGATAATCGACAGATATCCAAACCAAGTCCGATCTTCATAGACCTATGAATACCTTTCCGTCGTGAAACTGTCCATCTGGACGTCGGAGAAGACTGGGAGACAACGACCAATTCGCATCCGCTGCGGCCAGGGTGGTTCCGAAGCAGAAGCAAGGTATTCGGAGAGAGAAAGCGCAGAGCCCTTATTTTGCCGTTTGAAGGGCTTCCGCCCACCTTATAGATGAAGTCCGCCTGTAGCTCTCGCTTTGTTGATAACGAAATGTTCGACATATAGATTTCTTTTCCATTCGTGTAGGCAAGTTTGAAGGTGCCATCTTCGCTCGTGTCTATGATATCCACGTCTTCCACTTCTTCTTGGACGTCCAACGTGACACGTCCTAGGACATCTGGAGAAGCTACTGACGGCACCTCAGCTTTGAATATTACAAGCTCGCCACGAGGCGCTAGACCAGTGGCAATAGCAGCAATACGATGCGAATGTTCGCCTTTCCATGGGGATAGACGAAGTATTCGCTGGTAGGCTTCTCCTTCCTTGGTTTTGGACGCTTGTGACCGAAATAGCGAAGCCTGGGCGAGTGCTCTGGTCTTTGGTTCGCCAGTATTCACATAGGCCGCCTCATCACCTAGCGTTTCACTCTTCAGGTCCGTAATGGCCTTTCGCTTCGGAGGGTATACGATTTCGAAGGACCGCAGATGCTTATTATTGTCTCGCTTCTGCTCGGCTTGGGAGCTGTTTATTCCCGCAAGAGCTACAACGTCGTTATCGCCGCACTGTAGAACCCCAAGTGATGTGACTGAATCCTCATCGCGAGAAAGCTCGATGTCAACTACCTCAGATACAGTCTCGCGCAGGGAGGAATCAAGTAGGAACTACGAAAGTAACGAAGCGGTCAAGTCAGTTCTCCTTCCATCGTCTAGCAGCTGAATCCTTAGGTGCCCGTCCGCTCGTCATGGTCTTCACGTACAATTTTATTCCCGACGCCACTGCGCCCTTCACCACCACCCCCTCCGACCAGCAGGAATCCATGATTACGGGGGTCGAAATCCGCTGCAAATAGCGGACAGGAAAGCGTTATTTTCGAAGAAGGGATTTTGGGCGCCATTGTATCACGCTTGGGCGAGCACTGGTCAATGCTGTTGTCCCCCGGCCTGAGATTCGACGTATTGTTTATTTCAGGAGTTTGGTTGAATTGTCCTTGGACGTAGCTCGGGTGGCTAACCGCTTTTGGACGCGGTGGCCCAGGCCTTAAAATGACATCACGGCGCGACAAAAGGTTGCGATCGTTCATTTTTATATGCTTGATTGTTCAGTATATAGGAACCTGTTTGTCTACAGCGATGCAGCACTCATTCCGAGTTTCTACGTTTACTCCACGTCCTGGCCTGTGAATTCAGGCAGTCTAGCCGTGACGTCGGTCCAAGTCTCCTCTCCAAACACCAGGTTCTTGACAGCGTTACAGATTTCATCTTCGCTGCCACGGACCTGTTTCATAGTATCACGGTCACGGAGGGTGTAAGTGTTATCCTGAACGGATTGGAAATCGGCCGTGATGCCGAAGGGGGTTCCGAGCTCGTCGTTTCTAGAGTAACGCTTGCCAATACTAGCAGAGGAGTCATCAACGCGGTTGGAAACACCGAGACGGCGCAACTTGAGCGTCAGGCGTTGGACGAGTGGCTGGAAAGAAGAGTGGTTGGAAAGGGGCACTAGCAGGACCTTAGTAGGTGCTATAGTAGGTGGGAAAGAAAGTACCTGATTGAAGGGTTAGTTATAACTTAGACCATAAAGAGAGGAAGGGTGCTCGAAAGACACTTACACCGCGGGCTTCGTCCCCAGGTCTGGACCAGTAGGCATGCTCCATCAAACAGTAAAGTATTCTGCCGATTCCAAAGGACGGTTCAATGACATTGGGAGTGTATTCCCGAACATTTTCGACTCTCGTTCGTTTCTCGATCTGGACGAGATCTTTGCCAACCTCGACATTTCCTCCAGCAACACCCTCGACCGCAATTTCTATCTTGCCGCTTTTCTCGAGGTCAAGGGACAGTTTCTGTCGGACATCTTGGGTCAAAGCCTCAAGAGCAGCTTCAACCGTCTTGCTGTCTTTCTTGAACTGAGGACCGAACTTCTTCTTGTCAATATCGACTTGCCATTCCTCGATCCGAAGTGGCTCTGCCCTGGTCTCCCTCACAACGAGAGGTGCACCAGTCTTGTTCTTGTGAACGGTCAAGTCATAAGCGCTTCTATCAGCGCAGCCGACGCACTCAATCCAGCCGTAGCTCGTGAATAGCTCCGCGTCCCAGCAGTCGGTCGCATAATGAGCCATTTCATTTTGCATGTGCTGACGCCATCTGATTTTAGACTCGTCGATACCGATCTTCAGTAGGAATTGATATATACGGGCAAGGAAGTAACCCAACGTCTCGTTGTCCACGACACGAGTAGAAACAGCCTCTCCGATGCTCATTTTTGTCGTGGCAGTGCTGCCGGAAAGCTGCACGTTACGGTTCAGGAAGGCTAGTTCGATGTCCTTCACCTCATGGAAGCGGGGATGCTTCTTTCCACCCTCGGGATCCACAAAGTGTTCGATCTCCGCCATCAAAAACTCGCGCACGCGCAGAAGACCGGAACGGGGGGAGATTTCGTTACGGAAGGATTTGCCGATACAGGCGGACGCGAAGGGCATGGACTGCTGGTTGAACTCAAGAAGCTTTTGGAAGTTAAGGAACTGTCCCTGGGCCGTCTCCGGTCGAAGATAGCCCGCGAGGTTGCTGCTTGGGCCGATTGAGGTTTGAAACATAAGATTGAACGAGACTGGGGGGAGGAGGTCTCCATTCGTAGCGGGATTCTTGATGTCATATTTCACAATAAGAGCGCCGAGCTCGGGGCCGTCATAGTTGTCAATCTGCGCCAGGACTTCCTCGTACTCGGTCACAACTGCGTCGTCCAGTTTGACAACCTTCGTTTCCTTGACCTTCTTTTTCCGCTTGGCGTCTTTCTCTTCGTCCACAACGACCTTTTGTCCGCGAGCTTCCTTATCGCCCTTCAACCGTGACTCCAGAACCTCTTCCACCAGATGGTCTGCTCGGAAGATCTCTCCGGTCTTGGGGTCCTTGCACATCCAGTCGGCAAACTTGTCGACGTGTCCACTGGTCTTGAGAACCTCGTGAGGCGTGAGCATCGAGGTATCGACTTCAAGCATGTCCTCCTCTAGGACAAAGTGTCTTCTCCACAAGTCGACAACGTTGGCCTGCAGCGCGCAGCCGGGCGGGCCATAGTCATAGAGCCCAGATACCCCGCCATAGATCTCAAAGGAGGGGGTGTAGAATAGACGTCGCCGAAGGAGACCCTCACATACGGTGCGGTCAAAAGGCTGGCCGGTTTTCGTGGTAGCCATATCGGCGACTGGAGGTGGTTTTGTAGAAGATTGTGCGCCTCGACGGACGACTAGGTTCCTGAGAACGCTGGTTCGTGGCGGGGGGAGCTGTGGCCGAGCGAGTACCGAACAAACGCGAGAGAGCCGGAGCCGGGTCATCCAAAAGCACCTGCAGGCACAACGAAGAGAGCAAAGCGGGAGATCAAGGTGCCGGAGGGGACCGAAGACGGAGGAGGAGAAGCAACGACGGAATTGACTGCGAGTTATGTACCTGAGCCCCGCGCAATATCGATCATCTTTCGCGCTTCCAGACAAAATCCCGAGGGCGCAAAAAAAGTTGAGAGAGCGCCGGAGAAACAATGTTCCGCGCAAGCTTCAAAAAAAAAAAGGTGAAGGAGGATCAGATGTCGCTCTGTTACTGACCAGAAATCCCTAGATCATGGCTAAGTCTAATGGGCCCCGGCCTGCGGGAATGGAGTATAAACCGGCAAACAAGCTAAAGCGGCAGGAACTTCATGTTAAGCGCAAGCAGCATAAGGACGCCGAAACTCGAGCACTGCGCTTCGCCAGGAAGAAGGAAGAAGCAAAGAATCCAAGTTTAAGGGCCGAACGGTTAAAGCGAAATGTCCCCTTAACACTGGAGAGAAAGCGAGTCTGGGATGATGCCGGAAGCGATGTCGAGGACGGCCTGGGCTTGAGTTTCGACGTGGAGAGGATAAAACGACGGAAGCAAGAAGAGGAGCAGACACAACAGGAGAAAGATGACGAGATACCCTCAGGGAATGAAAGTGACGCGTCGGACGGCGTCGACAGTATGATCGATTTTGATAGTGATGAGGAGGATAAGGAGGGAGAGGAAGCAGCTCAGAAATCTCGTTCTCAGACGAGGAAAAGCAAAATCCCATCGGCTACCGAACGAGCAACGAGTCCTACACAGTCTACCCGGAGTACCAATATCGATCTCGCGCCTGATGCACTTGCGGCAAAATTTCCCACCCTTTTTCCAACAGAGACTCCCCCACCCCCTAAGATATTGATCACGACTTCGCTAAATTCCACTCTCCACGAAGAAGCCAAACTTCTGACGGAGTTCTTCCCCAACAGCGTCTACGTGCGCCGCTCTGCGCACAGATACAGCCATAAGTTCTCTCTTCGTGAGATTTCGTCGTTTGCCTCTAATCGAAATTACACTGCTGTTGTGGTGGTGGAGGAAGATCTGAAACGGGTGTCCGGCCTCACCATAGTACATCTTCCCATTGGGCCAACATTCCACTTCTCCATAAGCAACTGGATAATCGGCAAAAAGCTCCCTGGCCATGGAAACCCAACCGGCCATTGGCCCGAACTTATTCTCAATAACTTTCGGACGCCCCTTGGTCTGTTGACCGCCCACCTCTTCCGCACCCTATTCCCTCCACAGCCGGAGCTACAGGGCAGGCAAGTTGTAACATTACATAACCAGCGAGACTATATATTCGTCAGACGGCATCGATATATCTTCCGCGATAAAAGGGAGACTGAAAAATGTGTGGTTGACGCCAATGGTGTAGAAATGAAGGGTGTCGAAGGGATTCGTGCCGGGCTACAGGAGCTTGGTCCACGCTTCACCCTCAAACTACGGCGAATTGACAAAGGGATCCAAAGAAAAAGTGGCCAAGACTGGGAATGGAAGGGGCGTATGGAAAAGGTCCGAACAAAATTCCAGCTATAGTTTACACCATTTTCACGAAATACCACTACTGTTCGAGAATCTTTTTGAGGCCTGCGGCTTTTCTATATTTTAATAAGCGGCCTTCGAGTGCACGTCCAAACCTATTCTGTCGTCAAATGGGTAATTATTATCATAATCGCCAGCGCATCTGTCTGTATTGGTTTGCATTTAGAGTATTGGTTTCGAGACTGCTCAAGTGCATATAAAATTGAGAGTTAGGGTTAGGGTAATGAATCTACGAGTGAGGACAGAATCCTCCTATTGGAAGGAAAAGGACGAGATGTCTGACGAAATTTAATGCAATGACTTTAGAGCCGTAGTCTATCAGCTGGTTTTTATTGCAATGGATCGCGCATGGCTTGCAAAACGAAGGAAGAAGTAACATGTTCGTAAGATGGTATCAAGAACGTTCCACTCAAAAAGGGTGGCGAGTATTAGAATGGCTATTGGATAGTAGATCGTGTTGTTCAACAAGAGTGCAAGAGTATTGAGTTCGAAAATTCGGGCGTGCTAGATGAAGACGATTGAGGGGGGGCGAAATCCCCTCAACTAGGCCTCAAGTAGGAAAACATTCTAAATTAGACCGTTTCTTCGCCAGTGTCATCTGGCAGGCTCCTATCAGGTATGTCTGTTGGAAGTGGAGGAGGAGGGGGAGGGGGTGACATTTGATATGGGTTTTCCATCTCTGATGACCTTGAAAAAGGTGTGACTTCATCATCTAAGTCAGCGTCCTCGTCTCTACTTGTATCGAAACAATTCTCGACATCATCGATGTCCATCAGACCACCAGGACTCCTTGGTGGTGGCGGTGGTGGAGGTGTCGGGGGGGATTCGGATCGTTGTCGTTTAGAAGGCGAAGATCCATTTATGCTTTCATTGAGTGCTTCCTCAATTGCGTCTTCAACATCTCGTTTCCTTTTAAGGCTTCCTCCTAATGTAACACTTTCCTCTTCCTGAACCTGGGGCGAGGAATCTTTAGTATTCTTTTGGTCGGGCTCATCATTATCTGATAAATGGGCATCGACCTCAACATCGCTTTCGTTTGCTTTGTCGCCGCTGGCGACGGCGTCTGTCTGTTGGCCGTTATCGTTTTCAGCTTTGTGTTGTTTGCTTTTCTGTTCAGCTTTCTTCTTATCATGTGCTCGGTGTTTAGCAACCGCCTTATCAAAGTATTCCTTACAATACTTTTTCACCTGCTTGATTTGTTTTTCACTAATTCTGGTTGGGTCGCTGACACGATTATTTTTGAAATCGGAATTAACAAGTTTTTTGCCAACCTATAACGATTGAAAATTAGTGATCTGGTATTCGAGTAAGAATTTCAAATACTTACCTCCTTTGCATAGCGCTTAAGATCGTCCTTTGGCAACTTGTGTTTGAATTTATCTACGACGTACTTGACATGTGGGAACAGCTAAATCGCGACTTTTATTAGCATATGATCAATAGATATTAAAGGTGAGAAGAAGACATACGGTATTTTCATAAAGACGCTTCTGCTTCTCCTCGCTATATGATTTCCATTTTTGTTTACTCTCTTTGGTTTCTGGAGCGTCGGCAGGAGTCGCAGGAGTAGCAGATTTATCCTTAGACTTAGGGGCCTCCTCCTTCGTATTCATAATCCCATCGATAATATCCTGCAATGTCTTATCTTTTGACTCAGGCTTTGGAGGGGGTGGTGGCTGCGGCGCTGGCGTCGTCGGCCGTACCCATGTGGTGTCTCCGAGAGCAGAGTAATAATACGTTTTCCCGTTAGATTCCGCAGTAAACCATCCAGCAGGCAACGGGTTGAAAGGACGCCGAAATTGTCGAGGTCCTCCTTGGTGGTATGAGTTTCTGTGGCCCTTTCCGCCTCTGTTCAAAGCCGCTGGACCCCGAGGTGCCACCTTGGTAGGGTCAATTGAGGGAGAACGCGGGGACCTGGAGCGTGACTTTGACCTTGCTTTTCGCGGACGATCTTCTCGCATTTCTCGGCGCTCAAACTGCTTTGCTGATGGTACATTGGCAGTAAGAGCAGGGTCTCTCTTCATCCTAGGTATTCGATAGCCAACCTCAAGTGCAGACCAGACTTCGAGTAGGGAGGCAGCTTGTTTCTCGACCCGCTCGTCACCACATTGTGTCAGTGGTTTGACTGTCGTTTCAATTTTGGAGTCAATGATTTTATTGCGAGTAAGACGCGGAAATCGATCCAAAATTTGTAAAATCTGTATGACAACGTTAAAGTCTTCTTTCCAAGTAGATAGCTGCGAGTTTAGGATTTGATAGCCATGCATTTTGACAATCCTGTTCATAACCCGCTCATCATCGCAGCGCTGAATACGACCTAGCAATTTGACAGCAATCCATTTCTCCTTGCATTGCATCAAAGTTGCCATAACTTTTGTGACACCTTCTTCATCGAGTGACTTAGGCTGGAACCTATCCACATATTCTTCGTCATCCTCAGCAGTCTTCTTCTTCTTCGATCGTTTTGGAAGTGCTGTATCCCAGCTATCCAAATCATCAATTCCTAAAGCCTCGATTGTTGCGTTGGATAGTTTCGTTGCTCGTTCAGTCTGTGTCTTCCCACCGATGTAGCCAAGACAATTCGCCTCACCACAGTAGCATGGTTGGGGGTCGGCACCATAACGATCCACGTTGTAATTAAAGACAAGCTCTTCTCCAGCTTTGACGTGACGCTCAGCAAATATTCCCATGCGAAGTTTCTCTCCTACAACCCATTTATCAATATAGCAATTAGGGTTGCAGGAATGATTGCAAAATCTCCCGAGGTTGCCTTTCCTTGTAGCATCAACAAACTCGCCCTTATTCAACGACATGAAGTAGAAATGCTTGATCCCTTCCTCATCGTATTGAATCATACGCCGTCGAAACTGTGGTTCATTGATGACCTCACCAATGTATTCAAAAATAAAGTCGTTGGGCTGGAGATCGGTATTAGCACGAAGTCCAAATCCTTTTTTCTCTGTTTTGATAACAGTAACGTCGGCGTATTGGCGTTGCTGAAACCGTTGATTCTGGCAATTGTCACCACAGCCACAATTTTGAACGCATTCCATCTTTGTAGCCCTGTTTATACAATCAGTATTTTCTCCGCATGCTTCGTTCACTCCCGCCTCAGAGTCTAGTAGTATGAATCAGTATATGCATCACCATCAGAAATAAACGTTTGCCATAATAACAATCTTTACGGCTCAAGAGGATGAGCGAAAGAGGAATAGTCAGAAAATTACTCACTCCACTCTTCTGCACAGTCACACTCCATAGCATGGTCGGTGTAGCCCATGTTTTTA
Source organism: Onygena corvina (assembly GCA_000812245.1). Lineage (NCBI taxonomy): Eukaryota > Fungi > Ascomycota > Eurotiomycetes > Onygenales > Onygenaceae > Onygena > Onygena corvina. The sequence goes on along the minus strand of JWPT01000027.1, from coordinate 15,098 downwards.
TTCGAATAAGTGCAGGCATCCATTACTTGGAAATGGGAAATTGCTTCTTCGGTGCTATCTGGTAGATGATGGAACAGCTGAGCTCGTCTTGGAACAACCTTCTTTGAAGCGGACCGAGCCAGCTTTGGAGGCTGGCCTGGTTCTTCCTTGAAGGTTATATCTCCGCCAACTCTCTCCTCAGTCTCCTCGTCCTTGGAAACGAACGGGGATCCCTCGACTGACGAAGCTGGTGATTTGATTGGCGTGACAGGAGTTTCGTTGAGCTCGCCGTTTTTAGAAGGCCCCCCATTGTGAGAGAGGCTCTCCGTTGAGTCATCTAGCTCTAGCTTCATTTCTGTTACTGCTTCTGCTACCAGCTCTGTTTTCACGTCAACATCATCATGGTTCGCCATGAGGTCAACGGGCGTGTCCCTAGGCTGATACCGGCGATAGGGCACAATCCGCTAGTCTGTAATGCTTTCCGTGGAAAAGTAATGATCGGACCTAGCGGCCAAGGCTAGAAATGACAAACTCTGCGATCTGGATCGCCTCATCAACACGTTCTCAAGCTTCCAATGATAATGCTGCAGCGCTCTCTTCGTGGTGTCGGCGGATCAGAAATCTACCGCCAAGCCACCGGCCACCCCTAAGTACCGTAAAGAGTGTTGCCGACCGCCCCTGCTCCAGCCTAAGAGATGTAAGATAGAGCAGTTTGAATGTTGGGACGGCAAGGCTTTAGGGCACCGTAGATATACCCGACGTTTCGAGAAGTTCGGACGTGGTTGATTTGGCGTTGAATGGAGATTTTTCGCAGTTTGAGGTGAGTGGAAGACGAAAAAGGCAGTGATCGGTGGCAATAGTGGCAATACGTGGCTGGAGGGAGGTGAGAACTCCGGTATATGTGAGTCCAGCTCTCGAGAACAGGACAAAAGCAGGAGCTAAAGAGAGCCAGCAAGGGGAGTCTGTCGGTGGTAGAGAACAAGCGGGAAAGCACAAGCGTTATAGAGTATCTCCTTGCAAGGTAAAAGAAGATAGGCTACATCAAGTAGTTGTTGAGGTCTTCGGTGGATGACAGCCAGCAGTCAAAGTGTATGTGAAGAAACATGTCCTCTCCACGTGATTTCTCTATAGTGTCCTCCTAGAGGGACTCTTTATGTTCTTCAGGACGCGGTTGGATTATCTGAGCCCTCTCCTTGACTGTTCAGATAGTGGTATGGCAGCAGAAGGGAATTTTCAGGGCGCAGCAGACGCAGTATTATTGATGGAATTCGGAGAATGGTTGGTCTCTCCAGATATATTGCAATTCTTCTGTGTTTCCGTTTCCTAAGGACCACCCGGGAAAGAAGGGGGGAAGGACATAAAGAGGAGCTGGTGGGAGTGAAGAATGTGCGAGGTTGAAAGGGCAAGCGGATTTTCTAACACACTATTTCTGCGGTGGCTGAGGTGAGTGGCAGTAACACTAGTCCCAAACATTTCAAGGGGAGAGAAAAACAAACGAGACCAAGTTCTCTCCCCAGGCCCTTCAAACCACCCACTAATTAGAACAAATAACATGCTGGTCCCTCATCCAGGCTAAAGCGGCTTTCGGTCCTTGTATGTACATTGGGGGAATGATCATCTTTGACCCAAGGATCAACGCTATCATAGAATATTGGCAGCTTGCCTTTTGCAGACCGCTTCCTCACGGAGAAGAAGCATTAAATATATACCCATATACATCAGGCTGATCATCGTGGCAAATATATCGACGGCATCCGTAAAGATGAACGAATGGACACTTGAAGCCTTCGATCGATCGAAATTTCGTCCAGACTCAGCTGGAGAAAGCACGCTCCGTCCCCATGAAATAGCGCCCGAAGCCACTTATGGCATCTCGATGTGACAGTAATCGTTTTTCAAGCGAGCCCATCTTTATGGCACAAGATGGCTTTTGCCAAATCGAGATTTCGGAACAACTAAGGTCCCATCCTGATCTCGAACTGGTCAATATCGAGACCTGGTATGTAGCGTATTTCATGAGCCCCAATAATCTCACATTTGCCATTTGACCCAATGTCGTCTGTTGGTTGCAATTTGTATAACAGCAACATTTAAGCAAAAAGCACGGAACACCCCGGAAATGATTTCAACGGTCGATCGAATATCTTCACAAGACTTCATCAAAATCCATCGCACAACACAACGCTTCTTCAGTCAAACCAACCGGTAACTTTCGGCTTGCGAGTGATGCGATGGGCCATTGTTGAAGATTCATCGTTGACCTGTCCGTGGCGAAGTTGCACCTCTGGATAAATCTGTCGCTTTATTGCACAAGGTTGGGGCCGGATCCGATCTTAGTAGACATGTACTTCGCAACTGGCCGAAGATAATCTATGAACAAAATCCAAGTCGCCACCAATGCGGGGTCGTCCTCGAATTTGGAGGGAAGGTCGAGTCTCAGTGTGGGGAACTCCTCAAAGAAAAGATGCAAATTTACCCACAGCAGAGTGTGAGAAGAGTACTATCGATCGAAATCAGAATCACAGAGCAGATATGTTCATGCCCCTCCGCATTGGCAACTAACGTCCGGTAATTACTGGAGGTTGAGGGTAACTTGCTGTCACAGACTTTGCTTGCATGGTAGCGTGACCATGAAACCACGCTGGTTAGGAGAGACGTGGAATTTCAAACCTTTCAGGGAGAAGTCACCCTGATTGGTGGATAGTAAATAGGACCATGGTTTGAATGGTTTGTTGATTGGGAAGCCTGTGTTGAACAGAGCAGTGCTGCTTTGAAAGGGGCCAGGAATCGAATTTAGAAGGTTTGTGGGATGCACGGGGGATTCGGCGGGTAAGGCTGATACTTCTTCAATGATTGGACCGAGGGAGCATTTCATTGGCAACCAATATTCGTATTTTCTATACGTCAGGCGGACCAGCACGAGCGGAGCATTACGTTCTCTGTACCTCTGGAGCTCCCGCGGATTAGTGCTGTGGAACAAGAGTATGGAGTATGTAGTAGCTATCACGCAAATGCAGGGTCAATGTATAGTCACATCGGCGGCAACAGAAGAAGCATATTCTCAGCAAAAGTAGAACTCGGGCAGTAGCTCATCTTTAATCCTTGTCCCTTTGACCTTGCCGCCCGTCTATCAATCAATACCCCACAACCCTTGAGAATAAGACGATGGTGTGCACTATCCAGTGAGATTCACCACCCCGGGCTCTAACTCGCGGGGCAGTGGTGAGTTGGAGCACAAACACGAATGTATCGTCTCGCGGCATTGACTATCAATAACAAAGCTGAGAGACTCGAATCTTTTGGAATAGTAAGTCGTGTGCTGAGCTGCGAAAGAGAGAGGAAAGGCAGAGAGGTGGTCGTTGGTCGTCTTTGTTGGCCCGAGCCAAGCCTCCGCCTAAAAATCGACAAGCACTGGACACTTAGCTACCACCTGGTACGTCAACCTAGAATATCGACAAACAAAGGGACGCTTCAAGAGGAACAACAGACACAACGTGTATATCGAGTGTCTCAGCTTCTTTTACAGTCTTCAGCAAGATTTTCGTTCGGCTAAAGTTGACACCAACGCCGCATGACAGCAAATGGCTCAGGGCGAAGGTTAGAAGGCCACTCATACCTACAGGCAGAGATATCACCATACCATAATATCCTGCTCCGCATTGGAAGTTTGAGCTTCAGGGCCCTTACCACAGAGTTTGGGGTTTCATTTCGGTTTTACATTCGCACTGTCTATTCCTCCCTGTGCGTTTGATCGGTATACCCTCATATTTTCGAAGAGTAAGAACTCGGTCGGCCCAGGCCCTGTGCGTGACGAGATAAGTTGGTGACCTCTGAACACTCCTCGTTCAAAAATCAGTTGCACAATCTAGCCCAAATGGAGGAGTTGCTTGGATGCACCGGAAGGCATACCGAAAAGTCGAACAATATATGGTGTAGTAATCTTTTTACCCCAGAGAGCGTGATGGATCTACAATGTATGGCAGGTCTATTTGCCACGTCGGCTATTTTTCAATTAACTCTCCACACTTCTCGACATTACCGGCAGTCCTTAGGGGCGATGAGAGCCTTTGTGGGACCCTCACAATTGACAGAGCCATATGTGAGGTTAGACGACTCGAAAGCGGGAATGACTATCCGTATTCGCGAGATATAGAGAACAGGGTTGGTGTAAAATGAGACTGCCAATGCTCTACCCGCTTGTGCAATGGACTGGTAGCCATTTTTGTGGTTCCCTTGCAAACATTCAACAATTGACGTTGCTACTCTCTCAATCGCTGATATAGCTGTCGCTCAATCAGATGTATTTACTTCCGCTTTTCATGACCACGAGCGTCCTGTCTGCTGACTGATCTCCGCCTGGCGCCATACATCAGCAGAGGCAACTAGTAACATGGAACTTCTCAACACGTACTTCCTAGCGCCTAAGAGAAACCTGGGACAAGAATGGTCGGTCCCAAAACCCGAGCGGACGGACGATGAACAGACGTCTAAGAATTATTCGGGCGGACTTTACCTCGCCAAGCCTATTCCTTTTCCGTTCATTGATGAGCTCTTAACGATTTACCAGATATATATCTACTCATCTCACCAATGGTCGACGAGTTCTGACCAACAATTACAATTAATTATCCGCCTGAAAGCAAATGCAAGCATGGACTTCTCGACGCAGCCTGGGGCCTCAGTGCTTACATTATGGCGTGATACGCGTATACGAATCAAGTGGAGCTAGAATACGGAGCACCCTGTTGACGGACGGATGATTCGCATACTTGAGTTACTAGCGCCCAGTCCCTGCTCCTACCTTTCCTGACGGCTGGTGGCTAGCGAAGAAGAAAATATAGAAGATGTAAGTAAGGTCATGCTGGGAACAAACTGATGAGTATTGGAACGGAACGAAGGCGAAATGAGAAATGCATCTGCAGCACGAGTTGTCCCGCCACGGTAGCATACCAAGCCGGAAGATACTTTTGGTAATGTATCAAAGACGTTACACCGGACAGGCGGGAGATACGCGAGCTGCGAGGGAAAAGACAGAAGATTTTGGCGTTTACTTCCACCAGCGCCTGGTGCCTGGCTAGTGAGAGCCTAAGAAAACCATGCTGGTCCAGAGAGGGGACTGGGCCTCCTCGAACTTGTTCTACCCGATTTTATAAGATTCTCCCTCTCCGGACCTAAGTAGGGAGTATGGTGTACAGTGCGACAGATAGTAATCGAACTGCACGCCCAACGATCTCCATCTCGGCCAGACATTCCCCTAGCTTCCTCCGTACCTCTTCTTTGTTTGTTTCTCGTGGGTTGTGCAGCAGCAGCCGGGCGGCTCCAATCATCCAGCTTCCCTGCAACATGGTTCCTCTGTCTCTGTGCTGCCCTCCAATTACAGATCTTTCCGTACCCTCCCCACGTCGGATCCATCTGCGAGAAGCTCAACCTAAAGAGCTCTAGGCTGAGCATGGCAATCCGAGGATAGCCTTGAGTTCTGGCGCCTAGGTTGACAGTTAACAAGAGCAAAGATACAGGTATCGTCGGATGATGAACAAGCAGGCATCGCTTGGTACATCGATAGGCCATGGGTGACATGCCACTTCCGGGTATGAATAGCCAGACAAGGGAGCAAATCGGAAATGACGTGCAAAAATAAGAGGGGGAAAGAAAGAAATAAGTTATGGCCAACGCGCAGCTTTAACTGGCATGGGTTTAATGTAAGAGCGACCAAATCTACCTATGCTACCTCGTTAACGCCCTGTGCGACAAGGCTCATCAGCCAAACTTCGAGAACAGCGTCCTGGGCACTTGTTTCCAGATGTCTCAGGACATTCTCTTTCGTTGAAATAGTTCGTACGCCTTTACAACATAATCCATCAAAGCAACCAAACAAAAAATTGGGCTATCTACACGAGCTCAGGAGACGCCATAGCCTATCACCATTGCCGAATCTTAACGTCTTGAAGCGATTATTCAAAACGCGCAATTAACACCATATGATCGCTGATAAGACCGGATTACCGGCTTCCGGTCGCCAATCAGGGGCGGACGAGTTTTTGGCCCCAACACTATCTGCAGGTTGAATGAAGCTAGGTGCCAGCCAGCGCTTCCGTGAGAAATCCATTCGTGTTGCCACGGAAGCACGACTGCCATCATCCACGAGTAGGCGGCGCTTGAGGGTTGAAACGACTCGCTCTCAGAGGTCAGGAGAAGCAGCGAAAGCAGCAGAATAAGCAAAGAAAGGGCTAGGTGGTCTGCAGGTTCCCTTTGGTCAGCCCCACCCGAGTCAGCCTACCTCAGTATCCAGAGCCAGTGTGTGTATCACTTTAGGCATGCGTGTGTCCCTCTCTTATTTGAAGGATTGCACGGAGTATTATATGTTCCTCAAGCGGGAGAAAACGACCATTTCAGAAGCCTATGATAAAAACATGAAGAAAAACAGAGAACGAGAAGAAGCAAAAACAATGACGAAAATGGAAGAAAAAGGAAAAGAGGCAGACCGGCTCTTCGGGGAGATCGCCTTGTCCCCTGCGAACTAACTCGACTACGAAGTTACTAGTTACAGTAATTATTTCATGCGACTGCTCCGCGGTCTCGTCATTCTTCTTGAACAGCCATCGCGATGCACGATCTCGCGGGCGCTTGGTGTTTCAAGCCTTGCTGACCCGTCCTGCGGACTTTTGCCAGCACTCATTGGCTGCTATATGCTTGACGGAGTGTTCAAGCAGGTCCTGCCCGCATGCCTGCAACAGGCTAGTCAGGCGAGTTTTTCAGATTGATCTCTTGCATACAAAGACGTCCCCACATGGTACTTCGGACTCCATGGTCCCCTCGCCCACATTCCAGGTACCTCTTCCCAGCGGACTTTGCGAGTGGACCGCCCTGGTAACTAACCGGTATTTGCCATACCGTAGCCGTATGGAGTACCTGGGAGTACCTTTGCTTTCCCCATAAAAATCAACCTTCTTTTGTTCCTCGGGGGCTCTCCAACCTCAACCCTCACTCTCGCCCGTCTCTCTCTTCTTCTTCCTCTCTTTCTCTCTCTCTCTCTTCTCTTGTTGAATCACTCTAGGACTCCTTTCGTTCTTGGATTCTTCCCTTTCCCTTTTTTACCCTCTCCTTGCCCCCCCCCTTCCTTTGCCCCATTCCCGTTTTCCCTCATTCCCCTTCGAATCGCCTTCTTGCCCCTGTTCTCTGCTTTTCCTTTCCTTCTTCACTCGTTTCAAGTCTCTCCTTGATGTTTCCGGAATAACGAACTCGCGGCTCTATCACAAAGCAGTGTCTTCCGACATACACGCCTATCATTTCGGCTCTATTTCTCTGTCCGGCCAAAGAAATCAATGCAAAACCGTCCGTCGATGCCCCAGCTTCTTTGTCGCACACCCAGAAACACTGCTCTAGCTGTCCTACGAATGAATTAAATACGAGCTTCTTATTTACTTTCCCGTTACGTTTTTCATTTTATGCTTTATTCTTCTTTTTTGTTTGCTTCACCAATCCCCTATCCCCGTCAGCTCAATGGTGACAACTACTACCCTCGTGGCTAGTATCCTTGTACCAACATAAATCTCTCCTGCCGACTGACTTACTTACTTCCTTATTCCCTCTGTACACACTCTCTCTACCTTGAGGTTTCAATTGCGTGTCGCCACTCCCGAGCTCACGCTTCCGTTCGTTTTATTCACAAGATTTATTCACTGCGGCCTCGCGCTGCCGTTGCCGCCCAGCACAGCTATTTGCTGCTGGGAATGACCTAGATTAACGGCTCCGAACAATATATCTCTCGACGCTCTTCCCCCACGCCCCGCCGTGTGGGGTTATCTGCCATATTATCGTTGGTCGGATCCTACCTTGTTGTTTACAGTCAATCCAATCTTTATTTCTCTTTACCTTTCGTGTTTGCGCAGCTGCTTGCTTTCGCCGGCTGTCCCAACGTCTCTGTTTCGTCCGAACTATATCGCCAACTACCTTCGAGTCGACGCAGTTCCATTCAAGCCCAGTGATATCTGACTCTCTCTCCCTGACGACGGATTTCCCGCTGTCTTTTCCGTATTTTGCTGGAACTCGATTCGTATGTGCCATCAACATTTGCGCACTCATTTCTATCTCAGTGTTATATGATCCACCGGAGATGTCCCACCAACAGGACAAGTCGTGGACGGAAGAGGAGAGGGTACTGAGGCCTTTTCCTTTGATCCGAATCCGCCTTATACTATTTCTTAGTCTCCGCTGACTTGGGATGATCAACAGAACTTACTCATGACCGAGATTCTGAAGAAATCGGGGATATCCTCGGCGTACCTTTTCAGCATCATCAAAGAGAATCGCATAAACCCAAGCTGGATGGAAATTCCGCTGCCGCCGGGTAACCGCCCCTTTAACATTCAATCTTTTCTTCTTTTAAAGCGGTTTAGATCCTAGCAGGTCTTTTTGGACGAAAGATGATCAATATATCGCTTATACCCTTTTTAATAACATATATTGACTGCTAGTTATATAGGGCGATCCCTCAGTTCTTGCCAGGCTGCATATTATCGCATGGACCAGGAATATGCAAGTCAGTATCGACCAAGCCTCCCCGGACCTGCCGCTCCATTACAGATGTCTCCGATAATTGGCAAAAGACCACTATCTGGATCCTTAGAGAGAGCGTCATCTTCCGCTCCTCGCGCCATTCAACCGAAACCGCGCTCTGAAAGCGAACGATTTCCCGAGATTCGTCCTGGGATACCGATTCCTCGTGCTCCAGAGACTCGACGTGGGGAACCTCCGCGCAAACGTGGCCGACCAAGCAAGGCAGATATACAACAACGCCATCGGTTGGCCGAAGAAGCCCGATTGCAAGGACATTCCGCTGGAACTAACCACACACCACCGATTTCTGGCTACAGACCCAGCCCCCTTCCAGCGGCTTCTCCTGGAACGCAACCATCTCCGTATTCACCCGCAATGGGCCAACGGCCAACGACATCTGAGCAGATACGTAGATCTGACCCGCCGACGCCAATGAGTGTGCAATATCACGGAACCAACACACCTCCCCAGCCTTCACAGGAAGCACAGTCTCATGGTATAGGTCGACCTCAGCCACTACAGCCCCGAGTTGAAAGTAGCGCAGTGCCCCAGGAATCGCCAATGGCTATAGATGCTAGAGAGCATAGTAGAGTGGCCTCTGATGTGCGCATGTCTCCGACAACGACGTCGGTAAGTGGCAGTGGCCAACGACCAGAGGGTACGGCAACGATAACTCCTACGAAGCCTGGATCCCCCGTTCGTCGCGATCAAACCTCTCCTGTACAAACTTTCGCAAGTCTGGAAGAAGATAAGGGGTCATAATGCCGTGAAGTGATGGCAACGATGACAATTCGCGCACGATGAACCCGAAGGCATAGATAAAATTACGATAAAAGGAGGGCGACACGCATACTCTTGTGCACCAACTCGCAACGATTTGAAGCGAAAGAAATTAACCAAAAAAATAATCTGTGTTTTCTTGGTTGCACTTCGCAATTTTGTCTCTTTGACGTCCTGCTTCTACCTTGCGCCTGCCTTGCAGTTTTTTCTCATTTCTTTAGTCCCAGACGAAATTACGGAATTCAACCCACTACCGCTCTCAACATAGCTATCCATGCTTTTCGAAGGTTTCACGGCTGACATTCCCTACAGGGAACCGCATCGTTCCCAGTTTCTTTTATACTACTGAAGGAGATATGAGACGGCGTCTCTTTCTCATGGTCTACAAAACGCGTGGGAGGCAAATCTGATCATTTAGCACAATCACGGATCTGTTATATCTTTTTTTTAAATCGCTGTTTTACTTGTTCTTTGTATTCACACTTTACTCGGTCTCTCCCCACATGGATGTCCCATGCTTGATTTCGTCGTTTGAGAGGTTTGCCAATTCACGTTTGCCATCGATCATCCGGCCCTTTCGAGGGCATTGAAAGGCTAATAACGTCCCTCTCGAACCTGTGTGGAGTTTCTGGGAAGCTGCCATGCATCTCGCAACAGGGGCCGAAGCACTGAATCAATTCCTTCTTGAGTTTAATTATTGGCCAGTCATCACTAATCGGTTGACCTAGATTTTTTTTCCCTTCTCTTCCTCTCAATCTTTTTCTGCCTTGTCTCCTTGGCTTGGCCTTGCTCCCAGCTTATTTTTCTCTTTTGTATTGATGTAGCTGTCTACTGCGCTGCTGGACGCTCTGAATTACTTCAAAAAGCTACGCTCCTAATGAACAATGTACGAATAGATTTGGCACTTACAATTTTCATCTATGAATCAATGATATATTACCACCAGTCTCCTCAACGTCTCAATGGCCCAGCGTCCCCCAGTCTTCTTCACGTAAGATGCAGACGGAAAAGTGCCTCACCGTCGACCCTGTCAGTTCCTCGCGACGAAGACCCTTCTAGAAACGCTCAATATAAGGTTATCTGTTTCATCTAATTGACTTTCTCGCAGCAAATCGCCTGCTCTCCAGACCAGCCAGTCAGTGGTTTTACCTAACAGTTTGCTGGGGCACTACTGAGTTGCCCCCTATGGCCTAGCGCCTGCAGAGCCGCTTCCCAGGCTATACCGGACACTCTTATACTCGCTTTTGTCGACGAGTCGTCTCTTCACTGTCGTGGTGCAGCTCGCTAGCTACGGCGGAAGAGCAGGAGCAGTGCCTGGAAGGGCCGATCCGGCCGACCAGCAGTTTTCTATGACATGTCTCATACTCTAACGGCGGGATCTCTGTTCCGCGAGACGAAGTGCAGCCCAGCTCATTCTCACCGTCTTCCTTGGCTTGGGCCGCCAGCGCAGAGAGAAGCCACTGAGATACCTAGGCCGTAACGCCGCTATCCGGCTTCGACCGTGGGTACACTACTCTGCCCTTTGATGCGGCCGGTGGCTGCCTGGGTATTTGTCTCGTGAAGGCTCGGGACCAAGAATACAACAGGCTGAGTACCCGGAACGGGTATTGAAGTAGCCGAATCAAATGCAGAGAGAGCATTGCCGTTGTGCTCATTATCATCCAGTCAACAGCGGAGTATTTGATGCACAGACTATGCAGCCTATGATATCTCCATGCATGGTCCCATGGCGCAGTCCTTTGTATCATGCAGTACCTATCGATAACTAAGTGGAACACCACGAAGTGGATGACGCTCAAGCCGAGTGAACACTCCGATACTGGGTGTTTTGTAAAAGCTGACAGGCTAAGAGATAACAGGTAACAGGCAACAGGTAGCAGGGGTCTCAAGCAGGATTATAACTGGACGAGAACAGATATCATCCCTGGGGTGAGGAAACGCCTCTTTACAGGGGGCCACTTGTCCTATCATCCCATCTTCAGCATCCCATCTCCTTACATACTCACTCAGCGTCCTCAAGGTTGCTCCCGACAGACAAGCTGAACGCTACTGAGTACATTATCCCGCGTCCAAACTCGAAGAATCAACCCTTTACAATCGCTTGGGGGATGTATCAGGCGTTTCAGGGGCACGAATCCCGAAGCTGGGTCAATCCCGAGGCTGATAGTTAATCCCGAAGCTTGGCCTGAGTTTTCGCCTGGCTGGCCGCGGGATGCTCTCCTTTGTATGTATGGTACAAGTATGTACACATCACGAAGGAGGGTTGTAAAGGCTGTAAGGACCGAATGGGTATCTTTACAGGTTACTTTATGTATAGGAAAATGACAAGCATACATCCTGCATGCAGTTATGTACCTAGCCTGTTCCGCGACTACCCATCGACTGGTATCCTCTAGGAGTCGAGCCTATGGCACAGGCCGCCATCCATAAAGTTAAACCCATGTGCGGGAATCTGCTTTGCTAGGGAGACGAATCTCTTAGCATACGTGGAGATGGATTAAATCTGATCGGCCAACATTCCTTGCTATATTGAATCAGGCCAATCAAGCATGTACGCGGTACCTGGTCGATACTGGATCAGCTGAAGGTTGCGAGCGGAGAGATGTATAAAGTATTGCTATATTGCAGTGTCTAGCTAACTCAAAACCAGAAGAAAAATCTGAGACCGATGGTTAGCCGCCCAGAAAAGACCAGGAGGATCTCATATAAAAAGAGACCTTTGGTGGAGAGTCAAGGTGGGTATAGGCTTAGCGTTATATATCGTTTGTCAGGTGCAATGTCTTCAGGCCACCGATAAAGCTTTGAACGGAACGGCAAGCTGGCGGCCAGCCTGAAGGTTTCGGGGTGATAGCTGCCGTACTTCCGTGCATGGATCGATTAAAGGCTGGTGCGACCACTAGACTATTCCATGGCAAACCAGCCGGGGAAATGATGGAGGTACCCCTAGCTTTCTATAACCCGCATTCCAGCCCCCAACCCTTGCCAGGAATGGAAAAAGCATAAAATATAAAACGACAAGCAGGTAGTGGTGGGTAGAGAGGGGATGACGACGACGAGAGAGACTAAGAACACGCTGAAACGTAACTTCATAGGCAGACAGGAACAAGGTTAGCTGCTCGGATCAAACGGTGCCGGCGATGCTTAGATCTCTGATCTCCTGCAGCACTTGTTCGACCTTATTATCCAGGTTACCGGCAGCATATTCTTCTCTCGTATCTGAGTCAAGATACTGTTGAACCTGAGCCATACGGCTGTACGCTTCGGCGCAGAACCGTAACTGAATCTTCACCAGAGCTTCGAACGATGGATCAAGGTACGGCACTCGCAAGTCGATAAGCTGGGGTAACTCGTTGTAGAGCTGTTCGTTCAATTGGTCGTAGGCCTGTTTGGCCATCTCGGCATCCTTTTCAGCACGGGGTAACTTGGTGACATCCTTGTCGGGCTTCTCTACGAGCTTTTTGACTTTGGCGCGCATGGAGTCGTAATCCAAGAGTTTGTGGTTTCGCTTCTTGATGCACTCGTTGATGTCGGGGAAGTACGCGCAGAACCGGGAAATAGGCTCCAAAACGGTTGTTCTAGAGTAAGTCAGCCAATTGAGTCCAAAACTAAGTAGGTACTAGGTAGGTGGAGAGTGGCTCACCGGTAAGGCCCGTCCAGGGCCTTTATGGTTTCAGCGTCTAGATCCTCAACGGCCTGCTTGTAACTTCTGCTGACTCCATCCTTGGCGCCGGCATCGCCGTAGAAGGCATCGATAGTCTCGGCAATGCGCATCTGGGAAGCAGTCATGGCTGGTAGGTGCTGTCAGCGGATCACTCGAGGACGAAACAGATCGAGGGATAAGGCCCACCTCGCAAGGAATCCAGATACCCCTTTGCCTCCTTTTGTAACCTGTTTGCGGCAGACTCCATTGTGCGATAACGTCGTTCTTCGATTTCATAATCGCGATCATTGGTCTTTTCGACATGGCCTGTTGATGTCTGGACGTCAGCCAACCTTGGCCGGTAGGGCGCGGCGAGCAACGCAAAAGGTCAAGCAACGCAAAAGGTCAAGCAACGTACCGGTTTTCATCATCACCTGGGTCGTCGCCCGGTTGACGTTCTTTTTAAATCCTAATTGAGCAGATATCAGTGTCAAGCCTAGCACGTGGAATCAGAGAATCCGCGCAGACATACCCGCCCAAGACATCGTGAAGCGATCGCAAAGAAAGGATGAGTGTAAGAAAGGCTCAATCTATGTTGGACTGCGAATTTCAAGACTATCGATGGCGTGCCTGGCACAGGTATGTTGGTCGCTAACTCCTCCTTTTGGCGGTCCTCCTTTTGGCGGGGCAGTAATACGTCGTCAGGTACGTGTCCACGAGCGGAGTCGAACCGGGAAGAGTGAGGTATGCAGTCGATATAAGGTCGACAATGATCAGCGAGTGTTGGTCGCCGGGTGAGCTGTTAAAGAGAGGCCGTCTTCCGTCTTCACAGGGGTGATGGCTTCTGGTGCTTGCAAGTTCGTCAGGTTATGATGCGCTCTCCGGGCCAAGGCTGGAGCTGTGGCTGAGCGGGACGTGGCTTGGCGTGGAGCTGTCATGTGACGTGATGACATAAGTCGGCCAACCAGGAGAAGGCGATAGTAAGGGAGATAGTAAGGGACGAGATAGTAAGGGAGGATAGTAGGGGAGAGGATAGTAGGAAGATGGACAGAGGGTTGAGATAGACAGATTGGCTGATGATACTTTGACATAGTGATAGCTAATCCTACGACCGATATGGACGAAGCAGACCGTATATGCAAGCTGCAGGTCAGCATGCAAATGCCGTCCCAAACAGTCAAGTCCACGCGGAAACAGAGCAGAAACAAGTCAAGGGCCATGCTAAACCAACATGATAGTGAAGATCAAATCGGCCGTAAGTCATAAGCGAGCAAGAAGGGACACAGACGGGAATATTTCTTTTTCTCTCCTTTCGCCAGTCGCACATCGCGGCAAGGGGTATTGGAGTCATACGTCAATTGACATAAAGGTAGAAGCACAGCACGTTCAGGCAGGGTTCTCCTCAGGAAAAAAGTAAAGCAAGAGATGAAAGTAAACTGTATGTACGGGGAGTGTATGTGAGTTTTGGCTCGGATCCAACGGATATGTGCAGAAGTGTAGAAAGCCACCAACCAACCAGAGAAATTGAGGAAGAGAGATAAGACCAAAGAAGAGAAATTGAAGAAGAAGAGATAAGACTAAAGAAGAAAAAGAGGAATAGAAGAAGAGAAGAATAAAAGTAAATAAAGATCTAATGTCATCACCGTAATATCGATCCAACCCAGTCCAATCAGAATCAAGCAAGGCAGTCCATACCACGCACCCTGTGCATACGGACCATGCCAAGTACCTATTTAGCAAGGAGAATATATAAATCGAAGAGAAGAGAAAGATTAAGGAGTCGCCGGGAGATGTAAGAAAGGGATAGAAATGTACGGAGTAAGAAATCGTAATTCATAAGCCACGTCGGTCCTGAAAAGCAACAGTACGACCGACGACCGAAGAAGAAGGTAGTTCCGACTGTTTGCTTTTTATGCTATACCACGGGGTTGTACGCAGATCCTCGTAGTGGAGGTTAGAAGCCCTCTTCGCCGGCCTTGCAGAGGCGGATGTCGCGCACCCACTCGGACTTGAGGACCTGGGAGGCGGTGATGCGGCGGCCGGGGTTGGGGTCGAGGATGGAGTAGATGACGTTTCTGCAGCGGGCCTACATACACTGTTAGAGAACACTCAAAAGAAGTAGAGTAGAGAGAGAGAGATAGAG
>JWPT01000026.1:0-71529 GCA_000812245.1 Onygena corvina | reverse complement strand
CCCCCCCCCCCCCCCCCCCCCCCTTTTCACCAGCGCTGAGCTGATCAGGCTCTCTTATCTATAGCTTACTTTGAGAATCTGCACCCGGTGTACCCCTTTCTTGACAGGCAAAAGTTCGCCGCGCATGTTCTCGACTTTAGAACGCAGGGTCCCGGGCCTACCAATGGAGTGATATCGGCACTGTACCATGCCGTTTTATCCCTGGGCATTCAGTACTATGATACCGGCAGTTTTATACCAGGATCAGGAAAGGCCTGGAGCCTCTTCCAAACTTGCCTTGGACACCTCCCCGAACTTATCGTCCCCCCATACTCCCTGCTCAAACTCCAAGTACGTAGAATCTCTTTTCAAGTCGTATAGAACCGCCGCTGACATATTTCTCGATTCAAGGCCCTGACAACCATGGTAAGCTGCCCTAGACTTACACAGACGGAGGTTCTAGTCTAACCATCGCAGGCCATATTTGCCATGAACGCCAGTTGCATTAAGCTCGATCAAACACTGATCTATGAAGCTGCCAGGGTAGCCCAGTATCTCCGCTACCATAAGTCATCCAACGCCCAAGAGAGCCATCTTAGGCTGTTTTGGACAATTTACTACATTGAGAAGATGACAGCGTTTTACGAATCTAACAGCTCTGTATGCCCAACCCCTTTGCTCCAACGGATCCCAACAGTGCGGAGCTGACTTTGACTAGGTGCTGGCTGACGGGGACATCGGCTGTGTCATCCCCACTGTATCCGAATCGACTATCGGGGGCCATGATTGGTTTCTTTCGATGACCCGTCTATGCAGGCTATGTTCAGTAGCTTACATGTCACTCTTTTCCACAGAGGCGTCTATGCAGACGAAGAAATCCTTACTAGCCTCTATCAAGCACGTACAAAATAGGTTAGAGCAATGGCGGCTCTCAGTTCCGCTGCCATTTCGCCCCAAGGAGGCAGTAGATCTGAGTAAGTTCGAGCAGCCGAACCTCAGCTTGATAGTCATACAGATGCTGTATCTGTTTTATAATATGGTCTTCGTTATCGAGAGACTGTCTCTGCACATCCATTCTGAAGAAGACGGGGATCCCAGCGAGATTCAGCAGACCTTGATGGACGCAGCACAAAGGGTGCTTGAGATTGTCCCGTCCATTCACCTAGCGCCATATATGCCGGTCTTGTAAGTTTTTTTTGGTTGTCATTGTGCGTTCGTCCACTGATCATTCTCCAGCGTGGCTGGTATCATGCCGATGTCCGCCACCTTTGTCTTGTTTGACTTGGTTGTTCGCTATCCTCGACACAGCGAAACTGAGAGAAATTTGGCCTTTCTTGATCAATCAGCAGAGTACTTCACGCGGTTCGAAGTGGCCTCTAATGGTGTCTTACCGGGGAGGAGTATTGCAAAATTCGCAAATATTGCTCGCCAATATATTCGGAAAATCAGATTCGACGATGCTGAATTTATCGCAAAGCCTCAATGTGACGTCTTTGTACCCGACCCGGGGCAAGAATTGCATCAGTTCAGACAATGGAATCCGAATGTTCAGCTCGATAATATATACGTAAGAAAACCAATTTATCAGACATAGTGTAACGTCTTGCTAATGGAAGCGCAGGCCGGTCCTCCAGTAGATTTGGAACCTTTCGGCGGCGGCTACCAATCTAGTCTCGAGGCTTCAGCAATGCTACCCATTGTACCGCCGTCTTCCTTCGAACCAGCATTACCTTTTGAAAGTTATCCAACCATAGATCCGCAAGTCATGCCGCATCCGGCGGTCGATTTTGATTTTTCCGATTGGACTTTTGATAATACTGCCTTTAATGAGTTCTATGATGCTACTGGAACAAATGGGTACAGTCTAAACCCAAACAACGCGAATTCTATAAGATAATAGACTTCTGACTTCATGATTTAACGGGCTTTTATATAATTTCAATGATATCTATTCTCTATATCTGTCTGTCACTTATTACCCTCAATCCTAACCCCTGGTCTGATTGAGAGCTCTTAGAGAACACCGTCTGATCTTTTTCTCATGTACGCTTCTTACCCTTGTTCTTCGGTACTCTAAAGACCCAGTAGAGGCCCAGTGCACCAGCGATGTTGAAGATAATATAAGCCCACATAAACCCGAAATCTCTCCAGCGAGTCTCGTAGAAGATATGGAACCCAGCTAGAAACTCATTTGAAGAGGAAATCGGACAGTATCTACAGACGTCAACGGCGGCAGGATTTAGAACCATTCCGCCAACCGCGTCAACGTATGATTTTAAGAACTGCCCACAGTTACTTCCCTCCACTGGTTTCATCATAAGAACTTCGTATGATGCGCAGTGCACCTCTGAGTTGGCCATAGCAGTGGACATGAGACCACCGACTAGATAAGTCGCCGGTGAGAGGTAGTACATGAAGGTCCAGAATTTTGGAATATCTGGTTTGCGGACGGCGATTCTAGATGTTTTATAATTAGTTCATATATTTCAAGGCCTGTTGATGCTAGAAAGTAGGTTAACTTACCCGCAGAAAAAGATACAAAGCAGCCACATAAAACTAGTCAGAATACCTGCTGTGTCTGGCATATCAATCCAGACGATGGCAAAGTGAGCGACTGTGCTCATGAAGAGCATGTACGTCCACATAAAGAGAAAGACTAGGAATCCTCGGATAGCCTGGTCGTCCTTCGTAGTGTTTTGCACGAAGCCAATGGGGTAGTACCAGCAGAAGTACATGAGAACAGCCATAAGCGAGTTCCAGAAAAGCTCAACAATGACGTTCGACAAGATGAAGGCTTAATCAGACAGATTAGCTGGGTACCAACAAATGTGTTAATTGGGAATAAAAGTAACATTACCAGTCCATCTATAGATTTTAGAAGGCCTCTCACGTGTCTCGAAAAGCGCCCTTTGAGGGAGAAACATGGGAAAGATTTGCTCGTTAATGTTGATAAAACAAAACAACAACACGAATAGACCCCAAAGCTGGTTTGTCATGCCTTGTATAGTGTAGTCTGCCTGGAAGCTAAAACCAACGTATATGGTCTTGCGCCGGCGTGTCAGTAGAGCTTTGGAGGTTAGATAAGTGAGCTTTTGCCTTACCGAGAGAAATATAAGGATTATCTTGGACCAAATGTAAGTTGGAGATCGCCAGTAGTGCTTGACAGTCCGGTGCAAAACCACGAGGAATTGCGTCCAAAAGGATGTGACAAACTCTTCATGCTGCGAAGATTTGCGTTTGTCTGTGTTCTCCCTTTCACCACTTATTCCTCCTACATAACTAGAACGAAGTCGACGAAGCTCGCTTTTAACCATCATGTACTCGGGCGAAGCAAGCCATATCTGATGCCAGTCAGGGCCCTTGGAGCCGTCTGTCGGCGATTGTATTACCTCGAGCATCCACTCGGCTGGGTTGGCGCCATCCGGACAGGGGGATGCATTGTTGCGCTCGAAGTAGTTGACTAACTTCGACGCGCCTTCGCCCAAATCTTTAGATTTCACATTAGCCGGACAACTCAATAGATCGTTTACATAAAGACAATCGAACTTACCACCGAAATAGACTGTTTTTCCTCCAGGAGCAATTAGAAGAAGCCGGTCGAACTGATTGAACAGGATAGCGGAAGGTTGGTGGACGGTACAAAGTACCGCCTGGCCACTGTTGGTTAGTTTTTTGATCAGTTCTGAAATAGCCCAGGATGTTTGCGAGTCTAATCCTGAAGTAGGCTCATCGAAAAAAATCAAAAGTTGAGGTCTGGCAGCTAGTTCAATTCCAATCGTAAGACGCTTACGCTGCTCAATGTTCAGACCTATTCCAGGGATACCAATGACGGCATTCGCGAATTTCCTAATATCCAGCATTTCAATGACCTTTTCGACATACTGAAGTTTCTCTGTCCGAGAAATACTCGATGGCTGCCGGAGAAGGGCGCTGAATTGCAAGGCTTCACGAACTGTGGCGGTACTGAGATGAAGATCCTGCTGCTGGACGTAGCCAACTTTATGTTGAAAGGAGGTATCTGTACATTTGCCGTTGATCATTCTATCCCCACTCACAATGCCAATCGTGACGCGAGTAGCCAAGACATCAAGAAGAGTTGTTTTTCCAGCTCCCGAAACACCCTATCAACAAGTCAGAACGTATGCTGCGACCAAAGATCGTATTTGTGTTACCATTAGCACAGTCGACACGCCAGGCTTGACCCAGCCATCAACGTGGTCTAATAAACGCCTGTGGTCATTCTTAATCTTAATGTCGTAGCAGAGGTCTTCCCCGTGAAAGACATCAGATCCTCCGACAATGCCCTCTATGGGTTCACTAGATATTCCCCTTGCATCTGTGATGGCTGGACGTTCACATAGCTGGTTTTCAGGGTCCGCGGTAATCTTTTCCCTTCTTGCGATTAAGGACTCGGTGCCTCGAAATACAAGCACCTCGCCCTTGGTCTTGGGCGGCTTAGCGAGCTCAGCGGCAAGGAGATAAGTAGGGAGGAAAAAAGCTAGGAAACCAAACATGATTCCAACATTTCTATCTAACGTCAGCTATCATAGATGAAATAGCAAACGCACCCTCAAGACGTACCTCCACTTATGAGCATTGTAATACTCAAAGGACATGTTGATGTAATTGTCTCCATTGACAAAGTTAGAGCCGGCCTGTGAACCAACGACGGCGCATATTCGCGAGACAGACAGAAGGTTTTCGTAACCTGGGCCTCTAGGAATGAAGTTAGTACAAGGGAAATTGCGGCCATGAAACTCATTAGCCATCAAAGACTCAAAGCCATATGCTAAGGGGTTAATGCGAGTCATCCAAGCGGACCATCCGGGTAATTGATTAGGAGGAGTTGTGAAGCCCGAATAGGTTATAAGTCCTAACCCAAGTATAGCGCTAGGAATCATTGCCTGACCAGCAGTCCGGGTTATGCAAGCTAGGGTGCGAAATATAGCCGACTGGATCAAGGTGGTAATGAAGGTGACAAAGCAGAAAAAGATAAATGCCCCTGCTTCTCGTCTTAAATTTGTCATGAAGTAAATGATGATGTTGAAAGCGAGCATGTTTCCCAGCTTATAAGGGAGATCAATTAAATAGCTCGCAATCGCCTGTGCCGAGTAATGATAGAAAGCGTATCGATTATGCTTCTCCACCACAGGTCGCTCGTCGTAAATTGTCAGGACCTTAAAATCTGTAAGTTTTGTAGTCAGTGATTGTGAGTGGGGGGTATAATGTGCTCACTTCTAGTTGGCTGCCGAATGCATTGAAAAGCAGGGAAAAGAAGATCACGCCACCGCGATAGTAGAAGCTGGATGTGTCTTCTTTTAGATTCAGGAACATGCTCCCTAATATTATGGCCATCACCGCGTTGAACAGGAAGAACGAAATTGTATAGCCAGGATCGGCTAGCAGTCGCCTGTAGGCGCGCCAAAGGGCAAGTGACACCTGCTGAATGTATGAGATAGTATATGCAGAGTTGGCACGTTGGAACTTCGCTTGCTCAGCTCGACGTGCACCACGGTACTCCGCAAGCCTTTGCGCAGGCGGGTGCTTATCAGAGTAGCCGGCTAGCTCGAGCAGCAACAATTGGCGCTCTGTGCTGGCTTGCCATCGTGCTGCAAATTCACTCGGTGTGCGAGGTACCAAGCCTTCAAATCCTTGCCTAGCTTTTCTCTCATTTGCACTGGTCATCGAGGTCAGAAAGTCGGGAACCGTCTGCCTTTCAGGACCTAATAGAGTCAGAAGGTAATTGGGTTTTTTTGAAAATACTAGGAGACTCAACACTCACAACGAAAACCGAGCTTTTCAAAGTAGGCTTTAGCATCTGCAGTTCTGCCAAAATAAATTTGGTGGCCCTCGTAAAGAACGGTTACTCTATTAAAAAGCTTCATTGTATCTTTAGTTATGATACTTGATAATCACCGCAATTGGGAATAAAGCTGACTTACATCATACGCCGCCTGGGGCGCCTGATACAAGGAAACCACGGATGTGATGTCCAACAAATCAGCTTGCACGCGTAAATGGTCGCAGAAGTTGATTGCATTGCCGCTGTCTAGTCCACGTGTAGGATTATCCCAGCACTGGAATCTTGCCCCGGTCAGAGCGGCCTCAGCTATACTGACCCGTTTACGTTCTCCGCCGCTTACGCCGCGTACAATGTCGTCTCCGACTCGGGTATCACGCGTGAGCGTCAAGCCGAAGACAGCCATTATGACGTCTCGCCGTATTGCGTCCAATTGGCTGCGACTGATACCGCCTGGGACGTGACGTGGTGATCGAGCGCGCGCGGCAAATGTCAAAGTCTCATTAACGGTCAGCGGGGCCAAATGAGTATCAACTTCGGCATTGTAAAGCACATCGCCACGGAGAGAGGAGCGGATATGATCCAACCCAATTCCTATAGTCGAAGTAAGTAAAGTAGTCGCCATTGCATGAAGGAGATTGTTACCGCTAAAATCAATCTGCGATTCGGGTTCGACACCTAGGTCTTGCGTCTCTCCTGACAAAGTTTTGAGGAGTGTAGAGCAACCAGATCCTGGCGGACCTAAGACCAACAGCATCTCACCCTTCTCCACAACGCCTTCGAAGTCGCGTAAAATTTCCACTTTTCGACTCTGTTGCTTCCCAGTGACTAGCCGAACTAACCATAGGGCGGTATCGACGACAACGCTGCCGGCAGTACTTTGGTACTCAATGCCAGTGCCCCATCCAAAGACACTCAATCGTCTGAAAGCAACACCTAGCGCGCGAGATGGCGCTGAATTGGGGTCTGACTCGCATAATCGGATGAAGTCTTGGACCCAGGCACGGGCATCAAAAGACGGTGAGAAAGGGTCGAGGTTGCTTCCCGATGTGGGATTTAGGGCGCGGGATTGTGCATCTGTTTGGTTCGTGATAGATGAGATGGATGCACGGCCTGCGACTTTGGCGATTTCCTCATTCACCCTCTGGGAAAGGGATGTCCCTTGAAAGTCCGGAGAGTCACCCAGACTGTCTCCAGGAGACGTCAAGGATAAGGAGTTTCGACTCATGTTTGATCGCTTTAAGACAGAGGTTGAAGACGAATATTAAAGCAGTGAGGTGAGGCCATTCCGCTTTATATAGCTTTATCTCATGCTTCCCCGGTCCGGTTCCTGCTTTGCAGACACCAGCGTCGAAAAGTAGCTTTCGGTGCTCGGGCAGACTCTGGCTTTCCCCAATTGAGGGTGTTGCAACGCTTCCACGCGCCATTGGGTATCATTGATCATGCTGTCGATTAAGACTGGGCAGGTCAGAGACAGGTTCGGTGCTCGGTGTGGACAGGGGAGGACGGAGGAATGTGAGGCTTCGGTGCTCGGAAGTTGATGGAGTTGCACTTGGTAAGCCGGCTGGCCATTGGCTACTCCATATGTAGCTAAGGTTAGTGCCGTTGCCAATACCACTTGGCGCTAGACAGACGCAAGGGTTGTTCAATATGACCTGCGCTGTATCTAATCATTGATTTGGATTCAGCTTGTTGGTTCTCGACGTGAGTTAAGCGTACGAGGCCAATTATAATAGTTCCGATTTAGGGCAAAGTGCCGTTCATAAACACCAAGCGTGACGAAGATAGCTGCTTGACACAATGAGAGTGAGTCTCTTCAGTTGTTGTATTGTACTCCGCTGAAGCCATATTAATCGATCCCTTACAGGCCGATATCTGTGGTAAGGCAACTATTTCCGTAGTTGTCGCTTGAAAGCTGTTTATACTTGACATAGTTATCAGACCCATCACGATCTTAGCCAGGAGCTCTTTATCTGGGTAGCTGTGATAGCGGTGCCTGAAATTATAAGAAGACCTTCCCAGGGCCAGTTCGTAGCTGTATATCGAGCCTTAGAGGGTTGAGGTCGGCTGTTGATATGGCTGGCGGTGGTATAGATGAGGCTGATAAAAAGCCTGGAACTGGGCCGGAGCGGCAGAATATTGATCCGTCAACTGCTTCGGATTTCTCCTTGCGGATGGACGCAAACCGCAGCAAATCCTCCGAGCCATCAGATCTAACCCGCCACGCTCTCGAACAATTTCCCTGGCCTGTCGGAATGGCTCAATCGGCAGCTATGGAGGCCGCTACCACGCCTGCAGACTTGCTAGACGAGGTGAGCAAGCCACCGGAGGGCGTTATATTGCCACCAAAAGATATCAAAGGTACGCTTGTGCATACATCAGCGAGGATACTTAGGCAGCGCGTACTAACCCCTTGTCCTAGTCATTGTCGAGAAAACAGCGGGCTTTGTTGCGCGTAATGGGCATGTCTTCGAAGGTAGAGTAGCTTCTTTCCTTGCGACGGGGAGGAAAGCTGATCGCATTTGACTTCATAGACCGAGTGCGAGATAAAGAGAAAAATAACCCCAAATTCTGCTTTTTGAACCCGAACGATGCATACGCCGCGTTCTATGCATGGCGGCTTGCTGAGATAAAAGCTGGAAGAGGGACGGCCGTGGCTGCCGGTCGTGTCGGGGAAGCTGCAGTAGTACAAGAAGAGGAACAGCCAAATGCGCCCACGGCACCACCAGAATTCCACTTTTCCGCTCGGATGCCGAATATCAACGCGTTAGATCTAGAGGTGGTCAAGCTGACGGCTCTATTTGTTGCGAAAAGGGGGAAATCGTTCATGACGTCTTTGTCACAGCGCGAGACGAGAAACTTCCAGTTTGACTTCCTACGACCACAGCACAGTCTTTATCAGTTTTTCACCAGGCTGGTTGATCAGTACAGAGACATCTTGCGAGTTGAGGGGCTCGAGAGTACCGTGACGGAGGAACAGCGAATAGCAGATCTCAAGGAAAACGTCAAGAACAGATACAACGTTCTAGGCCGAGCGAAACAACGCGCTAAGTTTGAGAAATTCAAAGAAATACAAAAATTACAGGAAGAGGAGGCGGAAGAGGAAGAAAAGGTAGCCTTTGCGCAGATCGACTGGCATGATTTTGTCGTGGTGGAAACGGTGCTCTTCACGGACGCAGATGATCAGATAGAACTACCACCGCCCACGTCTCTGAATGATCTCCAAACGGCCTCGCTTGAGCAAAAAGCCATGATATCTCTACAGCCCAGCAACAGAAGAATAGAAGAAGCCATGCCTACCGAAGACGAATCAACAAACTACTACAACGCGACCTCAGACATGCCACATCAACCAGCCCTTCCTGTCTTACAACCACAACGTCCCACATCCACCGGTCCCATATCCTCTCCCTACCCTTCCACGGCAGTCACATCCACTTCTGCATCCCTTTCGCCCGTTCCTCCCCCTCTTCCCTTATCTCCAGCTCCAATGTCTGCCATTCAAGGTCAACATCCAGCCCGCGACCGCATACGCGCCATTCCCTCCCCTTCGCCCCTCCCAGGCCAACCTCCTATGCGTATAAGATCTGACTACGTTCCACGAGCACAGGCCAGGAGCCTTGCGAATACTAACCAACCAACCTCTATATGCCCTAATTGTCGTCAACAAATTCCCATTGCCGAAATGGAGCACCACATGCGTATCGAGTTGCAAGATCCACGCTGGAAAGAACAACGCGCCAAAGCTGATGCGCGGTTTGCCAGCACTAACTTGTCAACCGTTGATGTTGCCAACAACCTAAAACGCTTGGCTAGCCAGAGAAGTGATGTGTTTGATCCAGTGCTTTCAGGCGCAACCGCGGCATCAGAAGAAGGGCGAGATGGTGCTGATGAGATGAGGAGGAAACGGATGGCGGTTGGGCCTAATGGAGTGTCCATGTCGATACCAATGCATCCTCAGTCTATGCCTATACATCAGCCAATGCCTACAGTGCATCCTCATGCACACGCACCGGGGACCGTGCCGGGATTCATCCCCGGAGCTCCTGGTACCATACCGATGGCTCCAGGAGTGGCACCTGGAACCGCTCCGGGAGTTAGACCAGGTCCAGGCCCAGCTAAGCACAATCTACCTCAACCTCCTCCCGCCCAGCAACCTCAAACTCAAAGCCCTCAGGCCGAAAGTGATCCTCAAAAACCAGACACACCGCCTGTCGACATCGATGCGCAAATACGGAACATTCACAAAAAAGTAAAGCATTAGTCGCTTTTGTACATCTATCAATTGACTTGTGTATCTACCCACAGTATTTGCCTTCATTTCCTGTACTTTATGTGTCACCCTTAACCCATTCTTCTTTGTCTTGGTAATTACGGGGAAAGGTGGTTTCGTCGGGAATAGAGATTATGAGCACTGAGCAGGCTTCACACGCGCTTATATTAAGCTCAAGTCGTCTTTTATGGGGGAAGCACCCTTCAAACCTGTCTCTTTCTCACTTCACCTATACCAACTATCCAACGGAGTAATCAAATCAAGCTCATGCTGAGTATGATCAGTCCAGCTTAGTCCATCTAGTCCAGCCCAGCAACTCCCATCTAATATATGACATAACGTACAACGTACCAATGGATTTCCAATCACCAGGTACCTCCTCAAAGTAACACAGAGTAAGCTCAGCACAGAAGTCCAATGGTTGAACGTGAAAAGGGAAGAAGAAAAAAGCCAAAGTAACTGCTGCTTGCCATGCTGTGTGGTTGAAGTTCGTGTTAAATGTGGTATACGGGAAAAACGAAAACATAAAGCGAGCGTCAATCTGAAAACCCGAAGGATGATAGAGCTTTCGAACCAAAATTATTTAAAATACAAGTAGGGCTTAAAGTAGAAGCGAAAAGAATAGAAGGTAATAAAGGGGGGTATCATCATCAATCACAGATTATTTTCTTCATTTGAAATCTGAGATCAACAACGTTAATCTGATTTCGGGGAATTTTGTTAGTTCGTCAGCTTGTTATCTTTCTTTATTCACAATTAGAAAACCCGAAAGCATGTTTATCGTAGCGCCAGATCATGTGTCATGCAGAAACGCAGCGGGGATCTTCACTTTTAATTTGCTTTCGACTGCCCCTTTTTCTGGTGTGGACGCTGCTGGCTTGCTGCTTGAGGTTCCAATCGAGGTAGCGCGGAGAGTGATAGGTAATGGCGATTTAGCACGCTTGACATCGGATGGGGGTGTGGTTGGTGGGACTGGGGTAAAACGGCGGAGAACTCGAGGGGCCGTGACAGAAGAAGGGGAATTTGAAGGCGACTCTGTTCGGGGAGGGTTGACGGCTGCAGAGGTTTTGAGGGAAGAGGGAGCTGGTGATGGAGAGCGGGAGCGGTACCGCGATGGGGAAGGGGACAAAGTCCGGAGTCTAGACGTAGTGAATGCTGTCGCGGTTGATAGAGTAGTGGGGGCACCGTTTGAGGATGTTGGTTGTTCTCGCGCTTGTTCTAAACCTGAGACCTTTTCCAGCCCTTGGTCTACTTCCTCAAATGATCTATTGGGTGCTTGCTCTGGTCCTGGCCCTGGGGTTTGCTGTGGTTCTGCTAACTTCTGCTCCGTCGTTGGGGCAGGCACTGATTCTGGTACTGATTCTTGTACTGCTTCTGATGCCATTTTTGGTACTATTTCTGGTACTGATTCTGGTGCCGTTTCTGGTGCCGTTTCTGGTGCCGACGTTGGTGCCATTCCCGCTGCTGGTTCCGGTATAGATGTGAGCATGGAGGTCGATGATGAGCTCGTTGGTGGGGCCGCAACTAGAAGATTGGGTGAAAGTGATATATCCTTTGCGACCATTGGAGCTACCACAGTGACATCTTTAATGACCAACTCATACTCCATGTCATTCATATCACCATTCTGCTCAACTTCCTTTTCGCTTTCATCTTTCTTTCCTAAGACAAAGGCAGGGACAACGCCACCACCGACGCGCGCCCAAAATATCCTCTCTCTCAACCGTATGGTCTCCTCCCAGGCCTCTTTCTCTCTCTCACGACCTTCCCCCTCCCCTCCTCCCGTCCTCACATGGCCGTCAACCACTAACCGAAGATATCCCACGAAATCGCAGCAAGAACGCATCTTCTCCAGACAAAGCCCGCATAGGACATGGCGTGGAGCATTGTCTGAACTCGAAGTACGAAAACGGTGTGTTCGTGGGTTTTCCGACGAGCGGCGATCTCCACATAATGAGCAAGGAGTGGAAGAGCTAGACAGGCTGGAAGGCGTTGAGGGTGGGGAAGTATGCTCAGGGTTTGTGCTGCCGTTAGCTGTGGGTATAGGTTCTATGATGAGTTCGCCTTCAACAATGCTGCTCATCACGGAACGACGGGTGAGCCATGATATACCCGGAGCCATGTCAAGGCGAAGAGTGGGTTCAATATCCTCTGTGAGTATGCGCTTATAGAAGCGGGTTTCTTTGAGCTGCATAGAGGATGTAATGTTTTCCCGCGGCGATGACGAAATGCCAGCGGGGGGAGAGGAGGAGGAGAACGAATGGGGCCCAGCTGGGCTATTGGTGTTATTATTGGTATCCTGGGAGTTTGTTGGGGTGTGCGTGGTCGACTTTGGACGGCTAGAAGCTAGGTTGGCCAGGTTCATGACATTTAATCCACTGTACGAGCCGCTGCCTACACGACTGGGCGGTCTAGAGCGAGATAACTGCAAAAGGGTGTGAAAGTCTTCGTAGGCAAGGATGTCCGTGCGACAGACCGGTTTGAGGAGGTGAGTGAAGCTTGTGGAGGGTGCGGGCGAGATGTCGTCTGATCCAGGAGTGACTGGGGATAAATTCATGGCTTCAAAAAGGCGGTTGATGTGGGACTGTTCGGGAAAGGGATCGAAGGGTGAGTTCGTGGATGTCGAAGTAGTAGATGTATCGAGCTCATCGTGACGGCTATTCATCTGCTCAATGACAGATTTCAATTCCGCAAGCTGTTCTTGATGTGACGCGAGAAGAAGTTCCGTATCTTTGATCTTAGCTCTGAGCTGTTCGTTCTTACGCTCAACAGCCTCTCGTTCTTTCTTTGCAGCGGCAACCATCTATGTCAAAAAATTAGACCTCTGTTGGCTTTCACGATAAGAAATTGCGATGCCCGAAGAGAATATACCTTGTTGGCTTCCTCGAACAGTGCGGCCGTCAATGTCTCCAGCTCAGTCTCAATTCCTTTCTTCTCCTTCTCGACCGAGCTTCTCTTCCTTCGCTCCTCCTCCAGCTCCTGTCGAACCACAGCCAGACTATCATCTAGCAGTGTCTGGTGGTTGATAGCCTGGATCAGCTTGTCACTGAGGTTGGCAACCTCATTGCTCAGGTCCGGATGATGTGAAGCTGAGGAGGCCGAGGTCGTGCGGGAGAGGTCGGAGGTGCTGGCCACTCGAGGGTCGCGGAGGGTAGAGAGGGAGTTTTCTGATCGATCTCGGTCTCTGTCTCTGTCACGGGAGCCGGGAGCGCCATGGGCAACGACGGCAGCCATGTCCGCGAGTGCATTTGATGATTTTGCGCGCGACACAATTTTAGGGGTCCGCCTGTCCGGGTACAGCCCGTGGGTGATCAAACTGGGTTCGAGGAGTTGTGATTAGCCGGACAAACGCCAAAAACAGCAAGCAAGACATGCAGAGGGAAGAGACGATGTTGAAGAAGTGAGGTGATGGACATACTCTGCCATGGCGGTTGAGATGCGGACCGGTGGCTCGTATCGTGGCAGGGGCTAGCACACTAGTGGCTAGAATGCAGATATATCGGCACTCTTAGCGACGGAGCATGACGAGGGAGCGATGCTGAGCAGCCAGCGGCAGTTGAGCCAAGTGAATGCGACGATTGAAGTTTTTAACTCCGGCTGTTGG
Source organism: Onygena corvina (assembly GCA_000812245.1). Lineage (NCBI taxonomy): Eukaryota > Fungi > Ascomycota > Eurotiomycetes > Onygenales > Onygenaceae > Onygena > Onygena corvina. The sequence goes on along the minus strand of JWPT01000026.1, from coordinate 57,873 downwards.
CTCTTTGCGAAGTGGTTTCGGCCGTTGGACGGCTTGATCTATGGTTAGTCAGTCGCCACGACGGAGCGAAGAACTGCAGGCCGCGGCTGGTCCACTCCACTGCGCCAACGGAATTGAAGACCGTGACGATTCTGGCGAGAAGAGAGTATATACGTCGGTATGCAGGATGTAGGGCAGCCAGCCCGAGCCTGCTATTCGATACCAGAGTGTCTCGCTGCTCTGTGCGTTCCTGACGGGCGGAACCAGAAGGGAGTGAGCTTGAGAAGAAGTTAGCCACTGTCACGTGGCGGTGGGAGGTTCTTGGAGGAGGAAATACTTGCGACTTGTGAATGAGTATGGGATGGGGGAGAGGAGATGGAGATATAAGGTGAAGTGTGGTAGAGAGCGGAAGCTGGGATGGCGGGCTGAGAAAAGGAGGGAGTGAAGCAGAGAAAGAGACAAGTCGCAAAGAGAGAGTCAGATGGAAGCTCGTTTGTCAGATAAAGAGCAGACGGTATTCAGCGTAGTTCTTCGGGCATGGTTTGCAGCGGGAGTAAATGCGCTGTGGTGGTGGTTGTCGTTGCAGCAGCCCAAAGGGGCAATTGTGAGGCTGTTACAAGATGGAGATATCGGCTGGCCACAGCAAAGAAGAACAATGACATACGCGCCCATGCAGGCCTTTACAAGGGCATTCTACTAGATACTTTATCTGATCAAGACTCCAGGTTGTTTTCTCTGGGCGACTTCGAATCGAAAGTCCTCGATATCATAATATAAATCAGCGTAGAACCATCACCCCGCCGTCATCCCACCATCGCCGCACCAACGAACAGCACAGCCCAACATGGCAGACGCAGAGCTCGAGGAAGTATGTCGCTGGCTGAATACCCTGTTCTAGGCTATTATCTAACCGCCTCTATAGATAAGAAAGGCTCGTCTTGCGCAGCTGCAGCAGCAGGGAGGTGGCGGCCCTGGTGGCGGGGGCGACGACGACCAACGGTATTCGCTTCATGATATACGTATATTGGGCGGAAGAGAGTGCTAATAAAAGACACAGAAACAAGGAAAACGACGCCCGCCAGACTATTCTGTCCCAGATACTCCTCCCCGAAGCCGCAGACAGACTCGGGCGGATCCGTCTCGTCAAGGAGTCGCGTGCCACAGATATCGAGAACAGGCTCATCATGCTTGCCCGGTCGGGCCAGCTGCGTGAAAAGGTCACCGAAGATCAGCTGAAGGAGCTGCTTAACGCCGTGGCGGAGAACAAGGAGGAGAAAAAGATAGTCATTAGCCGGCGGGGCGGATGGGACGACGATGACGACCTCTTGGATTTATGAATCTAGGCTGGGGACCTATTACGATGAATTTTAAGAGTACACGAGAACACGGTGTCTGTTTCTATAATGTATTAGCAGCTCGCTGCTTGTCTTTCTTCCTCTGCTGCTTCCTCATCTCCCGCAGGTCAGGCGGCACCTCGATGCCCAACCTCTGCCTCAGCTCGTCCACATTCGTCTCCAGCTCCTCTTCCCAGTAGACGCTTATGAGGTCTTTGCTCGCTGCTCCGCTCCTCACGGCCCAGGGAAGATGTGTGCTCCAGAACCGCTCTCTCTCGGGCCCTTTTAGCCTTACGACAGCTGCAGCACTGAGGCCCGTCATGGGAAGACCGGTGTTCATAAACTCAAACACTTTCAGTGCCAATTCGCCTTCTACCACCACGGGCAGGCCGGTAACTGCATGGTAGAAATCATGGCACTCGCGATATCTTTGCATCACATATGCGCATTCTTCGTCGTCGATGTACTGCACACCGCTGCGGGTGTCGGGCGTCACGCCTTCACGGTCCAGCCAGGCGGCGTATGTGGCGCCTAATGACGAGGCAGGGAGAGAGCGTAGATACGGCAGTGAGAGGGTTTGTGATGTGATGCGTGGTCGGTCACGAAGGATCCGTCGACCGGTAGGGCTGGAGAGCATGGCGTCTCGGAGGCGGTAGATGAAATACGGCGTTGCAGTCGTCTCGCCTAGAGTGGCAATCAAATCTAGCACCAGTCAGACTCGTTTACTTGGACTATGTGACTGCAAAGGCGTACCATGCCGTCTAGGATTTATCAGTGACCCGATGGCCGACCCAATTGCAAGTGAGCACCGCTCGACCGTGGTCAGAGGGATGTGGCCTGGATAGTTAGGGGATGGCCGGCCAAGCACGGAAAACCCCCGTAGGCACTCATGCCGCCTGCAGACAGGCCGCAGTAATTGATTTGGTATCTTAACCCGCGGCGGCATCTTGAAGTTGTCTGTCGTACCGCTCGCTCTCTTCTCCGTTTGAGCAAGTTTAAAGCTGTCTGATTTAAGGTTTGATAAGATTTGGGGCTTAAAATTGCTTAATCAGCGTGTAGATTAGAAAAAGCGGACCAAAGGTGACAACAAACGCCCGTTAAAACAACTAGTATACAGAGCCAGCTATAGATTTGACGCATCGTACGGGACCTCCTCCGAGACTCTCTTCTTGTACACTCTCGCCTTAGCGTGTACCAGCTGCACAAGTAGGTAATTCAGTGCACATCGAACACCAACCTCCTCTCCTCTCCTGACCACATATCCATTTATGTAGTCGATCTCAGTTTCCTTACTTTGCCTGGTATCCTGCAGCATTGAACTTATGTTCCCTGCTGTCCTGGTTGCCACACCAACTGCCAGGGTGCGTAGTCTTTCCGGTGCAAAGCGGGCATGGATTCCGGGAACACCTTGAAGTTCGGGAAGAGCGCATATGACCGCGCTAATTTCGATCAGGAGAAGACGTTGCGCGCGGGAAATATTGTAATGATAAAGTAGCTCGCCGTTCTCGCAGTCTATAAGCTGAGTCAATGGGTTGATGATACAATTGACCGCTAATTTTTCGAGCTGCATTTGTAGTAGGTTGACGGTATTTGTGGATACGCATGTTAGCTCAGGAGCTTCCGTGAGCGTCTTTATTAGGTAGTCAGCTGACGGCGCCAGTTTGGTTTTTTCTGAAGCTTCATCTCCTGATGTTGACCGTGACTGTCGCGCATTATTGTCACGCACCACGCCGATCGTTGTAGTGCCGATGCCCATTTGCGTGGATTCAAACAGCCCCGATCGGAACAGGCCGTGTGAAGTAATACCGAATAGGTAGTTCGGCCGATCCTCCTCATTTGGCCATATCTTCTCATTCACCTCCTCCAACACGCCCATTCCGTTGGAGAGAAAGAGAATTGACGAATCTCGAGTGATCCGGTGCTGAACCGATTTCAGTGCATTTTCAATTTGTGTGGTCTTCAGGGTCAAAATTAAATGCTCAATGATCTCATCGTCGGCTGCGATAAACTGACCCTTGTCGTCTCTGTCCTCTGACCGGCGCAATATGTGCTCCTCCTCCACTAGTTCAGAGGGCGCGTCCATGATCTCCGATGGATAGTGCCATTGTCCACCCTGAAGCACGTTGATACCAAAACCGGTTCGCTGCTCAACTATACCGTGTCGTTTTATCGCTACCTTTCGTCCGTAGCGGTTCCAATCCTTGTAGAAGGCGGGATGGTGAAACATAAGTGTCATGTCAGGCCTTCTAAGCGGAGCATAGGAGGCCAGTGAGTGGGCCACGAAGGTCCCGATGTTGCCTACTCCCATTATATGTATCTTTTTGCGTGACGGCATCTGGTTGCCATTGTCGTGGTTGTCGGGATGGTGGGCGGAGAATATGGAACGCCGCAGCTGGGGCTTTTCCCGGAGAATTCTTGTGTGTATATGTTTCTCTGGGCCAAATTGGAAACCATTGAGCCTAGCCCACAGGCTCCTATGGGTATTCATCTGGAGGGCGAAATAAGGTATTGCTATTCATCCATCAACATACAGCTGTGATGTGTGCTCGCCCGGGCGTCTTTAAATATGCAGCAAACGCGAGTTACTCTGCATTTTAGTCACCGGCGAGACCCAACCCAGCTGCATTAAGCGATATAAGACCAACTCACAGCTCACACCGAGGACTACGTGGATAGTCCAAAGAGAACGACTCGAGAGCTGCCATAAAAACCGAAAGCCATGATTAGGTAATCGGGCTAACTACTATCCACGTGACATAAATCTTCCATTACATAAGCAGGCGATATTTCGCGGGAAAATTGTTAGAGAGGAGGAAGTAAGGGAAGACGAAGGCCTGGAGACACTCCTAGAGACCGAGTCACGGCCACCATGGAGACTGCGAGCCTGAATCCGCTGCTGGAGCAGCTGGAAGATAATATCGATGATATAGAAGAGGCCCTCCAGCCGCTCCTGGAGCAAGGTCTCTCCTCAACAGCGCAGAAGCTGCCGCTGATGGAAAAAGCAAAGCTTCACGTTCTTCTCACATACTCCATTGAGTCTCTGTTATTTTGTATGTGCACTTCAAGGACTGGTGGCCCCGAGTTGCAAGCTGACTTTCTTCGTTTCTAGCGTATTTACGTCTCAACGATGTAGACGCAAAAGAGCATCCTGTGTTCAATGAACTGAAACGAGTGAGGCAGTATCATGAAAAGATTAAGACTCTAGAAACCCCGCCAGAAAAGCGAACAATGACGCTAGACAAACAGGCAGCGGAGAGGTTTATAAAGCACGGCCTTGTAAGTCAGGCCTCTGTCCGTGTCAATGCGCTCGGAGCTGACAGTAGTGATACAGGCTGGCAATGACAAGATTGATCTCGAGCGCGCCGAACGCGAAGCGAAGGAGAAGGCTATGGCTCAATTGCGAGCTGCCCAACTGGCTAGGATGCAAGCTAAGGCGACTGTACCGCAGAAACGGTCGGTCGAAGAAGCGGAAATGTCCGAACGCGATAGCGCGGCAGCGTCGACGTCTGACCCGCAAAAAAGTGAAAGGATGGATCTCGATGAGGAGGATGGAAATGAGGAAGACGACGAGGACGAGGACGAGGGTGAAGACGATGGCGCGAACGACCAGGTGCACGCGGAACTAGCGATGGCTGTTAAGCCTGAGACGACCAACGGGGCGAAGAAGTCGAAGAAAATGAGTAAGAAAGAGAGAAAAGAGAAGTCTGCGCGTAAGAAGGAGAAGAGTCGTCTGAAGAGACAGCGCAAGAGGGCGGCAAACGCGACTGACAACGCCGATGCCAATGCTGGTGCTGATGGCTGAGTCGACGGTTCGACAATGCCCGGATTACACAGCGCAGAAAGGACTACATTCTGGAGAGCGCATTTGGCAGAGCCTGCTACCAGCACATTGGCTCTTCCTGCGGTTAGATTCACAAAGGCCGTCCTGATTCCTCCGTCCCCACGTCCCTATAGAGAATAGTGACGAGCCAGCACATAAATTAGATACCCACAGCAATTCTGACACAACTCACAGCACTGACATAACCTCGATAACATCCGTATCTACACATCCTCGTAAACATGCAGCATCGACAGGCCGAAAGACCTGCAAATTTCCGACCAATCAGCGTCGTCCTTTTGTCTGCCTCCCTCGGCCCGGCGTTTTCCCGCCCCTTCAACCGCTTTTTCTGTCGACGACTTCAAAACGTCCGTCAACCCCCAGACCAGCCCTCTATATACCACCGTCGGTCACTCCAAGTCAGCTCCTACACATCGAATATGGCCCGTCAACGTCGTTCCGCCGCCCCTGCGCGCAGCGCCCCCACCCGCCCAACCGCCGCTCCCGCCAGGCCAGCTCCCCAGATGCAACAGCAGCGACCATCCTCCACTGCTGCCGCTCCCCCTCAGACCCAGCAGGCCCCCGCTGCTCAGTCCAGCGGTGGCTCCGGCCTGTTCGGCCAGATGGCCGCTACTGCTGGGTAAGTCTGTCACGTTCCGGGTCAAATCGCAGGCAGCAGCCTCCCGTGTCCGCTCCCCCGGGCTAAAACGTATCATCTAACCATCTGCAGTGGTGTCGCCATTGGCTCCTCCATCGGCCATGCTGTCGGTAGCTTCTTCACCGGTGGCTCCTCCAGCGCTGCTCCCGCCGAGACCCAGATGGCTGCCGCCCAGCCCATGGACAACAGCATGTACCAGAGCAACTCCAGCACCAACGGATGGGCCGAGAACGCCCCTTGCGAGACCGATATCCGCTCTTTCAGGAAGTGCATGGACGACAACCAGGGCAACATGTCCATCTGTGGATGGTACATGGACCAGCTGGTACGTGCTCCTCCAAAGCTGTTAGACATGGAGATATACGATGCTAACACCTTTATAGAAAGCCTGCCAGGAGGCTGCTAAGCATTACTAGAACTGATGCAAAGCACTCGATGTCTGCGTCCTGGTCACTGTTTCATGGCATAGCGTTTCGTCATTCAGCCACATCTCCACTCTAAACCTGAACGTTTCCATGTCATTTGTAATATAATAGAATACAGCTCTAAGCATATGCGTATGGCCTGTGGACAATCTCATTCATCGTTTTTTTAGAGTTTTTGGGTCATGAGTGTTTTCGTTTACGATCTGCTAATATAGTAGCATGCGCGGAGCTAACGTGGAATGTGGATAATAGTGGTTTAATCAGAGGTAAGAGTTGAGAGGAAAAGCAAACAGAATAACAAAACAGTGGTCATTAATCATTCATCATCCTTTTTTCGGGGCTCGAAATTCAGCTATGGCGTGTTAGTATCTTACTCGGACCATATTTGGCAAGGATGGACGTACCTGGTTCCCATTATAGAACTGTTGGTCGTCCTTATCGGAGTTGGAATCATGCAGTGTCCGGATTCTGTTCCGAACCGACCCTCTCACGTTCTGCGTGGCCGCCGGAGCTGGCTCATCTGGGGCTGGAGTCGACGCACGCCGTCCAACAGCCTCCGGATCCTGTCCTATCCCTAGCACAGAACCCACCATGCCCGCAACAGAGCCAACGGTGCCGGAGACGAGGTTATAACCGCCCGATATCACGCGGTACGGCATTGCAGGCCCAGTCTCATTTGCTGTTGCAACTGTTGCAGTATTGTATGCCGTCACGTACGGTTTGGTAGGCACCATGACCAGGGTTGCTGTTGGCCCTACGCCTAGCTCCCGTAGCGTACTGTTTTCCTCAGAGGCTGAAATCGTCTTATTCTCGCGTGGAGTCAAAATATGCTTCAGCGTGTACGGTGCATCCCCATCGGTGCGGTCCGCGTCGAGCCATGACCGCACGGCGGAGCTGATGGTTTGCTCTGGAGAGAAGGTATTTTTTATGGTGCTACCGTCCAGGAGCCTGACCTGTAGACGGTACTGTCGCCCCGCGGGAGGCTGCTGGCTGTTGGAGGAGTTATGCTGCGTGGCCTCTACGGTGGACTTTTGTTGTTCTGGCTTCGCCTTGCGTGCTTCATTGTCTAATCTGATTTGCTCCAAAATCCGTTCACTGTCATCGTGCTCCTGCTGCTCTCGTCGTCTCTGCTTGTTTCTCCAATCTAGCTGCTCGTCCCTTTCGTCTTCTGGCTCTGCTGGCCGCTTTCCTTCCCGGGCGTCAAGTTGCTGAGTCGAAGACTCTTCCGGTACGTCTGTAGCGTCAACTGATCCTGATGGGGCGGCTGGAGCTTCAGCAGACGTGAGAGATGCATCCGATGCCATAGGGACATCGGCCGCAGACGTGTCCGGAGGTGGAATCGCTGCTGCCTGAGCTGACGCTAACGCGGGGCAAGCAGCAGAGGTAGTGGATGGTGATGAAGAAGAGGCGGCTGAAACGGTATCTGGGGAAGCTGATGAGCTTTCTGACGCCTCAAGCGTAAGGGCAATTTCAGCACAAGCCCGAAGAACGGCTCTAACCAGAACACATCCTAATTCCGCCGCCGGTCCGTCCAGATGAGCCATAGCCTCCCGCACTCTCCTGGGCGGCCTAGTGTCCTCTAGAGCCGCTATCAGTCGCTGCTTGACCATGTACTCCTCTGTTGTCTTTGCGATGTATTCGCGAATGATGCCAAACCTGGAGCCGTCAGTATCGACACACAACGAAGAGGCTCCGCGGCCAGGCATACTTGATCACGATCACCGTGGGCGACTCGAAGGCGGGACAGAAGGTGTCGAGCAGCTCTGCCTCCCGCGAGCCTTCGAGAATGCGAAAGACGACCGCAGTGTCGCTGAACAGCGTCTGGATCTATACACGGCACCCATCAAAACAAAGGCCAGAGCTGGGGATGGGAGCGCAGAGGAGGGAGGACCGCACGCACCCGCTCGTCCCTCAGCCATCTCTCCTCCCACAGGTAGCTGAGGTGGCCCTCGTCTGCGCGGGTCAGCACCTGGTGGAGCATAGGTAGCTAGCTACCGTGGAGCAGTCAACCGACCTGTGATGAAGCAGACGACCTGCCTGAACGTGCAGAGCGCCCGCTCGATCCCACTCTTCAAGTCGCCTTCGTAGAACATAGTCGTGCAGCTCTGCGTCTTCTGCTGGTGTGTCTATGAGTCTCTAAGGTTGTGGTTGTAGTAGTTGTAGTTGTAGTTGTTGTTGTAGAAGAAGAAGAAGAAGAAGGCAGAGAAGGTCCGTGCGCAGGCCGCTTTCTCGCTCGCTTTTTCTTCTCTTCGACCGACGGTGAAAGACGACGCCGCGACCGCGCTCCCGAGCCCCCCGAAGGACAAAGCCAGCTCGTTTTTGGGGCAGTCTGCAGCTTGTCGCCTCCGAGTCGTGTTCAGTTGGCCGTCAACGCGGAGTTGGCGTCGCCAAATAAGATACGCACCCCCGATGAACGCAGCAGCTCTCCCCGTCCGGCGGCTTGCGGGCGGCCAGACGCTTCGATCTACGGCTCGGATACGCGAGATACAGCCGTCGTGGCTACGGTGCCCGCGGGCACAGGTTCGACGGGCTCACACGCCTGCGGAGGATCCCAATTGGACGTCGATCGTGGACAACCCTGCCCGGCTGGTGCGCACTGGAGGGAGACACGGATATGGCTTGATTGTACTGGGTACGGCGCGCTATACTGCGAGGCTGCTATTGCACATGCTAACTGACTGTCTACAGCCATCATTCCCGTGACGGCGTTCGCGCTGGGGACGTGGCAGGTGCAGCGTCTCGACTGGAAGACGGACCTGATCGCAAAGTACGAGGACCGCCTCACGAAGCCTCCGCTGCCGCTGCCCCCCGTTGTCGACCCGGCGTCGGTGGGCGATTTCGAGTACCGGCGGGTCTATGCAAAGGGCCGACTTAGGCACGACCAGGAGATGTTGATTGGGCCCCGCATGCATGAAGGGAAGGATGGCTATCTCGTCGTCACGCCACTCGAGCGAGGGGACGGCGAGAGCACCATCCTTGTCAGTCGCGGTTGGATTGCAAAGTCGCTCGAGAGGCAGCCCGACCGTCCGGAAGGCCTGCCGCAGCAGGAGGTCGTCGTCCAGGGCCTGCTGCGCTCGCCCTGGAAGAAGAACATGTTCACCCCGGACAACAAGCCAGAGCAGGGGAAGTTCTACTTTCCCGACGTCCAACAGATGGCGGAGCTGACAGGGAGCCAACCCGTCTGGATCGAGGAGACTATGGGTGAGCCAACAAGATAACCCCTGCTGTGACGATGCAATGCACTCGCGCCGTGTGACGAGGCTGACAGGTCGACAGTGCAGGATCTCTTGAGCATGTACACTAGGGAGGACAAGGGTATCCCCATCGGGCGCGCTGCAGAGGTGCATCTCCGCAACAACCACGCCCAGTACATCTTCACATGGTACGTTGGACCAGCACCCTCAACAGGAGTGTCAACTGACGACTGCCCTAGGTACGGCCTTTCACTGGCCACCACCATCATGCTGGGGATGGTACTCAAGAAGCGTCCCAACGAGGCGGTCCGTCGAGTCCGCCAGAACAAGAGTTGGTAAATCCACTCGGCGCTAACTGCAGGCCCTGCGGCCTTTTCTCGGCATATGCACGCGGAACGTCAACTTTCCTTTTCTTTACCCTTTTGGAAGTCGGATATCCTGGATTAGCTCCTTGGGAAGATGCTTTTGAGCGAGCGCGAACACCGATGCACTTTTACCAACATGTCTTTGCCTGCTTGATGTTAGCTGCAGCCCCTACACCCCCTTGTCTCCGTGGCTTACCTTCGCAAGAGCGCGATGACATCCGTCTCGTCAATTGTCTTTCGGCCGGCGTGCTTGCAGTACGATGCCAGATCCCCGCTCGCTTGCTCAAAGAACCAGCTGGTCGCCTGTTGGATGGCCGCCAGGGTATCCTTGGAGATCCGCGTCTTGTTTTTGCTTCCGGTCCGTGCAAACCGTGTCGCCAGCTTCTTTACCACACCTGCAGGCAGGTCTGGGACTGGAATCCCGTGTCTGGAGAGCTTCCGTTGCTTTTTCGATGGCTCCGACTCTCTCGCTTCTTGGTCCTCTCGATCTTCCTGCTCGTTTTCCGTCGCCGGGGATGCATCTCCTTGGGGCCGTTCAGCCGGTTCGAATCCCACAGCGCCAAAATCACTTCCGGACGAGGGACTGTCCGGGCCTCCGAAGTCTGGCACGGCTTCAAGCTCAAAAGTGTCCTGCTCATTATCTAGGATGTTCTCAACTGGCGTATCATGAGGCGCCTCCGGCGTTGGGAAAGCGAAATCGAAATTGAATCGACGCAGGTCTTCAGTTTCTCCCCTGATGTAACATTAGAATAGCGATTTATGTGATGTATGACTAGAACGCATGCCATGCTTACCCTGCATCTAAATTAGGCTGGTCGGTGATATTCTCGACATCCTCGTCTACGTAGTCCTCCTGCCCAGCACCAAAGTCCGGAGCCTCATTGATGTCTTCGATATTCGTCGTCTCCCCAAAATAGTCGCTGAACCGATTACTGGCGAAGCTGACCCTCGACAGCCTCGCTAGATCTCGGGCTGATCGTTCTCTTCGAGGCAGTTCGATCGACCCTCGTGTGACATCTTCATCTTCGGGCAAGAGAGATAGTCTTGGCGGAGGCATGTCTGGACTATTATCCTCCTGTACAGCGGTCATTTCATTGAGCGGCAGTGACAACCTCGGTGGGGGAATAGGTGGCTCCCTGTCCAGCACATCGATCTCGTCCACTTGGGGCTCCGGTTCCTGCTCCGGTTCAATTTGAGGAGATGACGATATCGTCTTTGATACCGGCGCAAGAGCTAAAACATTACCCATCAGCACCGCAAGGGAAGTTAATAAGGAGAGTACAATAAACCTTTCCCTAAGTGTTTTAGTATATCCATTGGTGTCTCCCGTTTGAACCGCTGGCTTTTCCGGCGATCTCGTCCGGGAGTATAGGTTGCTGCCCGTCTCTGGAGCGCTCGAATTGCGTGCGGCGTCGCTGGTATATTCTCTCCGGCTCTTGTCCGCGACGGCGTTGTCCCCGATTTGCGACGGCCGGCGCGAGATGCTGATCCTTTGCCCGTAGGAAGATGTGCAGCACTCTGTTGCGCGGGTGTTGTCGGGCCCGCTGCTAGTCTGGACAGTTTGAATAGCTATACTGGGATATCAGAGTAGCGCTCAAATTCGTTCGGAGGGTTCTTCATACCGTCTTGTATGGTGTTTTCGCTGGACTTGAGCTCGGCCCGGCCGAGTTTCGCGGCGTCCGCCCATTACCACGACAATTTGGCGCAGACATAATGCCTAACCGCAATTATGTCGAGTCCCTTCAGCTTCTCTGTAATGAACCTGAGCTCTATAGTCACTCAGAGCGACAAAACGATTCGGGTTTGTCTTCATTACAAGTCGCGACGCGGCCAAAAGTCGCGATAAACACAAAGTGGATGACTAATCGCGATAAGGATTTACTTTTCTCTTATCGCTATCATCGAAGAAATTTTGACGTAGAAGAAAGAGAAGCAATGCGGGTAACTACAAAAATTGGCGGCACAGGAGAACAGTTACATTGAAATGGCTTCGTCGATAACTTCACAAGAGGCTGCGCTGGAGACCAGCAAGAGGAAACGTGTGGATGAGGAGGACGTGGCCGAAGATACAACCAAAGCTACCGGGGACAACAGCCAACCAAGCAAGAAGAAGAAAAAGAAGCGTCAACAGACCTCGAAAAAGGGCAATGAATATGATGCCAATATTGTCATGGGGAAGGATGGAGGCATTGATGAGTCTATTGGAAAAATGGATGGGAAGTTGTTGGGAGACTACTTCGTGCAGCGAGTGAAGCGGCATAACAAGAACTTGACCGCCGTGGAATTGGATGATTTCTACGTCCCAGGTTTGTGTCCAATATCCATTCTCTACAAGTAGGGCTTTCTGACATCAGCGCGACAGAACATGCGTTTCTTGATACTTCATCCTGGGACTCAAAGAGAGAACTCGAAAACATGCCTGCTTTTCTGAAAGCTTTCAGCGAAGGAAAAGGCGCATCTCTCTCAAAAGCCTCAGACACCAACGGCTCGCCGCATACCTTAGTGATTACTCTGGCGGGGTTACGGGCGGCAGAGATATCAAGGTAGGACTCGGAGCTTGGAGCAACGCGTACAATCAAACGTTAACATCATTCGCTAGGACGTTGCGGCAATTTCAGAATCAAGACTGTGCAGTTGCCAAACTGTTTGCCAAACACATCAAACTCAAGGAGGCCCAAGATACTGTGGAGAAGACAAGGTGAAATAGGCCACCACGGTCGTGAGGATCTAGATCAAGCTAATTCTTCAAACAGAATAGGGATCGGCATTGGAACACCCGTAAGGCTAAATGACCTAGCAAAATCAGGTAAAATCTGAGGATTCGGGCATTATTTCTTGAGTATTTACTGACTGATATATCCAGGCTCACTGAAACTCGAGTCCCTGAAACGCATTGTGGTCGACGGCTCATACGTAGATCAGAAGAAACGTGGTATATTCGACATGAAGGAGCTGCATTTCCCTCTGGTCGAATTTTTAAATAAAGCAGAACTACGGGAAAGATATCAGTCGAAGAAGGGCGATAAGGTGCAAATACTAGTCTTTTGATCGCCCACCTAGGTAGCTGCTTTGCCAACAGCCTTCCCCAACAGCACCTCGAACACAAACGCGATAACATCTCGTGGGTCGACTTAAAGCTCGAGTAGTCTCCACTACCAGGCGCCAGCTTCTTCGACCTGATCTCACGAATCAAGGGTGCAGAACAGCTCTTGTACCTCGACTTGTCTCAAAGAAAGAAGGAAATCTAGACAAGGGAGACCACAGAAACGAACATATTACTAGGGATTTGACGTTGATTACGGCTGCCGTACGGGATCACAAATAGTTTATAGTATATCAATGCTATCCTCCTTTCGAAGGAACATATTAGCCCAGCCATACCTATTACTTCAGTCTCTCACTTCGGTCAACTTCCTCATCGTAGCCTCTTCTTCCTTTGGCGCTTTTGATACTTCGGGCGGGATGACTAAGCCAGGTAAGGTTTCAACCTTATCCCCTCGCCGCCTTCGGGTCTTGGCGGCAGAAAACGACTTTGGACCCACTTGAAGTTTTTCAGCAACAAAAAATATCAGCAACAAGATAATTATTGACGACGCGATCGCGGTCCAAATTACCAATTGAGGGATCTTACCACTGCCCCACGGACTTTGATATACACATACAGCATGGGCGATAAGCGGAAGCGGGACGAAAGCGCTGTCGACGAGAGGGACGAAGCCGTTGTTGATGTCACGAAATCTAAGAAACTGAAGAAGGAGAAGAAGGAGAAGAAAGAGAAAAAGGACAAGAAAATAGAGGACATAGAGGAAAAGCAGGAGAAGAAAGAGAAGAAGAAATCAAAAGAAGGCAAGGCAGCGAAGGAAGAGACAAAGGAGAAGAAGGAGAAGAAGGACAAGCAAGAGAGGAAAGATAAGAAAAAGAAGCTACAAGAGGACACGAAGGCCGAAACCACCAAGGAAGACAAAGAAGTAGAGGTACAGGCAGGACCAGCGGATGCTGATGACTTGAGCGGCTCTACCGGAAACGACAAGTTAGACGTGGACACAGACGAGAAGCTGGAGAAGAGCAAGAAGAAGGAGAAGAAGGAGAAGAAAGAAAAGAAGGAGAAGAGGAAGCGAGACGCAGACCTGGTGGATGAGGAAGAAGAAGCGGAAAAGGAAGAAAAGGCAGAGAAAAAGAAGAAGAAGTCAAAGAAGGATAAGAAAGAAAAGAAGGAGAAGAATGAGAAGGAGGAGGAGGTCAATGGTTCTGAAGAGGTAGCTGAGGCTACGTCGACACCAAATGTCCAGGCCGAAGCTGATGCACCCGTTGAAAGCGGTCTCGAGGCCACAAGCGAAGCTGTTGAGGAAGCTGAGGCCGATGCCGAAAAGAAACACCAACGGTTCATTGTGTTTATAAGTATGACTCTTTCCAATCTACTCCCACTCAGCGCAGCTGGCTAACATCTACTAAAGGCAACCTACCATTTACCGCAACACAAGAAGCAGTGACCAAACACTTTGAGAAGCTCCAGCCTACCTCCGTTCGTGTTCCACTGGAAAGATGCGGCAAGAAGGGACGAGGATTTGCGTTCGTTGAATTTGCCGGGTTCGACCGCATGAAGACATGTCTGAAACAATACCACGGCACCATGTTTGAAGATGGAAAGAAGCCTGCTAGGAAACTCAAGGTTGAGTTAACGTAAGTTCAATATCCAGGCGAGCTTCCCGGACTGTTCTAACGCTATTTTAGTGCTGGAGGTGGTGGCTCGAAATCTGAAGCCCGAAAGATGAAGATTCTTGAGAAGAACCAGAAATTGAACGAAGAACGGGCGCGCGATGCACAAGAAAGCGCCAAACGAGCCAAGGCGGCACCCGCTAGCAACGGTACCGCGGCGGTGGCAGACGATCAATCCAATATTCACCCAAGCAGAAGGACTAGGGTTCGCGTATAGATCTCGGTTGATTATCTCTGTCCATAACAAAAGTGCTTTCTGATATACGGGAAGCCCAGGCGTCGGAAGGGGCGTTCTATCTTGTATGATAATGCATAAAGGTAGACCTAGAAATCCTTCGATCGGAGCTACTTTTATACACACCGAAGAAGGCTTACTTCTACATATCTACAAGCCAATTACAGCCTGACACGATTGGTATAGCAGAAAGCCAGTAGATAAAACCGGCAGTAATCCGATTACCTCAGATGAGAAATAAAAAATACTGGGTCAATCGAAGAAAAAGGAATCAGGGTATTAAATTCCAGCAGACAAATGAAATGGGACATGATCAACAAAAAACAGCTTCAGAAGAGGTATTGGTCAGCGTGTGAGTAACTAGCACAGGTCATGGGGCAGATAAACTCCACACACGTACACACGAAAGGAAAGGTTATCATGGACATTTAGAGGAGATTGGTATCTGGAGTCACTCAGGGATATTTACTTCATAGAAACCATGGAGACGCAGGCGAAAGAAAAGGGGGAGGTGGATAGAGGGGAGAGAAACTTGCAATAGAGCAGGTCGCTCCATCCCAATGCAGGAGATGAATGAGGAACGCTCATCATTAAAACCGGTAATTAGAGGAATAAAACAGCGAGAGAGAGGCAGGAAAGGTATTGCAAGTTTTGGGGTTGGAAGGTTCGTGGGATTCGCCGAATCAGCGAGGCAGAGGAGGCGACGGCGGAAGGGCCTGAAAGAGATCTATTTATCTTCTATTCGTGGAGGGACAATCGAATTGTTTTTGAGACTCAATAGCGCGTTCAGAGGATTAGGCACTTCCGTTTCGGTTTCTGGGTCGGGCGAGGGTTCAACACGGCCCTGGGAGGGTTAGTATGTTACAGCGGACGACGGACGTCAGACGGAGACACACCTGATGGCTTCGTCGAAAACGCTCTTGAGATTGCGCTGGGTCAGAGCAGAGCATTCAAGGTACTTTTGAGCCTTGATCTCTTTGGCAACAGCAAGCGCCTGCTCGTATGAAACCGGCTCCATCTTCTTGGCGCGCAGAGCCTCCGCGGTGGCCCTGTCTTCCCTGAGGTCGAGTTTGGTGCCGACGAGGATGATCGGAACGTTCGGCGCGTGATGTTCGATCTCAGGATACCACTACGCGGTGTAATCGTTAGTGAAGGGCTTCTGTCGCCTGATCCGACGCGTCGGAGGAGGTCGAAATACCTTGGCCTTGACGTTGTCGAAGGATGGCGGGCTGACGATGGAGAAACATATCAAGAACACGTCTGTCTGCGGATAGGACAGCGGACGCAGGCGATCGTAATCCTCCTGCCCGGCAGTATCCCAAAGACCGAGGCTGATGGGCTTCCCGTCTACCATGACACTGGCGGAGTAGTTGTCGAATCTATCGAAGAGCTGGTGTGAGCACGTATCGCGCTTCTGTTACTCAGGGCATACCATTGGACGTACACTGTTGGGATATATTCTCCGGGGAATGCATTGGTAGTGTAGGAGATGAGCAGACAGGTCTGGAGACAGCGATGGAGAGCGTTAGCAGGTCTGTCCACTGCTTGGTCCGGACCACAGAGAGAGAAAGGATAGGGGCAAGAAGCTTACCTTGCCCACGGCACCGTCACCAGTGACAACGCACTGTCCAGAGAACAATGTCAGCTATCTCACGCAGTATCACAGGGGACTGGCCAGGGAGAACAGACTTTCAGCGACTGAGTAGCTGGTCCGGATGCCATTGTGTATGTGTGGTTGAGCAGTAAGTAGAAGAGGTGCGAGTGAGTGAGGATGGATATCAACAGGCCAGAGACCTAAAGGTGGATTTATATGCAGGTCGATGAGAGATCCCTTTGCTTCTTCACAAGGAAGAGACTAGTGGACTGATGCTAAGGCAGGTCAACAAGGAAACGGTCAGTCTGGATTTCAAGACAAGCAGGATAAAGATAGATCAACAGAGAACCAACAGGTGACTGACCAACGCGAGTGTCCAGACTGATGTATCCCCAGAGCTGAGCACCGGTAGGTCTATGTCGTGAATGGCTTCGTTACGGTTCATACAGTCGTTCGTGGGTCGCTTCGAGGGCGTAACGGCGAGCGAGAGAAAAAGGAGTGTGTGTGAAGCGCCTACTTGGAGGGACGGGGGAGCGAGAGAGAGGGGGGGGACGAGGGACGAAAGCGAAGACAAAGCCAGAGCTGATCCCGGCCGGTTTATATCTCGCGATTGGGCGTCTAGAGGGAGTTGCAGGAGGGCCGGCAGCGAGGGTGGTGGCACGGAGCTCTTCGCGCGCGTACGGAGGGCTTGATGCTGGACTAGTTATCCCCTTAGCTTCGCTGCTCGGGAGAAAAAGAGACCCTGGACGGCGGGCGAGTGGGCTCAGGACAATCCACGGACGCTACGGCGAGTTCTGACAGATATCTGAGAGAGCAGCTGTTGAAGGGGTTTATCTGATGAGAGAGAGTAGCTGTTAAAGGGGCTGCATGTCGACAGATTATCTACGATAAACCCATCCCCCCCTACACGATAAACGGGCAAAAGACGTCGATTGGAAGAGTGAACTCGCTTGGCAGCATGTCTCAACCCCATCCTGACGGCCAATGGCGTTGGTTTGGCTATCCTCGGGCTGCTTGACCATGGTTGCGAAGAGAGTTTCCTAGTCGGCCTCCTGTCCAGTCCATCACATCGCACCCCTGAACCAGAGGAACGCTCGATGTGCCAGCAGAGCAGCAGTGACCACAGGGCGGACGGCCGGACGGGGAGACGGCAGAGGTTTTCACAGCCAGGGAGGGTCCCGGCGGCTAAATGAAGTTTGGGCGGCTGGATGCAGATGGGCAGCATCAGCACTGATTCGCCCGTCGTCCAGATGTGACATGTTCCATCCCGAATCCTTGTGAAGACTCCTCCGCCTGCTGTCAGGTCAGAGCAGCAAAGTTACCTGCCTGTGGCCGGCCCACCCGTTCTCTCCAGGCGCTGAAGCACACGACGGAGAGCTTGCCGACCCCGGGAACCGACCGCCCATACGCTGTCGCCAGGGGCACTTCGGCTGTGTGTAGCTAGCAGCAGCCTTATTCATGCGGTGGAAGTGCCTACGGGGCAGCACCGTATCGGAGGAAAGCTTGAGTGTCACAGGCTGCTTCTCGCAGTCGACGGCTATGGACCTATTTATATCGCTATACTTGCATACGGAGTACGGAGTAGATAGAAGCACGCCATCACAACTTCGATTCAAATCCCCCGATCTTGCCGGCAAACCTCACCACCGATGGGCCCTCGAGCAGGTGCGCAACAGCCTTGGACCAGGCCTTGTAGTGTGCCGAACCGCCGTGGGCTTTGACTGCATCCATATCGGCATACCTAGACACACGGTCAGCCTTTGCAGTCTCTTGTCTGCCGGCGGCTGCTTTACTTCTCAACCACGATGATCTCGTTCGACTTCAGAGACTTCAGGCCGTAGTAGACCAGGGCCCCGGGCTCGTTGGCCTTGACTTTTTCCGCCGCCTCTGCGAGCAGCCTGGCGACCTTCGACGTCGATATGTTAGCCAGTCCTGCCACCACGGCCTGGCTGAACTCACCTCGTCCTGCTTGCCCGGCTTGGGGGTTACAATGGCAATGATATGGATCTCCTTTGACGACATGCTGGCCTGTACGCGATGGTGATATTACGATTCGTCCGAAGACAACTGGGGATTGAAGCTTCTCAAATATGTACGAGCTCTTCGCGCAGCTGCCGCCGGACCTCGGCACCTTCATGATGTCATTCGCCGAGACCAGCTTGACGTCTTCGATTCTACATGTTGGGATGCCTGAGCAGTACATGGATATTCGAGCTATCGTCCAGGGTCAATGAGAACTATCTGAGTGACCAGCGATCACACCGTTGAATGCTGGGAATCCCCGCCAGCGGCTCCCTCGACATCGCCGTCATATCAATACGGGTTCAACGGTCGAACAGTAACTATACAACGGCTGAGGCGACGGATCAGACCGACGTCAGCGGCCTCGTTGTGCCACGTCAAGGAGAAACGCTTCTTCTTAGCCTCTGTAGCCACAGGGCGATCATCTGCAGCCTGTCCGATCCAAATCTACACCTAGTTACGTCGCCAATGTGGCTTGTCCCGTAGCATAGACGACGACGACGACGTCGCAGACAGTTCAATACCACATGTACTCCGTAGAGCGATGCAAGGGACGCGAATACAAAGACTAGCTCGAGTGATGCGCTGACTAGGGCTGTGTGAGTTTCTGTAACTAAATAAGTACCTCGTAGTGGCCACTCCAGCAAGCTGAACACGACGATCGCCAGAGCTCCGTCTTTTTCTTTCTCCTGAAGCCGTCGCCGTCGCTCTCCAGGCCCTCAGTCGCTAACACACCCTCTCGTCCATACCGCCGGGTTCTGTCTAGTCCGCAACACCATGGCAGAGCCGGGGTTAGAAGTCGCCACATCTCCGCGGTCTGACAAGGACACGCCGCTGTCCTCGCCGCCGGAGAAGGAGATCGAGAACCCTGAGCTGGCTGAGAGTCTGGCGAAGGTCGATAGAGTGCTGCAGTCGGACGTATGCTCTCGCTGTCTGCCCGTTTCTGTCGCTGTTCCGTTTGCTGATGGCATGTTCTGCGTCTTACATAGATCGGAGTCTCGACTCTATTGACCCGTTTGAAGCAGAGTCTTTCCTCAGCCAGAGTATGTAACACCTCAGACCGAGAGATCCACGGCAAATGGTCTAATCACTGCCTCCAGGACTTCGCTGCGTTTCTTCGCAAACGCTCAATCCTCGAAGATGAGCACGCGCAGGGCCTCAAGAAGCTTGCGCGCGCACTGCACGACTCGTCAATGCGCGCCGAGAACCGTCAGGGGAGCTTCGCTCGCACCTACAACGAGATGAACATGATCCACGACCGTATCGCCGACCATGGCATCCACTTCTCTCAGTCCCTGCTGGCAATGGTGGAGGACCTAAACGACCTCGCCGTCAACATCGAGCGGGGCAGGAAACAATGGAAGCAGAACGGACTTGCGGCCGAGAAGAGAGTGCAGGATGCCGAATTTTTGGCAGAAAAGGCAAAGATCAAGTACGATGGCCTTGCTGAGCAGTACGATCGCGCGCGGACGGGGGAACGACAGCCCGGAAAGTTCGGCTTGAAGGGCCCGAAGTCCGCTGCTCAGCAGGAGGAGGATCTGTTGCGCAAGCTTCAGCAAGCGGATTCAGATTACTCTACGAAGGTGCAAGCTGCGCAGACGCAGAGACAGGAGCTTGTCGCTACACTCAGGCCACAGGCTACTCGTGCGCTGCAGGACCTGATCATGGAGTGTGACTCTGGCTGTACCCTTCACATGCAGAAGTTCGGTGAGTGTATTCCCTTGGACTGCTTCAATCGGTTACTAACTTTACCCTCCTTTAGCCTCACTCAGTGAGAAATTACTTCTTGGGAGCGGGCTAGCTGTCAGCCCTATGAGGACTGGCAATGCTGCCCCGGACAGCCTTCGTGAAGCTGCCAGGCGTGTCGATAATGACCGAGACTTCAGAGACTTCATCATCAGTCAATCCGCAAAAGTCCCGGAAACAAAACCCATTCTCAAATACGAGAGACATGTAGTAAGTACTGTACCTCCCTATTCTCGCCATTGCCATTGATGCTGACATGTAACTTTCTAGTCTCTAATGCCAGCTTCGAATCCAAACGCTCATCCAAAGAGACAGTCACTCAGCATAAACGTCAACCCAACACCTCCGCCCCAATCCGCTGCACAGGTATTCAATAACATGTCTCCAATACCCCGGGACACGCCACCAGGGCAAACGGCCACCCTGACGATGCAGCAAAGGCGCGACTCCTGGGCATCTCAGCCTCCATTCCCTACATCGGTCCCCCAGTATAGCAACCCGACTTCCATGCAGCCCACATACCCGCAACAGCACACCTATCAAGCACAAGTCCAACACGCTCAACACGCGCAACCGCGACCGTCGACAAGCGACATGCAAGCTATTGCACATCCCAACTTGCCTGCGCTGAACCCTGTCTTTGGCGTGACTCTGGAGGAACTATTCAAGAGAGATGGAACTGCCATTCCCATGGTTGTCTATCAGTGCATCCAGGCTGTGGAGTTGTTCGGTTTGAACGTAGAGGGAATCTATAGGCTCTCTGGAAACACAAACCATATCAACCATATGAAGTGTCTGTTTGATAATGGTATGTTCATGGAAGACAACTTTTAGACAATACACATACTAACACCTCTATCTAGATTCATCCCAGGTCGACTTCACGAACCCAGAAAATTTCTACCACGATGTGAATAGTGTCGCTGGTCTTTTGAAGTTATTCTTCCGAGACTTGCCTGATCCTTTGTTCACAAATGAACGATATTCTGCGTTTATTGAAGCAGCTCGTACGTCAATCTATTTTTCTCAACCGATGTCGGGTTCCTTTGCTAACAATTCTATGCAGGCAAGGATGATGACAGTCACCGCCGTGATGCGCTACACGCATTGATCAATAGTCTCCCAGATCCAAATTACGCTACTCTTCGAGCGCTGATATTAGTAAGAAACTCTCCAAGGTCGTTGTTCAATAATGATTATTTTCTGACAAAAGGACTAGCATCTAAACCATATTCAAGAACGGAGCTCTGAAAACAGGATGAATGCCGGAAACATTGCAATCAGCTTTGGGTAAGCTATGACAATACTATCCTATCGAAGCTACGTCGTATGCAACATGAATACTGATTCCTCAACAGTCTCACCCTCATGGGCTCCAATGCCGGCCGTAGCATTGCAGATTCAGGATGGCAGGCTCGTGTGATTGAGACAATTCTACTAAACACATTCCAGATATTCGACGACGACTGAATCCAAACGAGTTAGATACCTTGAAAGAGTTTCCCCAAACTCCTTTTTCCTTGTCCGTTGCCTATTCTCCCTTCCGGCGAATGGCAAGAATAAATGATAATATGATACCTTGGAGGATGGGGACGAGCATTTCTTGCATATTTGCATAATTCTGGGTCTTCTTTTCCCAATGTTTCTATTCATGTACATATAAGTTCCTCAAATCTACTTGGGTGGTAGAAATAAAAAAGTCGGTCATCCATTTGGCATTCTTCTGAAAGTAGTGGACGCTACCACTCCGTGTGGTCAGCTATGATTATCAGTCCTCGTTAATTGTGGCAGCCCTCCATTCTCCGACTCGATCGAGTGTTGGTCTGCAATTCGACTGGATATTTCACGAGACCTGGCATCCACTTCGGCTAAAGTAACAGTGAAAAGCTGTCCTGGGTCAACGTGCAGAAGAAAAAGAAATATTCTATTGCCGAGCCAAAGAATGGTGAGAGTTGAAGAAAAAGAATAAATACCCGAACACAACGTGCTGAGGGGCCCAAGCCATTATTCCTCTGTCTTTGAATATTTCCTCTCAGTCCTTCTTCGCGTGCGCCTCTATCATCTAGTCAATATCTCATTCTCTGAACAAACTGTTGCACATCTATCTATTATTAGCTTTCGGGTTCGTGCATATCGGGGCGCGCGGCCATGGGTCAACCTTCGTTTCAGGCGTCAAACGCCTTGATTTATCTCACCTACGGCGCATTTCTGTAAGTCACTTGTATCAAGTTCGCTATTCGGAAAGCGGTTGGATTTGCTGATGTTTCTACAGGATCGTCGGTCTCTATATCGCCTGGCGTCTGCGAAAACAGACCAAAGGCGAATTCCTGTCTAGTAACGGGACGCAAAAGGGTTAGAAACATAGCATTATACCCGGAATTACGTCTCTTTACTTGAGACTTCCCTAGTCATGTCTGAACGTGTGCACCGGCTGATAATTGACATATGAAATATTGCGTTCACTCTGCAGCCATACCTCTTGCTCTGAACTTCATTGCTTCGGGTGAGTTGCACGGAGGAAACAAATATCTAGAACTACATTTCTTGTCCTTTTGAGAAGCGGCGGCTCGAATGCATTACCCTCGTCAATAACGACATGGTCGCGGTCAGAGTCATGGAGACGATAGATATCGACTTGATAATTGGGACCCTATCTTGACCATCGATTTCACCAGCACAACGTTAACCAGGTTCGTATCAGAGAATTCTCCGTTTAATGCGCACTGTCCTGGAGTTTGCCTGTCCTTTACAGATTGCGCAAGCTCCACGGCAGTGCGCATATCGGCAACACTACGGGCGCTGATTGTGGCACTGGAAGTTTCGTTGACGATCGAACATTGGGAGTTTCGCTGCCACCGATGAGATCGTCAAGGCCAGTGCCTACATGATGCTGAGATTGTACCGTTGAATACTCGATCAAGTTAATGCTTGCGTGGGAAACGTGCTGCCGCTTCTTCCCCTTCCCCCCTTTTTACCCGATTATTATGAATGCGAAGAATATACTAATGCTAGGCCACGTTACGTTTAAACATAGCTCTTGGATCTGGAATCTTGTTCACGTATCCTGAAATAGCCACAGTTGCTGGTGTTCAGGGACTGATCGTGTACGGACTTGCATCAGCGTTGCCATTGCTGGCTTTTGCCTTCGTTGGACCAATTATTCGAGAGAAATTTCCCGAGGTTTTTGTTCTCACCGAATGGACTCGACAGCGCTATGGTTTAGTTGCTGGAATTTATCTGAGCATTCTGACGTGAGCTGATTGTATACCCTACATAGAAAAGCATTATTCTTCTTGCTAATTGTTAGACAGACTTGTTACCCTCTTCCTGTACATGGTCGCTGAGCTGTCCGCGTTACAGCAGATTGTAACCGCCCTCACCGGTCTCAATGGTCTCCCTGCTGTCATTGTGCAGGTGGTTGTGACTACAATTTACACCTCTCTGGGTGGTTTCCAGGTCTCATTCCTCACAGATAATGTCCAAGGGGTAATGGTGGTCGGCTTGATCATTATTGCCGGCGTTACGGTCGGTGTACGAACAGAGATTGACAGATCACTTATCGATTCCTCTGGACTGTTAAAGCCATCGCTGCTCGGATGGCAACTTATCTATATCCTACCAGTCGCTATCCTCACCAACGACTTCTTCCTATCAAATCTGTGGCTTCGGACTTTTGCATCGAAGACTGACCGTGACCTACGCATTGGAATCTCCATTGCGAGTTTTGTTGTCCTTTGCATTCTAATCTTAGTAGGATCTACTGGTCTTCTGGCAGTATGGTCTGGTGCCTGGCCTGGTGATCCACCACAGGCGGGATCAATCGCCTTTTTCCTGCTTTTGGAGAAGCTACCAAGCTGGGTCGTCGGAATTGTCGTGGTGATGACCGTTGTCTTAAGTACCGCCGCATTCGACAGTCTTCAATCCGCGATGGTCAGCACCGCCAGCAACGACATTTTCCAGAACAAGCTACCTTTGATCTTCGTTCGTCTAGGGGTTATTCTATGCATTGTTCCAGTTGTCGTGGTTGCCCTCCGCTCGCCCAGTGTCCTACAGATATTTCTTATCTCGGATTTGGTTTCCGCATCTGCCATACCAGTTCTCATCCTTGGTCTCTTTGACACATTCTATTGGTGGTCAGCATTTGAGGTCATTGCTGGGGGAGTTGGTGGTATCTTATCGATCTTCATCTTTGGCACTATTTACTACGGCAATGCTACCGATGGCGGGAATCTAATTCTCTTGAAAAACGGCCTATACGCTAATGATTGGAGTGTCTTCGGTAATTTAACCCCTTTTACCATTCCTTTTCAATTTTATTCTCAGATTAACACCAGCTTTATAGGTGCCTTCGTGGCCGCTCCTGTAGGTGGTATGATCTTCGCTTTCCTTGCATTTGGTCTACGGCTTGGATTCAGCTTTATCCTATCAAAGTCCAGGGGACGACATTTTGATGCTTTTGACCGTCCGCTCCCGCGATCGAACATGAACGCCAGGCGTAGGGGCACTAATGCTGACTATATCGCTACCGGAACGGATGCCACTATCCGCAATAACGACGAAGAGGGCGCTAAATTCAGATCTAGATGATGGAGTTAAATGATATATAGGTCGATAGGCTTTGACAAGTTAGGCTGTAAGGCTTGGGCTCTTGAACTCACTGTGTCATCTTGATACTAGACGAGATCAGTCATATATACAATAATATTCAGGGAGAATGCCCAATTCAGGTGCTGGCTATAGTACAGAAATAGAACCGCTTCTATTAAAACAGAAATCATTGTTTAAGACCGGTTGGTATAGAGGTCGATTTTATCTTTCAATGACATGCCTCCTGAGAATATGGGATCTGTCTCAAGATCTTCCATGGTTGTCTCTTCGGCCAAACCCCAGATTTTCCAATCGCCGTCCTCACCCGCCCACATAAACCGCTGCAGAACTAGATATTCAGTACAGTCTTTTTGTTTTTCTTGCTGTTGCGCTTCAAGCTCATGCACCTGTTTATCGCCCAACTGAGATACAGGGCCAGCGGGGGTTATAAGGGACTGCCGGCTCCGTATTCGAACAATGACCTGCCTGATGCCCATACCGCTTGGTCCAGGCAGAGTGGCGGCGCGGTCAGACACGACACGGGCTGCGCTTAACGTCAAAGATGGGAATCTGAGGTATTTGTGTAATTTCCAGATAGGAGGCGGAGAGGAGGGGTTCCGTTGGGAGATGCGCGAGGCAAATGTCTGGTAGAGACCTTGACAACACAAGGAATTGAGAAGAGTAGTATTTCCGCTGTCGTGTATTGAGGATCGTTAGCTAAATTACCCAAAGTAAAGTCGAACTAGGGGAGATGGGTCCGTACGCAGCAAATTGAGTATACATCTCCTTGTGAAGCTCGATGGCTTTCTTCTTACGTTCAAGGAACCGTAGGGGCATCCTCTTATTTAGGTATTTGCAATATATGAGAACACTATCCAAGGCATCAGTCAGGGTTTCCTTGTAACAGTGACTTTGAGAAACAGACCTAAATAAATCCTGCGCCTTTACCTTCAGATGCATCCATTCCATGTGCAACCGTGCCCTTGGTTCGGAGAATATCGACGGCATATTCTTCCACACTGGTCGGATGAACGTGCCGGGTAGCAGCCCTATATCATCCGGCACCGCATCTCTGGTGAGTCCAGACATAGTATCTGTCATACGAGTCTTCATGCTCATTTGAGCGGGAATTCTAGGTTTCATGACTCTAGGGGCGGCTGACATCGTAGACCTGGAGCTCGATTGAGAGAAATCCCGCGACAAGCACTCCGAGCTCCATGGGAAGACGACTGGGCGGATGGATGGGCGGGTAATCACTGCGGAGGGCAGAGCCCGTCGGATTGAGCTATTCATTTTGGCTGTTTCGCTCGTAATAGTTGGAACAGTCGTGATAGACGTAGATGGTTTCAAAGTAGATGGTCAGAACAAGGCGATTGACTCCCTCCGAGGCCTGGGATAAAGAGAGAATCCAGCCTCTCTTCCACCTTGTCGTCGCTCTTTTTTTTCTATCTTCAACTTTGGACTTCGACTGCGCGCTAGTCCCTTTTCTGGCTAGTCACGGAAATACTATTTGCCGAGGACGTTACATCGAGCGTGTATTGGATTTCCATTTCCCTTGATTCTATTCGCTGGCTGCTGTCACTTTACTTATAGCATGTAATGTATTACAGGTCCTATTTATAAGCAGTAAACATCCCAATTGAGTAATAATATGCTTAGTCAACCAGCTCAAGTCGCATGACACCGTTATAACGCGAGGGCTACGGCTTACCTCAGCCAGGTGACGTCTTCGAGTTATTTTGTTCATACAATTTACTGCATACATTCTCTCCTTCGCCTGTGTCTAAGATATAACCCCATGCTTTGGATAGGTTAGATCCCCTCGTACCCTGTTTATCGTGCCCAATTGATTCTCGCTGTTGACGAAACCGCCGTTATCAAGCTTCGATAAGCGCTTACACGTCACCAAAGGACATAACCACGACTGAGGACTTTGGGACAACTTCTATACCCAGAACTACCTACCTCCTAGTCTGCCACGGTCAACATATCGAATAAGCCAATAATACAGAGAAAGCCGCTTCACTGTTATATATCGCCCGTTTAGCTCAATTCTTTCCTCGCATCGCACGACTGCTACATATCTGTGGGGAAATCAACAAAACCCAACTCAGCCGGTGGAAAGATACACAGCATATACCGATCCCATTCAAAGAGTTGAGCCACTACACGCCGAAGCAAATAGGGCTAACGGCTCCCATGCCGTGAATTGAGACTGGCGTCCACTCTCAAGATCCCTTCCTCCTTTCCTCCCATCCCACCACCCCCTCGAAACCGCAGCCACAATGCTCTCGTCTCCGGCCTCCGCAACCGGAACAACAACGACACCCTCGAACCGCCGCTAATCCCGGAAGTACTCGCGCAAGTGGCTTCCAGCTCACTGCTTGCGCCACCGCCCTCTTGCCCGCCCTCCCCGTCACCCTCCTCGACGTCCACCGTCGTTCCGCCAGACGACATATCAGTGCCGGGAGAGATAACATCCAACAGACTCCACCCTCGGGTGGCTGTCATCCTGGGCGTTGATCGGCGATGGTACCTTTCGCTCCTGGTCTGTCGGGCGTTGAGTGTGCTTCCCGCGGCATGGTGGGGACTTCGGTGTGCGTTCACGTTCTTGGCTGAGCTGCTGCGCATCAGTCCGCATATATGGCAAGAAGGGTGGACGGCGGTGGTTGTGCGGGGGGCTGCGGTAGATTGGAACGTGGACAGGCGGTTTAGAGTCACGGAGGTTGCATTAGCTATCATGTGGGTATGTATACGCTCCATGGGCAATGTTTGGGTTACGCAGCTAACAGATTTGCTAGTGTTCGGCGTCGGCGTACTTATCGTACTTTTTCGCAGACTGTATGATGTCAAGATGGTGCGCATATTCTTATTATGTCTGTATGCGTCATTCTAACGGTTTGATATAGGCTCGTCAATTACTCACCCCCGGCGGTGATCATACGGCTACTCACCATCAACTGTCTGATTGCATATCTTACATCTTGGATACTCTACCTTTCCGGCGCCTCCTCTGACCCGCGACTACTTCTCCCAGCGTGGATATCGATTACTCTAGTGAGTTCACCGGTATTTCGTATAGCAGCACTGGTCCTAACACAAGTTAATAGATCCTCACGCTTCTTTACCACTTGACCCAGCGCAAGATCAATATCAAGAAGGAGACTGCGGCTTCGCTATCGGTATTTTCCATTGCAAGCTCTATTAGTATGTCGTCGTTGCTGCTGCAGCTGCACCTGTCACGGGAGAACGAGCCGGAAATACCGCTTTTCGTTATGGTACATAAGGCGTGGGTTTTGCTCATGCACTGGATACTCGAGTGGAGAATCGGATCATAGTTTACATACCTTTCTTTACATACCTTTGTACATTTCTTCTTTACATTTTGTGCACTGTCTGGTTCACTTATCTTTATATTACGATGAATCTTTTGATGTACGGCTACGACGAACTTAAGTCGATGAAGTCGAAAACAAATAACTTGCATTACTGTTTTTGAAAGGTATAAGACCTAGTCACTCCCGCTGGACCCGTCTCGCAATAAAGACGACGAAACAGGCAAGAAAGAGAGGAATAGCAACGAGCGTACGAGCAGCCGGCGGTTGGCCTTGACGAGAGCAAGTCCAGCACCGGCGGGTCGGGGAAAGATAAGAAAGGGAAGGGAATGAAGAAGGAAAGGGGCAGACATCTATCGAGCTGATCGAGAGGTTCTAACTGGTCTTGCGAATGCCCATCGACCCCGACCTGTCATGCCTGTTCAGTAGAGGTCTTGAGAGAAAACCTTGGTCGTCGTTCATATAGGTCAAAGAGAGGAGACCAGGTGCTACAGCACAGCCTCAGACCAGGACGGGGGTGCTTCGTTTAGAAACCGTGGACCTATGGAGGCGTGTTAGCGAGGAGCGGTCCTGTGCGGCGCTAGGACGAGGCATACCTTGATGGTCTTGGCGTCAAGCTCGAGGCCCGTCTTCTCGACCAAGAACTCCTGGACGGCCTTGCGCTGGTCGCCTTGCAACTGGATGACATCCCCCATCTTGGGGTCGTTCACGACGTTGCCATTGCAGGCTGAACAGTTGTTAGCAGGTACGTACCTATGGAAGGGGGCAGGACGAGGACGAGAAGACCCACCGAACTTCTTCTTGATGACCTTGAGGATCTTCTTCTGGTCGAACTTGGTGGGCAGACCTTGGACGGTGGTCAGGGTCTTACGACCATTGCGCTCTGGATGGGTCGGGTCAGTCAGGGGGGCGTGCCAAGCTAGGGGAGAGATGACGTACGTTGGATGCGTATATGGATGTAGTTCTGCGACTCCTTACTGTCGCCAGTATCTTCGTCGACTTCGGCGAAGGGGTCTAGAGATGTTAGCCGGTACGTCTAGAAAGTAGTGGGAGGCTGCGTTGCGTTGGATCTTGCAAGCGCCAGCCTACCCCGCCATCGTGACACACCGGTCGACCACCGCGCGAGCAGCGACGCACTGGCGGCGAGCAGCGACGACGGAGTAGGAGAGCTGGCAGCATCGACGCAGGGAGAGGAGGGACGCACCAAAGGACTTGAGGTTTTCGATGGACATAAACTCAGCTGTTGACGGAATCTGCTGGTGGGTTGAGGGATGGAGCGAAGAAGCGGAAGAACGTAAGGAACTTCGACTTCTGTTGATGAGGTTGGTGGGAGTCTGCTGTCTTCTGTTGTCTGTGTCTGCTGTAGTCTGTCTGGTGTCTTTGGTCTGTTGCTGTCTCTCTGTTGCTGTCTGTCTGTCGTTGTCTGTGGTCTCGTTGCTGTCTCTTCGTTGCGTGAAGAAGAAGAGAAAGCGCTTTTTTCCTCTTTGGGAGGCGAGCTTAGTAAGGTAGCACGTGATGGACTGCCCGATCGGGACTTATTACGGTGAGTGTATTACGATATTGTATTACGATGTTGTGTTGTATTGTGATATGTATTGTGATATACGATGTGTGTTGTCTACTGGCTAAGCTGTGGTTGCTTGAGGTCGAGGTACCGCGCGGCACAGTCGTTGGCCAGGGCGAGGTCACCCGCGCGGTGCAGGACGGCGGCCTTCCTGGCAAGCGCATCGCACTGGCCGCGGCGGTCGTCAACAGCAGCGAACTCGACGAAGGCGCAGTCCAGCAGCTCGACGGCGCGCGCGAGACACTCCCTGCGACGGCCAGTGTCTTCCGCCAACCCGACGCTGGCGTCGGCGAGACACTCGTAGGCGCGGCCGGCGAGCGCGCGGTCCTCGCACTCGAGCACCTGCGGCAGGACGCCCTCCAGCAGGGCGGCGGCGGCGGAGAACTCGCGGAAGGCGAGCAGGACGACGCACAGGGCGGCGACGGCGTCCCACAGGGCGGGCAGGTTGCGGGCGGCGTGGGCGAGGTGGGCGGCGCGCAGGGCGGGCGAGAAGCCGCGCTCGGGGTGGCCGGCGCGCTGGAAGACGCGGGCTTTGGCGACGAGCAGGGCGAGCTGGGTGGCGGAGTCGAGGGCGTCGTGGTGGGCGGGGGCGGCGAGGCGGTCGATGGCGGCCAGCGCGGCGTCGTGGTCGCCCTGGCGGGTGAGTAGCTCGATGCGCAGGAGGCCGAGCGCGGCGGCGGCCTCGGGGTCAGGGGGGGCCCCTTCGAGCTGGTGCAGGATGTGCTCAGCGGCGCGCAGGTCGTCCCTAATCAGTTAGTATAACATCATTTAGTAGTGCGGCGGAAGAGGTATAAGAGTGGGCATGCCTGAGGAGCTGGCGGCGCAGCTTGAGCAGGCCGACAGCGAAGGACCAGGCCTGGCGGTGCTTGAGCGAGTGCAGCGAGGCGGCGGGGAAGTCGTGCATCAGCTGGACGGCGTCGGCGTGGCGGCCACGCAGCGAGAGCTAGACGGTAGAATGAGAGGGGGACGGACAGGCAGAGGCAGATGAGACGCACCAGCTGGGCGGCGCGGCAGGTCGCGCGGAGACAGTCGTCGATGGGCGAGCGGGCGGCGTAGCACTCGAGGAAGGTGTCGCAGACCAGCCAGTGGAGGTGCGTGATCCCTGAATCAGTTAGGGACGTGCAGAGATGATAGAGAGAGAGTGATAATACCCAGTCGGCCGTAGAGGGCGGCGTGCAGCAGCATGTGCGGCCCCATGGCGTCGGGCCTGTCGCGGGTGATGCAGACGTGGGCGGCCTTGACGACGCTCTCGAACGCGGCGGCGACGCTCCCTCCCTGCATAATTTAGTAGACGCGCATATCATAGTAGAGGGATACACTTAGACAGCATAAAGTAGAGGGATCACTTAGACAGCATAAAGTAGGGATACACTTAGACAGCATATAGACAGCATATAGTAGAGGGACAAGTAGACAGTATATAGTAAGGACCTACTTGATCGATCTCGAGCTGCCCCTCGGCGAGCAGAGCAGTGCCCAAGAGCCCCCACATGTCGGCGTCGCGGGCGCGGGCCTGCAGGAAGGCCAGGGCCTCGCGGTCGGCGGAGGTCTGGCGCAGACGCAGCAGCCAGGCCATGCAGAAGTTGAGGCAGGCCGGGTCGTGCGACTCGCGGGCGATGGCGACGGTCTCGCGCAGGGCGGCGACGGCCTCATCGCGGCAGCCAAAGTCGGCGTGCAGCAGGGCGAGGTTGAGCAGCGCGTACTGGTACAGCGTGCGGTCGCGGGCCTGCACGGCGTAGTCGAAGTAGCGGTGCAGCTGGTCGAAGGCGGCGGGTTGGTCGCCCGCGCGCCAGGCGTCGAGGAATCTACTTATCCTTAGCTGTGATCTCTACCATAAGGACATGACCTACCCCACGTAGTGGACGAGCGGGACGGCGAGCAGACGCTGCAGGGCGGCCTTGAGCCTGGGGGCGACGCGGGCGCCGGCGGCCTGCATGCGCGCGACCTGGAAGTCCAGCAGGCGCTCGACGTCGGCAGTGCTGCTGCTGTCATTGACGCTGCTGTCGAGATTCCCGTAGACGACGCGGGCCAGCGGGCTGTCCAGGCTGAGGCCGAGCTCGAGCAGGTTGGCGTCGACGGGCGCGCGAGAGTCTGCTGGATGGCGCTTCACATACAGCGAGAAGGTCGGCAGGCGGAAGCGCACGAAGGCCGTCCAGAGGGCTGTTGCATCGTGGAACTGCAGGCGAGTGTGCTCGAGGGACGCCCGGCGGACGAAGGCGCCTAAGGGGGAGTGTCGTCCCAGGGTGATCTCTTTACTGTCGTGGGCATCTTCATTGCCCTTCAGCAGTCTGGGTAGGCTGCAGAAGAAGTCGTCCAGGGCGTCGGCGCAGTCGAGCTGCCACAGCCGCCGCAGCAGCAGGTCCCAGACGGCGCGGCCAGGCACCGCGGACGCCAGGCCGCTGGTCGCTTGCTGGATGGCCGCGAGTGAGGGCCGGTCAAGGGCATCTGCATCTGCACCATCACCATCTAGAGGGCCGACGAGATAGGAGGTCAAGAAGGCCAGCAAGGGCAGGGCGGCGCTGGCGGGCACGACACCATCCGTGTAGACGGCGACCAGCGCCAGCAGCGCGACCTTGCCGGGCGTCAGGAAGCGCATCTGGACTATGGACCTAGTTGGCATGGATGAGGACGGCGGATGCTGTGAGTGGTCCGTTTGTTTTGTTTGAGTATTTAATCTCGTCCTTCGCCTTTGTTCTTCTCTTCTCTCGCCTCTTTTCTCTTCCTCTCCTCCGCCACCACCACCACCACCACCACCACCACCAGAACAACTCACCACCACAGGACACAAGATGGCCATGGAGGTCGACCTGCAAGGCGCCCTGCCCC
Source organism: Onygena corvina (assembly GCA_000812245.1). Taxonomy (NCBI): domain Eukaryota; kingdom Fungi; phylum Ascomycota; class Eurotiomycetes; order Onygenales; family Onygenaceae; genus Onygena; species Onygena corvina. Next base: position 25,473 of record JWPT01000026.1, on the reverse strand, counting down.
TCGTCGCCCGCGGCAAGGTGCGCGACCTCTACCAGGTCGACGCCGACACCCTGCTCTTCATCTCCACCGACCGCGTCTCCGCCTACGACGTCATGCTGGAAAACGTAGGCATATTCCTCTGCTTCAAGACCATTACTGACAGTCCTAGGGCATCCCGCACAAAGGCCACGTACTCACCGCCCTCACCGTCTACTGGCTGCAGTTCCTGACCGCCGCGCTGCCCTCGCTGCGCACCCACCTGGTCACCCCCGACCTGCCGCCCGCCGTGCCCGCCCACTGCTGGCCCGTCGCCCGCCACCGCTCGCTCGTCGTGCGCCGCCTCAAGGTCTTCCCCGTCGAGGCCATCGTGCGCGGCTACCTCGCCGGCTCCGCCTGGGACGAGTACCGCCGCTCCCAGACCGTCCACGGCATCCCCATGCCCGCCGGCCTCGTCGAGAGCGACAAGCTGCCCGGCGGGCCCATCTTCACCCCGTCCACCAAGGCCCCGCCCGGTGAACACGACCAGAACATCCATCCTGACCGAGGTATTTCTCTCTCTTTCTTGTCTTTGACCCCTATACTAATATAGGCAGCCGCCGAGATCGTCGGCGAGGCCTACGCCGAAGACATCAAGGCCGTCGCCATCCGCCTCTACGAGCTCGCCTCCTTCCACGCCCTCCAGCGCGGCATCATCATCGCCGACACCAAGTTCGAGTTCGGCCACGACGACATCACCAACGAGATCGTCCTCATCGACGAGGTCCTCACCCCCGACTCCTCGCGCTTCTGGTCCCTCGACGCCTACACCCCCGGCCGCCCCCAGCCCTCCTTCGACAAGCAGTACCTGCGCGACTGGCTCGCCGACTCCGGCCTCAAGGGCAAGCCGGGCGTCGCCATGCCCCCGGACGTCGTCCAGCGCACCATGGAGAAGTACGTCGAGGCCTACGAGCGCCTGACCGGCCGGACTTTTCGTGACTGACGCCCCCGCCATCACCCTGCCGGACAAGTGGAGTCCGCTGTACGGCCGCGTCTTGATCGGAATCAAGACGGAGCCGTTCTTATATTCGTAACGTTTCGTAGCTGTCAGTTTCTCAAAAGTTCTGTTTATCTGTTATCTGTCATGTCATGTCATGGATGTCACTGATGTCACTTAATCATCTCATCTCTGCTAGTTAATGTCATCTCTGTCATGTACGTCACTATTGATTTATCTCTCATCTCTGTTATATATGTCATGTATGTCATGTATGTCACTGTTAATTCATCTCTCATCCTTACTTAGTGTCATCTCCCTTACGTATGTCATCTGTATGTCATCACTGTCATATGTCACTGTTGTCACTGTTAATCATCTCTCATCTCTACTTAATGTCATCTCTGTTGTCATCTCTGTCATCGTCTATGTCATCTTGTGTGTCATCTGTATGTCATCTCTGTCATCTCTGTTGACATCTCTGTTAACATGTATGTCATGTATGTCACTTTTAATTCATCTCTTGTCATCTATATGTTATCTCAGTGTGTTATCTACATATCATATAAGTCATCTTATATGTCATCTTGTGTGTCATCTCAGTGTCACCTCAGTATGTCATATATATGTCACTATCAATGTTACTCTGTTGTCATCTACTTCCTATGTCCTAGTCTATCTCGACTCACCCCCCCGACATCCCGGAACCGCCCCACGTCCGCGCCCTCGACCAGCGACTTCGAATCTCTCGACGCCTCTCTTGACGCTGCCCCGCATATCCGCCGCTCCTCCTCCAGCGCCTCCCCCCCCAGCCCGTTGGTCGCCCAGATCCGATGGATCCGCAGGTCGTACGCGCCCTCCACCCGGTCCGTCAGCCCGATCCCGATCGACTTCACCTTCTGCGTCAACAGGCCCGTCTGCGGCTCGACCACCGTGCCCAGGTTCGTCCGCACGAAGTCCGTCCACCGGATCAGCACCGTCTCCCAGCCGCCGCCCTCTGCAGCAGTGAACAGCCGGTGCTGGTGGATGTCCGACTCCACGATCGAGTCCGTCTGCACGTTGACCGTGTACCGCCGTCCGTCCGACTTCACCCGCAGCGCCAGGTACGTGTACGGGTCCACGTCCCAGTACAGTCGGCCGAACAGCCACATGCCCCGGTCGTGGTTCCTAAAGGCCGCGTAGCCTATCACCACCATCAGCACCGCTCCTCTGCTAGCAGGTTAGGACGCACCCGTTCGCTGGACCTTCCAGTTGGCAGGCAGCTTCGTCGAGATCGAGCCGTGAAATCGCGCATGCGCTGGCATGCTCGCCTCCGTCCCTGCAGGCACGTAGTCCAGGCTCGCCGTGCTGAACCCTCCCACCGCCCGGTCCGCCATCGTCTTGCACCCTGCCACCGTCTCTTCCTTGCTGAAGTCGAGCAGGTGGTACTGGTCCTTCGGCACCTCCAGGCCCTCCAGTCTCCACGCTAGACTCGCTTAGCATGCAGTTCTCATAGTGCAGGTATGCAGTCCACCAGGCCTCACCGCAGGTGGCGACGTACCTATGCGAGTCACCCGGCTGAGCTCCTCTGCGCTCTTCCGGAAGAAGCCAGGCCCCTTCGACATGCGAGCCGCCGTGGCGAACATCTTGCTAGCACCGAGCTGATCAGACGTGCGTCCAGCTTGTCATTGCTATCCAGACAACGCTCCTTGTCGCCTTTCTAGTTGGTGAAGGGTTGTCGTGAGACGATGCACTCCAGCTGGAGCTGCAAAAATTATATCACGTGACAGTCATATCGATAAGATGGCAGACTACGATGATTCAAGTGAAGATGAGGATACTGTAAGTAGTAGATTGAAATGAGATACTGTAAGAGTATATAGTGTTATGTGGGTAAGTCGGTACAAGGTAGAGTCAAAGCAGTATATGTAGGTAACTTCCAATTTTCGGTCCATGATATGTGCTCCATCAATAACAATCTGCGAATCCGGCTCAAGCAATGTATTCATTAAATTATAAAAGCAGCACACGATGTGGAAGGATTATAACATGTAGTTGATGAGATGTGGAAAATATGTGCCGCTACAAGGAAAGAAACAGAAACAAATAGGTATCCAAGTAATGCTCGCATATCTCGTGATGTGGTATCAAAACGTCGAAGATCGATGTGGATGGCTGTATATACGTAGTGGTGCAGCAGGTCGTAGAAGACATTACGTCGGGCCTGCGTTGAGCTGGCGAGCTCCAAAGTATGAAAGACTCAGGGCCGTGTCATTGACGCCCATCACAGGGGCCGCCTCCTCCAGCATTTCCCACGTTCTTGGCGGGCAGGGCCCGACCACCCGGCCAGCTTGCTGGAATCTGAAGTTCTGAACAGGTGAGGCTGTCTCCTCGGGTATGATGATAGATGAGCCCGTCGTGTGAGACGGTTGCGTCTGTGAGCTCTGGGACTGTGAGGAGCTACTTGCAACGTTCATAGGTGACGAGCCCGGCGGCTGCGATGGGGCTGGTGCGGACGGGGTGGTGCCCGCCGGGGCGGTAAAAGGGCAGCTGTAGTACTCGGGTAAAGGGCCGAAAAGATATACGAGGCGGAGATCCTGTTGTTGGTACAAGAAGAGGGGGGATCGTTCGCGCAGGAAGCGAACGCATTGTAGTCGAGCTTCGTCTGGAATTGTGTCGACGAGGAGGGCCGCCACGTCCATAGCGTGTGTTCGAAGAGCCCTCCAATTGTCCGGAAGGAACGTATTCAAGTGCTGATATTGGTTGGACTTGATTGCCAACTGCTCGTCGGCATGCGAGAGGAACTGACCTAGCGCTGGAGTGAAGGTCAAATAGCAGATACTGAGCAGGAGACGAGTCTGGTCGGTGAGATCCGATTTGGACCCTCGATCCACGTTGAACGATAAGCGGTACAGGCACACGAGACGGAGGAGAATGAAAATCCAGACGCTGAGATTCTCGGCTTCGGCACGGTAGGCGGCGTCAACGATCGGCCTCGTCTCCGCCGCTTTGGCTTTGGTTACATGGGCCGTGCGTTGTAGCAAGACGTTCATCCTTTCTAGAAGAGCGCTGCCCATGGCAGAATTGACGTTCTCATGCAGCGTGTTAGGCGTTAGCTCTTCCACGATGCGAAGGTATACAAGTCCCACTTCCACAGGCGCTGATTCTTCATCCGTATCCGTGATCGGGCTGGGCGAGTCCGAACAAGTGGATGTTATAAATAGTGAAAGTATCTTGTTTTCTACCTTCTGCCTGATCTGTTGCGAATATTAGTCTTGAAAATAATCTTAATGTGAAAAATGCGAAACGGCTTACTTGTCGCCTGCTTTCATCATCCAGGACAGTGAGTACGTCCACCCAACGAGACAGGCCACACTTCACGTCCACCTCAGCCGCATCAAACAAAGGATCAAGAACGTTTTCCTTGTCCGCGGAGTCCACGCCCGCGAGAAGAAGCTGTAGCTTGATGAGACAGAACGGCAACGAGAAATCGTCAATGCGTTGAATGATGTAAAGCGTCTGCTGCTGGATGTGTAGGGAGTCCGGCAAGACACGATCAGAATCTGAGTGCATATTAGTATCTACGACAGTTTCGCCGTTAAGCAACTGCAGCACGTCGAAATTACCGTTGAGATTATAAGACCCCACGCTAAGTAGACAATCCAGCGCCTGCCCGAGGAGGCGTACGTTCGCTGGAAACCTCTCGGCCACCCATTTGACACATTCGTCCTTTGCGATGCTGGCGTGCCGAACGAGTAACTCGCAAAGTAGCGGGAAAACGGAGGTGTTCCAATGTTCTTGTAAAGGGAAATCCAAGCATGATTGATTTGTAGATGCATCTATAATTGCATCGCGAATGTTGTTCATAATTCCACGGCAGTTCTTAAGGATGAACTCCTCGCGAGCAATCTTAAAACGGTAGAACACCTAGAGTAACGATCAGCAATTGATGTGACAGGCAGAATGGTGATGGGATCTTCACTTACAAGGTCCGGTGCTGTATTCCCATTGAGTTTCTCTAGACATAGAACACTCAACATGTCTAGCCTCAGCTGCATAACTTTAGGCGTGTCCTCCCCTGCCTCCTGCTCGGATTTAAGCACCTGCTTCACGAGTCCGAAGAATGCTGGGAGAGTGATACAGCCTACTCCAACAAGCGGTGGTAGGAATTGAGTGAGGCTAGGCCTTGACGTAGATCGCACAATTGTAGCGACACGCTTGATCATCAATTTATCAAAGCCCTTGGTGTTGAAGAAGCGTAGCTGGGCTAAGTAGCGCGCCGCTTCACTTGACGAGAGACTGATGTCCGCCTTGCCCGTTTCAAGTTTTTGAATGAGCAGGTCAAATACACGTACAAGAGTAGCCTCATCCATGCAATTGCCGGATGCGAGTAGCTGGTCGAGCATTCCGCTAAAGGTAGGGTTGACTGGATTCAGCGTGTCGGCCATGTGCTCCGAGACGGGAGACGAGGCAGCCATAGCAGACTTCTTTTCGTAGCGCGCTAAGTCACGTCGAAGTACCGCCACAGTAGTGCCTTCCGAGGGTATGTATATTGCTATGTCTAGCAGGGCGACGACTAAGTCTTTGAGGTAGGCTGTAGTCTTGCTGAGTTTTGAGTAGGCGAGAGCGAAACTTTGGAAGAGTTCTGTCGTTGCACCAATGGCGCTGAAGGAAGAGAGGTGGTAGTTGAGGGTATCTGTAGCCGTGGCGAGAAGGAAAGGGTCCGTAGATTGTGAAACAAATTTAAGGATGTCGGCGAGGATTGAGATATCGGTCATGCCCTCAAGGATCCCGCGAATATTATAAAATTGGTTCAGCGATAGCATTCTAGGAACCATTTCGGACGGCCCCTTGCCGGAAACCTGGACTTGAATTTGGCTTTTAATTTTGGAGGTAACCTGCTCCCTCAGCCAGTGCGATACATCAGACTTCACAGTCCAGGTGAGGCTAGCCCAATCAAAATTGGCGTCTACCATGTTGTTGGGAGAAGTACCAGCTTTCCCGTTGAATATATCTGGGTATTTTTGTTGTAGAGTGGCCTTGATATGACATATTCGCCTCGCTTCGTCGTGGATAGACAACCCCGCCCTCACTAGAAGGGTATTTCGCAGATACCGGATATGACTGGGCAGCCAGCTTGAGGGAATGTGCTGCAATAGCTGGACATCAGCAGTTAGAAGTTGACCCGGTGTGTTTAGCGGCTGTATGGCACCCCTGGCCATCAGCCACTCGAGATACTTTCCAGTCGAAAAGGATTGTGCTCGCACCAATTCTGAGACAAGGTGATATATGTTCTTGAACTGGCGGGTGGTGTCGTTACTGTTTTCGACAAGGAAGGAGAGGATATGTGCGTCAGTGTCAATGGAGGACTTCCTCCAGCGCCATAACAGGCGAGCGGAAACAAATATGCGAGCATTTCCGTATCGAAATGGGGTTGAGCACCAATCCAAAAGCGAGAAGACCAGTGTTTTATGATCTAGTGGAAGCGCCAGGCATTTTGCCACTAGAACGGGATAGGTGTTCCCAGCACACGCACTGTCAAGAAGGGATATCAGCTGTTGTGAGACGACCCTCGGTGCTGATTTCTGCGGGCTGCTACCAGCTTGGGCACTGAGGTTAGTGAGCTTGATGTTTCTTGCTGCGACTTGGGCTAGAAAATTAGCCTCTACAGGCTCAGATGAGTTGAAACAGGTTGCCAATGGCTTTTGGTGTTGAGACCATGTCAAAGGAGCAATGAAAGAAGATGGATTCGAGATGGCAAATGAGCGGATGAGGGTCTGAAGGCGTGTGATTAGGGGGCCTAGGGCGGCCGAACGGTTGGCGTTGAGTGCCTAGAAGTCGATTGTCAGCTCAGTTATACATCAAGACTGACGAAAATGGGGGAGCGTACTGATGCCAGCTTATCTAGGAAGATGTGGGCCACACGCCTGCCTCGCCTTCGATAGCTGACGAGATTCGGCCAGTATGCGTCAACAGTAGAAAGCCAGACGGGAAGCAGATCCAGACTAGAAGCCTGAATAGAGGTGAGATACCACTCCAGATACGAATCTTGGTCCAGTAACTGTTCCAAGAACAAACGACCCGCCAATCTCATTCTGGAAGACGTTAGTGATAAGATCGCACCCTTATAAGGAAAGGTTAACTGACGCATAAGCCTGGTTTTCTATCCATCCCGCCTCCTCCTGAGCGTGCACGACTCCCTCGAGGAACTGCTGCACACTCCCTGTCCAGTCTTTCACCCATTTTGTTTCTAAGCCGATTGCAATCACGGTGGACGTTCCCTTACGTTTGAATGCCCGTATCTCATTTGCACCTACGCATTTTGCAAGCCAGATAGCACGACTGATAGGTATACTCTTCCCCAGGCACTGGTCGAGCAGGATCTTACCGCGAACACCATGCGGAATGGTCCTGCTGAGCCGACGGAGGGGAACAGAAGAGTTAGCTAGGTCCCGTAGCCAGGCCTCGCGCTTGTTATCGGTGAGCGTGACTCGTGGGGGAGGTTTGAAGGTTGAGTTGGGAGGAATCTTCAGATTGGCTTGCCGTCTTTTGAGAGCTGCGGCAAAGAGATGTGAAAGGGCTTTGACGCCGTTTGGATGCTTTAGGTGAGCGTATACGACAGGTCGAGCAGTGCTGCTTTCATTTTGAGAGAGTTGCACACGGTCGAAGAAGCCTTGTTTGATGCTGGGGTCGTCTAGCTCATCTTCAGGATGATCTCCTGTCCACGGGTGGAAGTCGAGTACGGCTAAAGAACGAGAGAAGATCAGTATGACATCGATAAGGGGAGTATGTTTTGGAAGTTGCTTACTCTGGTCTGCGAGCTTGGTTGCATCGTCTGGCTTCTCTAGCGTATAAGGGGTGATCTGAACTGTCATATCTTCATGCTCGTCTTCGGACTCGGCGGCCGATTCCTGGGTGTCCTGCGCCAACGTGTTCGTCGGAGAGGCCTGAGAAGGCATGGGAAGCTGCGTCTCCGTGGACTGCGATTGCTGGGCCCGTTCGGCGATGGACAGGTGAGAAAGATGTTCCCGGAAGGTAGCTGAAGGTTTCGCCGTCTTCACAGAAAGTGTTTTCGGCTCGTGCACAGCGTCGCCAACCTCTTCCTCTTCGCCCTCACTGCCGACATCATTGTCACTGTCATCACTGACATCGCTATCATCGCTGTCATCGCTGTCATCTTCCTCATCGTCGTCCCCTTCATCCGAGTCATCGTCATCCGAATCATCGTCATCCGAGTCACCTGCGTCTGCTAGTTCCTTGTCCTCTACCTCCTGCGGCTGAGGTTCCGGACTAACAAACACCGGCTCATGACGAAATTCGGCATCTAAGCGCAGTCTCTTTGCGGGTCGGTGGGACTCCAGGTCTTCCCGGTGGTCCTCGTCGTTGCTCGCCGTCAGGTCGATGACCGGGCTGGATATCGCCCCTATCTCCTCAAGTATGCCATTCCCCGACCTCGTGCGCACGTGTTGGAAAGAGGGGCGGTTCCCGGTCGGGTCAGAGAGGCCTTGAGAGAACGAGCTGCTCATCTGGGGACGATAGTTGGTCATCCTCGGAGCACTGTTGGGCTCCTACATGCTAACCAGCGTTCGACGGCTAGGAGGTCATAACGTCCGGAGCGAAGACGAGTTTATCTGGGCTGTGCAGGTATCCCCGGGTATTCCGCAGCAGTGAATCAACTCAAAGACCAGGTGCGGTGGCTCTCGTAGTGAAGTAGATCTCGTAGTAAGTAGGCAGGCAATTGAGTTATTTATATATGGTTTGTCCCGGGGGGGATCGATGTTTGTTGTGGTGTGATTGCGGCCCACGCAGCGGACTCTCAGCACTCCTGGGCGAGCCACGGACCTTCGCTATGGCGTGTCTGCAGCGCGGAGCCTCTTCCACTGGCCTCTGTCGCTCTGCTGGCCGTCGCCGTGCGCCTGGAGAGTGCTCGATGCGCGCAGTTTCGGTGGCGGAGGGCGTCCCGTGATTGGCCAGAGGGTCGCTGAGTCAGCCGCCTTTTTCTCTCGTTGAAAAGACGACGACGACGACGACGACGAAGAGAAACACGAGCGGCGGGAGGAAGAAGTCCTTGTGCGAAGGGCGAGGATGCACGGCCGGGACGGATGCTGACTGGGAGCTGACCATTTAGGCGACGGACGAGAGGATCGCCGGGTTGCCCAACAGGTGCACCCAAGTTTTGGGCCGGCTATCTCGCAGCCCAACCCGGTTGGCTGCTCGCTTCAGTCCTCGACCAGGGGGCGTGTGCAGACGGAGATGCGAGATGCAGGTCACACCTCGCCCGTCACCCATCACGCTCTTCCATTCGGCCTCGGGGGCAGCAAGGATGCGCGGTGGCGGCACACTGCGGATGTTGCTGCTCCTTTCTCTCCCTCTCCTGGGTCTCCCGCTCGCCTCTCCCGTCCTCGACCGGGCTGAGTAGTTAGCTGCCAGTTACCAGGTTCTGCGCAGTTCACATCAGTCAGGCCTTCTTCGGATGAGTTTCTATTAGTCAATGATCCCTGGACAACGGAATGCATGGCTTGGGCGTTGGTGTCGATGTCATTGGCCAGCGAATCCTGGCCGCAAGATGGACAAAGCAGGCCGTAGTGTAGCCTCGAGGGCGAGGGAATTGTAACTTGTCAAGGGACCTCTCTTGTCGCCGTTCTCTTATGCAGCTAGCTGTGTTTGAAAGCGATATCCGTCCTTCGCAAGCCACCGACCTCCCGCTGCTCTCCTCCCAACGCAGACGCGGAGGGACAGACGGTATGGATGCCGGCAAGAAGATTACCTGCTACAGCTACGACAGCAGCAGGGAGTATCCGAACAACGTCAAGTGTCCCGGCTCCGACTCCTGCTGCGAGACCCTCGAGCAGTGTCGTCCGGACCGCCTCTGCACCTCCAAGGACGACCCCAAGACGCTGATCCGGGCTCCCTGCGCACACAAGCCGTGGACCAACAGCTGTGCCCAGGTCTGTCTGTACGGTAGGCTGGCCCTTTACGTCTCCATCGACTACTGCCTGACAGCACTGACCTGCGCGTAGATAACAGAGAGTCGCTCATCCTACCCCGGGCCGTGATCTGTGAAGTCCCCGGCTCTGCCAACGGGAGCTACTGCTGCGACGACAACCGAACGTGCTGCATCGACAAGGCCGGCTTCTTCCTGGACAGCAATGGCGTCCTCGTCGGCCGTGCAAACGACACAAACCCGTCGTCTACCAGGTCGATGAGTGGCGCTGGCAGCACCGCAACCTCGACGCCCGCGCCCAAGCCCAAAGATAGGACAGGCCTTTCTGTCGGAGCCAAGATAGGCATTGGTGTCGGTGTCGGTGCCGGCGTGCTCATCGTCATCGCGCTAGCAACGCTCCTCTATCTCCATAGGCAGAGGCAGAAGAGGAGGAGGGCGAGGAGTGCTCTGCGGGCGGCGGAGTCGCAGGAGGACAAAAACAGCGGTCCGCTGCTTGGCCAGGAGCCCGAGAAGGATAGAGAGACACACGAGCTGGCGGGCCAGGCCTGGAAACCAGAGCTCGAGCTTGAAGGCGAAGGCCAACTCCGCTCGGAGCTACCAGTGCCTGGCCAGACGGAGCAGCATGCCTCCAAGCCTGCTGAGCTGCCTGGCGGGAAGCCTGCGGGTTCTACATAGTACATCATCGGTTCAGAGTTAGCCTACACCTTTTGTATATTCTCTTCCTTCTAATATACCCCAGCAGACGAAATTTGGTTCTCAGTCTGCATTTGTTTATTTACTACAGTACTTACGTCTAGATACTTCAGCCAATTCAAAGTCTGTTCTCCATATTCATAACCACCGACTCCCAGCAGCCACCCTCGCCTCCTGTCAAGCGTGGCGGGAGAACCTGCTTTACATATCCATCTCGTCTGATAGGTGAATGCCTGGTATGACGTCGTCTCTTGCTAGAGGGTATGATGGACGTCGATAATCCTATACACTCGCACCAGTCATATACATCTCTAGCCCATATATTGTATCCCCAATTGACACACACCGTCTTGTTCTGCCCCTAATGAGCTTCTGCCGAGTCACAAGAGCAGGATTATTGTCTCTCAGAAGCACTGCACCCAGAACTATCCCTCGAGGACCCTGTCATCCGGCGTTGGCGACTCTATTCACCGAATCCACCATGAAGAACAGAATCTCAGACGCCGTCAAGACAGACCACCGTGAGCTGGAGCATTACTTCCAGATCATCATCAACTCCACGGACAAGGGAGAAAGGACCAAGTACCAGAATGCCTTCGTCTGGGAGCTTGCCCGTCACTCCGTCGGGGAGGAGTTGGTCCTGTATCCCGAGATAGAGCGCCTGATGGGCGCAGAGGGAAAAGCCCTGACTGACAAGGACAGGAAGGAACATCAGCTCGTGAGTCTAGGCTGTATAGTGATACTTATGCCGTTCAATGCTCATACATAATGCCGTGTCTCCAGGTCAAAGAGCAGCTGGAGGAGTTTCAGAACACGGATGCCTCAGATCCCAAGTTCATACCTGTGATCAAGACATTGATGCAAAACCTCGCACAGCACATCAAGGAGGAAGAAGCCGAGGACCTGGTCAAGATCGAACAGCTGCTGGACCCGAATGATAGTGACAAGATGGCTGCGTCGTTCGAGAGGACCAAGATGTTCGTGCCGACCCGGGCGCATCCCAATGCTCCCAACAAGCCGCCGTTTGAGACTGCTGTGGGACTGCTGGCTGCTCCTATCGACAAGGTAGCAGACCTCTTCCGGTCGTTCCCTTAGAATCTCTGCAACTACTGCTTTGTTGATAACCAAGATAATGCAAAAGTACCTGTCTTCCACTGCTGTTGTCGCGTCGATAGATGTATCTTTTTATAGGCTGCGGCTCCACCAAAGACGTAATAGGCTAACCACTTCTGCAAAGTACTGGTACTTCTTTATATGCAGATGGTGTGTGGCCTGGTAGGTACCGGTACCTCTACCGACCACGTATATTGCACTCCAAGACAGCTCGACGATGGTCAGACAGTCAACGCCAACCTGGAACATCAACCTCAACGTCCAGGCCAGCGTGTACATACCAATGATAACCCTGCCCCTGTCTGCCGGCTGTGTTTCCTCTCTAATGGCGAGGACCTGCGCCAGCGATCGCTAGAAGAACCTCATGGGGCCTTTCAGCGCATTCCTTCTGGTCTATGTTCTTGGTGGGCTAACGTTCATACCGCTGCTCCTCGGCCTGCTCGTCCTCCACGCATACCTCACTCTCCCGGGCCCGTCTCATAGGTCTAAAGCTGAAGATGCCCAGGGCGGTGGCCTGGAGCGCAAAGGAGATGACGAACACAGCCTCAATTCTCGCACTGCGCTGCTGGAAGAGAAGTTTCAGCGGGCACGCGAGGCGGACGTAGCCGCCGGTTACTTCGCAGTATGCAGGGAGTATGTTCCCGGAGGGGTCAACGGAAAGCCACCGGAGAGAACTACGCCTGCGGGGGAGGTTATTGCAACCGAGAGTCCCAGTGTTTACCAGAGTGTCTATCGAAGCATATTCGACCGAAAACAGGTGCCAACTTTGGACGCCAACAAGGGCAATGGACGGAATATCAGGAAGGCTAGAAATGTCTTCTATGTCATTCTACGGTGAGCTTTATTGTCTGAGTCCTACGGCTGCTTTCAACGTAACTAATGCTGTCATATCTAGACACGGCCATCTTATGCTTTACGACGACGCTGAGCAGATCGAGGTTCGATATGTTATCTCCCTAGCACACCATAACGTTAGCATTTATGGGGGCGGCGACCCAATACCGGAAGGGGAGCTCTGGATAAAACGGAATGCCATCTGCCTGTCCAGGAAGGTCGAGGGTGAATCAATCCCCGGCCCGCGACCTCCCACGCTGCCATTCTATCTATTCTCGGAGAACCTTTCCGAGAAGGAAGACTTTTACTTTGCCATCTTGAACAATTTGGATAGAGTTCCCGGGTCTATCGATTCCCCTCCTACACCTCGACAGTTCGCTACCGAGAACATGGTGACACTTGTGCAGCGACTGCATTCATCAGAAGAGCATTTACAGACTCGCTGGTTTAATGCGTTGATAGGACGCCTCTTTCTTGCTCTGTATAAAACCCCAGAGCTAGAGCAGTTCATCCGGGGAAAGATAACCAAGAAAATATCCAGAGTAAATAAGCCGAATTTCATCACGAGACTGGAACTCCAGACCATCCACTCCGGTGAGGGAGCGCCACTCATCACAAATCCACGTTTGAAGGATTTAACCGTGAATGGTGACTGTTGCGTGGAGGCAGATGTTAATTATAGTGGTAATTTTCGTGTCGAGATTGCCGCTACAGCTCGCATCGACCTTGGGACCAGGTTTAAACCACGGGAAGTCGACCTTATCCTTGCAGTGGTGCTAAAGAAGCTTAAAGGTCATGTCTTGTTACGCTTCAAGCCTCCTCCAAGCAACCGCTTGTGGATGTCGTTTGAAACTATGCCCGCTATGGAGATGGCAATAGAGCCCATCGTCAGCTCACGACAAATAACCTATGGTATCATACTCAGAGCAATTGAAAGTAGAATCAGGGAAGTCGTGGCTGAAACACTGGTACAGCCGTTCTGGGACGATATCCCATTTCTCGATACTGAGGCGCAGCATTTCCGAGGCGGCATATGGGAAGAGACTCAGAAGGCTCAAGCGGCTAGGGTTCCAACTGATATTACCGACAAAAGGCCGGGGCAAGAGGAAAGACCTGTTTCTGGCACACCGGAATTCTCGAGAGAACGGGATGATGAAGAGCGGGACATTCCTAAAGTAATATCTGCAACGCCCTCCCAAGAAACATTATATCAAGCCTTTGCAAACTCCATGGGCGAGCCAGAGACGCTAGAAACCCCGGAGACCGATTCTCGTCCCCCCTCCCTTCCGGAGCTTCCAGCTAAGGTAGCGCATATCGCCCCGAAGCACCGACCCACCCGCTCTCTTTCCTTTTCACCGGCAACCTCTAGCTCCTCGTTACTCCCACCAAACACAGCATCTTCGCATTTGAACATTCTTGAGGAGTCGGCAATGCTTGCTTCCGGTTCTGGTGAAACGTCCACCCCTCTCTCTAGAACACATTCCGACCACGGATCCAATCCGGACGTCAGCAGGGTCAATAGAAGCAATTCCTTGGCTGCTGAAAGCACCAAATCCGCAAAAAGTGCTTCGTCATCACCCAACCTAAGCTCTGGTCCATTTGAGACCCGTCAAGCCATGCTCTCTATCGGAACTGCCGCCGCTGCCGCTAAAAAATGGGGCTTGAGCGTCCTTACTCGCAATGACCAGAGTCCGAAGCCTGGGGATGGCCCCGATCACCCTGTCGGTCGAGGACGGCCTCTACCGCCTCCGGGCACACCGCTCCCTTCCCCTGGACGATTTTCGTTCACCTCTATGACAGTGCCGAAACGCAAACCAGTCGCATCATCATCAATACCAGAACGATCCCACTCATCATCGGAGCCCAGGTCTGCAGTCAAGCAGCATATCCCTAGAAGACACGATACGACGGTTGATGAAGATAGTGGAGGCCGAGAAATACTTGTTATTAAAGCTCCCGTCATCTCAGAACCTAGCAGCCCCATGAAAGAGAGCCATGGTCACGGTGATGTTGCAGGGGGAAATGACGAAGTACCGGAAGCTTGGTCAAAGGAAGTCATAATGGATATCCAGGATCCTCCATCGACCCATGACAGGAGAATATCAAATTCTCCTTCTTCTTATCCAGACCCGATCAAACAACACTCCCAGCCAACGAAACCGGACCAACTGAGGCAGCAAACGGGGAGGGACACAACGTGATGCTGTCTGAAAACCACCCCTTATTCCTTCATCTTTTACTGGGTAGGCAAACTGCTATGTGTTTGGCGTTAGGTATCGTTAGTCCTAGAGAGACTACCTTCTAGTATATATCGGTGTTTGATCTTTAGGAGTATTCCCATGGCATTCGGAGTCTAGATGGCCAGCCAAGCAATCACTTTTACATTGCGTGTGAAATATCTCCCCGTAGGTCGATACTCGCCGTCGAAGCCTTTCCGTACGCGTCATCACAAGTGAACAGCCACTCTCTGTGCGCAAAGAAGTAGAATCAGATAGTGAATATGGAGCTGCCTGCGATCGCGTGCCAAGACAGTGACGAAGCGCCAATCTTGAAACCTCCGGATAAAGACATGATGCGACAGCAGAGTCTCTAGACGCTCTCACCAGCTCCCATTGAAGTGATCCTTCTTGGGCTCGCCTGTTTCTCAGCTCAGCTGTCACTAGTTATATACGTCGCCTTTCCCCGGCTCAACACCACCAAGTGAACCCAGACGCGCTGCCGGTTCTCCTGATGGGCTCGCGGCTACATTAGAGATCGCTACCCAACGTCATTCCAACAAGAAACGTAACGATGAGCAGGTGAGAAGTCTCTGAGTTTGATTCCTCTAGCTCCGATGGCTTGCAGGCCTCGCAATCTCCAGATCAGGAGTGCTCACATGTGCCTACAGGACCGAAGCGGACCTCACGGTCAACATTCGCAAAGCTACCAGCATCGGTACGAGAGCTCTCTTCTACTGACTATTGACGATACTTACGTTCACTTTGTGATCAGCTACTAATGCGACTTTGATATTAGAGGAAACGGCTCCAAAACGTACCTCCCCGCACCCTTACCAGACCCGTGTCACATCTACATTGGGAACAAGAGCCTAACAACGATATACAGGTAAACATGTGCGGAGCTGTATCGTATATACATGGGATCACAAGTCCTCAATATCCTTCTGGTCTGGCATGAAAGTGTGAGTCTGGCCTTCGGGACCTTGCTGTACCCTCATATCCGTGTTATCCCTCTTGCAAGACCCCGTAACCAAAGTGTGCGCATTGCTAAATTATAGATAATAATTTAGACAACCCATCCTTGCCGACGAAGTCCAGACATTTAAAGCTCTTATCACGATCCATAAAGTCTTGCAGGAAGGCCACCCCGTCACCGTAAGGGAAGCGCAGGAAAATGTTACATGGCTGGACAGTCTGATGAGAGGGGTGAACGGCGAAGGACTCCGAGGTATGCCTTGCTGGGGGAAAGGACTATAAAGGCTGGTCGTTATTAACATCAGCGCACAGGTTACGGACCATTGATAAGAGAATACGTCTTTTTTCTGGAGTCGAAGCTGGCGTTCCATCGACAGCATCCGGAATTCAACGGTGAGCAGAGCGTTGCCCCATACCGTCGCAATCAGAGGAGCTAAGCAGCGGAAAATAAGGTCTCTTTGAATATGAGGAGTACATCAGTCTCAAATCTATCAACGATCCAAATGAAGGGTATGGTGAGCTCTCTTAACGGTTTGCGTCCATTCCTAACGTAATATAGTTACGAGACAATCTCCGATCTCATGACTCTCCAAGACCAGATCGATACCTTCCAAAAGCTCATCTTCTCACATTTTAGAGGTGGTGCAAATAACGAGTGCAGAATATCCGCGCTTGTCCCCTTGGTTCAGGAGAGCTTTGGAATCTATAAGTTCATTACCAGCATGTTACGTGCCATGCACTCGAGTAAGAATAATCTACTACTTTGCCTTACCATCCAGCACTGCGCTGACACCTTGTTACAGCGACTGGGGACGAGGAAGCATTGGAACCGCTTCGCGCCCGTTATGACGCTCAATATCATCGGCTAGTTCGATTTTATTACGAATGCTCCAATTTAAGATACCTCACCAGTCTGATTGCTGTCCCAAAACTCTCATCACAGCCTCCGAACCTACTCAGTGAGGATGACGAGAAACCGAATCTTCCAAAACGTCCGGTTATTGAGCCTGAGCGGGAACCTACTCCGCCTCCTAAGGCAGCTATCCCCGACGCTGAGCCAATCAACGACTTCTGGTCGACTGAAGCTAAACGTCAACAGGAAGAGTACGAAGCTGAACAACGCCGTCTACAAAGTCAGTGGGAAGAACAGCAGCGGGGCCAGTTGCTCGCTCAGCAACAGGCGCAGCGAGATTTTGAGGAACAACAGAGGCTTCAGGCTGAACAACAACGACTCGCGCAAGAACAATTGATGGCTAACCAGTACCAACAGCAAACCCAAGGAAGGCTGGCGGAACTCGAACAAGAGAACCTCAACGCCCGAGCGCAGTATGAACGTGATCAGTTGATGCTCCAACAATATGATAAACGAGTCAAAGACCTTGAAGAGCAACTCAATCAACTCAACATGAACTTCAGCTCACAAAATTCTTCCAAGGATGACCTCATTCGGTCTCTCCAGGAGCAACTCAACACTTGGCGCACGAAGTATGAGGCTTTGGCCAAACTGTACTCCCAGCTACGAAAGGAGCATTTAGATCTTTTGCAAACGACGAAGTCACTCAAGCTTAAGGCGGCATCTGCTCAAGAGGCGATAGACAAACGAGAGCGTCTTGAGCGAGAGATGAAGACTAAGAATTTGGAGCTCGCCGACATGATTCGGGAGCGTGATAGGGCCCTTCATGAAAAAGACCGTGTCACAGGTGGTAACCGTGAAGAGGTAGAAAAACTGAAAAGGGAACTGCGCTTGGCCATTGAGCGGGCAGAGAATGCAGAGCGGGCCAAGGGATCTGAAATCTCTGCTATGCTCTCTAAATACAACCGTGAAATGGCTGATCTTGAAGAGGCTCTAAGGGTACGCATAACGCTATTCGATTACCTACTATTACTGACCTATCTTACGTATAGAGTAAAACTCGGGCTTTGGATGACTTCCAGTCTAGCCGTGGTGAACTGAGCGCGGATCACGATATTATGCTTCGGGAGAAGGACGAAGAGATTGAAATCTATAAGTCCGGTATGGAGCAGGCATTGACAGAATTAGAGGAGTTGAGATTGGTACGTCCTGATCTAGCTAGTCGAAGCATGGATCAAGGCTGACCCGCTAATTTTAACTACAGAGCCAAGGAGACGCGGATAAAGCCCTTGATCATCAGATTGATGATGTTCTCATGGGTTCGATCTCAAAGGTCAACGACATAATCGACTCCGTACTACAGAGTGGTGTGCAGCGAGTAGATGACGCACTCTATGAGCTTGATTCAACAATGCAAGCCGGAAACCAGAATGCCTCTGCTGCCTATGTACTATCGCAGATTGAGAAGGCATCTTCTAGTGCTACCGAATTTTCTACTGCCTTCAACAACTTCATCGCCGACGGTCCAAACAGTGCACATGCGGAAATCATTCGCACCGTGAGCGTGTTCTCTGGATCTATCGCCGATGTCCTTAGTAACACCAAGGGTCTGATGCGATTTGCAACCGATGACAAGAAAGCCGATCAACTCGTCAACGCTGCACGATCCCCTGCACAATCGACGATGACATTTTTCCGCTCTCTACAGTCATTCCGTCTTCAAAGCTTAGAACCCCTACAAAAGACCGATGTGGTTATCAACAACAATCATGAGGTTCTCATGAACCTCCAGAAACTCTCCAAGCTCGTTGATACGTTTGCTCCAAAGAGTAATAAACTCACTGGGGCTGGTGATCTTGGTGACATTGTCGACCGTGAATTGACCAATGCTGCAAACGCAATTGAAGCTGCGGCAGCACGGTTAGCCAAGCTCAAGAAAAAACCACGCGATGGTTACTCCACTTACGAGCTTCGCATCCACGATTGTATTCTTGAGGCTTCTATTGCGGTAACAACTGCCATCGCTGAGTTAATTAAGGCGGCCACCGCGTCACAGCAAGAAATTGTTAAGGAGGGCCGAGGCAGCTCTTCCCGAACTGCATTCTACAAAAAGAACAACCGATGGACGGAGGGACTGATTTCCGCCGCTAAGGCGGTTGCCACCTCGACAAACACATTGATTGAAACCGCTGACGGAGTGATCTCAGGTAGAAACTCGCCAGAGCAATTAATTGTTGCTAGTAACGACGTGGCAGCCAGTACCGCCCAGCTTGTTGCAGCCAGTCGAGTCAAGGCCACCTTCATGAGCAAAACGCAGGATCGGTTGGAAACGGCTAGCAAGGCTGTTGGTTCTGCTTGCAGAAGTTTGGTTAGACAAGTACAAGAAATCATCGCAGAGAAGAATCGCGATGAGAATGAAGCTATTGACTATACGAAGCTCAGCGGGCACGAGTTTAAAGTTCGAGAGATGGAACAGCAGGTATTTCATATTTCTTTATTCATTCCATCCATGCATCCTTTATCCTCCTAACGATGCCTATAGGTTGAAATTCTCCAACTCGAGAATGCTCTTAACCAAGCTAGAAAACAACTTGGTGAAATGCGCAAGATATCTTACATGGAATAAAGCGTATTATTTGTCACCGCGCGCATGTATCAACGTTTTAAGCTAGTCTCGCTTCATTTATTCCTCTTATATTCGTGTTCCTCGTGAGAAGCACATCTTTGGTAATGAAATACGAATTTCAATAATGACTGTCGTCGTCCAAAATGGAGACTCGCTATAACAGAGACCGGGTTTGTGTCCAGGCTTGATCTCGATAACTGCATCGACGACTCTTTCTAATTTTCGACACTCCGTTCTGCTCCGAGTTGCAACAGGTTACATGCTAGTTCTTCAAACTACGTACTACGCTCAATTGCCGGCCGAAGGGATGTCCGCCTTTGAAGATCCCTAACTCTTGTAAGGTTATTTTTACCATCGTCGTTGTAATGCTCACGCGTCAGCTACTCTCATAATAGTTTCACTTTACGTTCCGTTAGACACATTCGAATCTCAACTTTATCTTCGCCACCTATCAAGCGCAACTCACTTCCCTTGTAGAGAGGTAAATATTACAAACAGATCCTCATAACATTAAACTAACTCATTCAAGTCCGAAATACCTAATAACGAAGAGTTCTGTCATCGCTTCGACTAATCAGTGAAACAAGACCTGTCCTGTCCCTTTCCATCCCAGGAAGCGAATTCTCTGTGGAGAAGGCCTCGAGGCAGCATTAGATTGAGCTATTATAGGAAAAACCTCGGGCCTTTGATAATAAAAGAAAATCGGTTAAAATGGATTATAATGCCTTCAGCGTGTCCATCAGTCCAAGGTTTACCCGGCACTATAACTTGTATCAAAGAAGCAGTTGGTTTTCTCATTATGAAGCGCATATAACATGAGTACCAATTAAAGCAATGGCAAGTATCGATTTCAACCAAAATATATTCTGTTTCGACGGTCTGACCTATTCTACATGTGGTGACGGGATAGTTCGCTTCTGCACGACGGCAGTGGGTGGTCCCCTCCAAAATTGCAGGTATAGCATGGCTTTGGGTCGAGTGCATCCATGGGCTGTGCACTCAGGCGAAGGTAATTTATGCGTTCTTATCTTTGTTGTGGTAGTTGACGTCCGAGTTCCAGCTATCGAGTGGGGTCAGCAAACACGCATTCGGTAAATCGATCTAAAATACGTAATATGGAGTATACTAACAAAATGGTCTATTGGTTCAATTAGTACTCTTTCAACATGATGAGTTATCATTTGCTAGAGATGATCACGTACCTTGTCACCATCGCCCCAGAAGTAGTTCTTGGCTCGAATGTTCTGGTAAGGGTACTCAACACGCTCCTCGAGTGGTGGCATATGCGCCCAGTGTTCCCAATGCTCTGTCCAGAGGTTCCAAGCATTGATTGAGCCGAGAATCAGAACCGGGATCACAGCGCTGTCGTGCGGTTAGCTGCCCCGGACCCGAAGACCGAATGAAGCGGTTTGATAACAAACTGACTAGATAGATAGTTTACGCCACAGTTCTGCACAGCTGGGTCAGTTCACCTTCTCAGGAAGAACAGTCTTCATCGAACTGCTTACCACTGGTGGCGGCCGCGTGGTGCTTCACTGCGGCTCTCTCGCGGAGGAATTCATTCTCGGGAACCGAGCTGTTGAGTCGGCGCTGGACGAAGTTTCGGGCGACAGGAGATCGGATGCTGGCCCGCTGGGCAGCACGCATAAGCGGGTGACGGGAGAACATGATTGTTTCAATTGATACTCTATGGGAGTCTCAATGTTTGACTGAACGGGACGAGAGATGAGGTTGAAGTCGGAGTTGATTTGTGGTCGAATTAGCGGCGTTTGGAGTGCTGACATAAGCGAGTGACCTGATCGTCATCGCAAACTGAACTTCAAGTCGGCCGTCGACAGCGAGCACTCGAACACGAGAAAAGGGACTACAGCACCGAGAGATGGTGTGGGCTAGGATGCCGCCACATCCAGGAAGATGGTACTACGATTGACAACTTGGAATGGTGAGTCTGCCGACACAACATTCAACACTATATTGAGCTGACCTTTCGACTAGTAAATGGGATAAGGTACCATAAGATATGCTTCCAAGGGACGGACCAAGCTGACACTCCCTCAGAAACCCGTTTTCGTACGAGCCATGGAGGGGAAATCGAACATTTGAGGTATTCCTCGATCTTCATACCATCTGGTAACCTTTTTTTAACAATCTTTATCTCAAGGCGATGTTTGATATCCTTGAGGCAGACATAGTCATTTTCCAGGAAGCAAAGATCCAACGAAAGGACCTGCAGGATGATATGGTGCTTGTCCCAGGCTGGGACTGCTACTACAGCCTTCCGAGGAAGAAGAAAGGCAGGTATCTACGTACTGTGTGGATGCTGGAATGGCACTAATATTCGGTAGGCTATTCTGGCGTAGTTATCTACACCCGAAGCTCGAAGTGCGCCGCTATACGAGCTGAGGAAGGCATAACCGGCACACTGTCTCCCCCAAACAGTTCAACTCAATTTCGCCATCTGCCCGAGTCCGAACAAATTGGCGGGTACCCTACCGACAAGCAATTAGAGGACTTATCCGCCCTCGACCCTGCTACTCTTGACTCAGAGGGAAGATGTTTGATATTGGAGTTCTCTGCTTTTGTTTTGATAGGGGTATATTGTCCTGCCAACCGGGATGAAACCAGGGACGATTTTCGGCTTAGTTTCCTGACCATACTTGATGCTCGTGTGAGGAATCTTATAAAGCTGGGAAAGCGGGTCGTTTTGACGGGTGACTTGAATATATCTGCTTCAGCAATAGATTCGGCCCCTGCTCTAGAGAGAATCAGGAAGAACACAGAAACGGAAGAAGAATATACATCTACCTATGCTCGGCGTCTCTTCAATCAACTTGTGAAGCGCGAGAGCTCGTCAGGCCGCAATGATGATGAAGGCAACGCTCCCGTGCTTCGTGATCTCTGTAGGGAATTTCATCCTCACCGTACTGGCATGTACACATGCTGGGAACAACGGGTCAACGCTCGACCGGGAAATTACGGTGCAAGGATTGACTATATCCTTTGTAGCGAAGATATCAAAGACTGGTTTGTCGAGTCTAACATCCAGGAAGGCCTTATGGTATGTAGTCAACACCGTATCTTGAAATTATACGTGTTCTCTGATTCTAACTCTTTATAGGGATCGGATCATTGCCCTGTATACGCTTCAATGGGCGACAAGGTTCTACTGGATGGAAAAGAGGTCAATGTTCTGGACATTATGAATCCCCCAGGCGTTTTCAAGGATGGGATACCACAAACCCGCCCCGTAAAACAGTCATTTTTACCGCTCTCGGGGAGGCTGATCCCGGAGTTTGACCGCCGCAGAAACATTAAGGATATGTTCAGGAGTCATTCCATTTCAAGGTCTAATAGTGAGGTAAAATTGGCAGCGGATACAGAACCTCCTTCTTCATTGGAGCCCTCTGATCCAGTTGTACCTAATGCCACTGCTGTTACCATGAACCCGCCATCTAAGAGGAACAATTCCAAGGCGTATCAGACGTCTCCCTCTAAACGTCTGAAGCCACAGGTCCGGTCCGCTGGCCCTCGAGGTAGTGGCCAAAAAACCCTCGCAGGATTCTTCAAATCACAAAACTACAACGTCACCAGCGAAGAAGGTACAGCTACGGACGCATGTTCTTCAAAGGCACCTCAATGTGCAATCCAGACCACATTAAAGGACGGAAAATCAATTGATGATGAAACAAACAATACTCCTCCCGATTCAAGCAATCCTATATCGCGTAGTCCTATGGAGTCATGGTCAAAGGTCTTTACCAAGAAGCCAGTGCCCAAATGCGAAGGGCATGGCGAGGACTGTATTTCGCTTGTTACTAAAAAACCTGGACTAAATTGTGGAAGATCGTTTTGGATATGCTCCAGGCCTCTTGGCCCAAGTGGGAACAAGGAGTCAGGGACTCCATGGCGCTGCGGGACTTTTGTCTGGTGCAGCGACTGGAGAGCAAGCTAACAACTTTGAAACGAGGAAATGTATATAAAAATACCCAAGGGTTTGCCAATCCAAATTACAATGGCTTTCTATGACTGCTACTCGCCCAAGACCAGGCCCGATGCCAGTTCCTATTCTCCAGAGATTTTGTGCTACACATAATAATGATGGGAAGTTCATTATGAGCGTCGGATACTTCGGTGAAGAATGGTATGCACTAACTACCTTATTGCTCACGCAGTCTTACTATCACGCGTCTATTGTTGCAGAATGTCGTCGCTATCTATCGAAAATAGGAGCAGGGCTAGTCAGACAAGGCGTGAAGCCACCGAGACTTACTTCGGTTACATATATCTACTCTAACTGCTGGATGCTTAACGAAAGGGATGATTAGCGTATGTTATTATTTTACTGCTACACTCGGGGTAGTGATAGTGTGAATACTGGACGTGTCCTAAGCTTTGGTAGCAATCAGTAATTCACTATGTCCATTCCCCATACCCTTTGGCTCGTTCAAAGCATTCGTCGTCAACATGCTCCCTCTCAAAACAAAGCAATGATATCATCGATATCCGCTTGGGAGAACTGAGACTTGCTCAGCCTTGAGATTTATCACGCCTCTGGTAAGCATGCTGTCTTGGAGCCAGTGTTTCATGGTTGGTAGTTCCGGAATTTCCCCTCCGAGCTTGGAAGGGTGGTCTATAGAGATGTGAGAACTGCCGTCCCATGGCAACGGGCACAATAACAAACAACGACCTTTACTTTTGGGAAATTTACTTATTGGATATTCAGGAATTACTTTTTAAGAACGCTCTTCATCCTTCTAACGTCCTTACACATCGAACTAGCTGGGTATGTTTTGGCCAGCCCTTGATTTCAATATCAGACCCAATCTCACCTAACATGCTTGAGCAGGTTGCCTTAACTCCAAATCCTTATTACGATGTATAAGTACTCCAGACGTTATATTTTTCTGCGCATTCTAACACCAAGTCAGCGCCGCAAACCCATACCAAAACATAATCGTATTATAGATCGATTAGAGGACTTTAATGCAGTAATAGGTCAGACACCCCCTCAAGATATCAATGGCCAATTTCTAATGGGCTAATAGAGCGCCTTGAAGGAGATGACCTTACCAACTACAATGGCGACGCTGCAGGCGTGAGGGCTATATTCTATCGTACAACCATCGAAGATGTAACGGATATGCCCAAGTAAGGTGTGGGCTCGAATTTCCTTTGGTTTGTGTTTTTCACACCACTGAGTAATTCACAACTCACGGTAATTGCTGTTGGGCCTAAGTAAAAACGGAGACAGCTTTTGTAACTTTCGATAATTACTACGTTGCCAAATGCTTCTTAATTTGAATCAGAGAGACTTCCATTTTGAATGCATGCAATGAGCTTCATTAGCACATTTCCCGCTAGTGTACAGTTCTATCTACCATAAAAGACCATTTGCAGATACAAGTCTATTCCGTTACACCGTGTTCATCCATCCATCGAGTGCAAATTTCATAATCATTAAACCGACCAATAACCATTGAAACAATTGTCCTACCCATTCCCATTCCCATGCATCCCATGCAATCCTATGCAATCCCATGCAATTCCATTTTTGATAAAAAACCCCAAGCTCACTGACCGTCCCCAAGAAAATACTCCTCGAAATCAAAATCAACATCATTGGTCCAGTTATTCTGAATTGAGTTGTCGGAAGAGGCCTGTGGGAGATTCAGTTGCTGAGGTATTTGAGGGATTGATGGTAAATTGGTGGTGGAGATGGGTGAGGCGGGAGAGTGATGCCGACGCATAATAAATTGTGTACTGTGGTGAGCAAGGATATCCTCAAAGTCTGAGTTCGTAGTGACTGGAGGAGGAGGTGGAGTACTGAGTTTGTCACGCTTGCTGGCTTGAGTGTTTTCGGGACTTGCGGAGGACTGTCCATCTTCTTCGACACTTCTTTGAGTAGAACTCGAGGCTTCTTCCTGGGAAGCACGCAAAGATGCCATAATTTCGCCAGCAGCATGGTCCATGGTAGTGTTTGACCCATTGCGCCTAGATGTGCAGCGACGTTTCTTTTCGGATGGCTTTCTTGGAGCATACTGATAATCAGGATGGTCCTCCGCATGTTTCTTTTTGATCTCTTCAGCGAGTGTCTTGAAATGCGCTTTCGTCTCAGGCTTCTCGGCTTTCCATTTTTTTCCCAAGAGAACGGCTATAGGGATTAGTAAAAGCTCAAGAAATCCAAAAATCAAAGTAGTTTTTCTGGTAACTCACAAATGTCATTGTTATGATACTCAGGATGTGCCGACTTAATAAGTGGGTGGTGATGTTGACGGTACAAAATGA